>CM060250.1:28002338-28227725 GCA_030684275.1 Acipenser oxyrinchus oxyrinchus
TCCAGACCTCCTGATTAACTCAGTGCCAGGCGAGCCTGACTGCTCAATTGGTTGCCCAGCAACGCGTCTCCTGTTCCACGTCCCAGCTGCACACATTTGTGCAGGAACCAGCGATAGTGCTCTCCCTGTCACAGCCTCACAGTTTACAGATCTCGTAAATGGAAGAATGTAGTAAACAGAAAACAAGGGACATTATTGTGTAAAATTAAAATCAGGGGACAATGTAGCTGTAAATGCCCTTGAAGGATAATATGATTATTGCTGTCAATGTAAAATGATGTATGTACAATTTAGGCAAGCGGTAGGGTACAACAATAAGTGATTTTCAAAGGACAAAGCATTATCTGAAGTAATGTAAAGTAGCTTATGAGAGTTTTGTTTAATTTTATTTAAAAATGTACAGGTATGTTGTTCTTAGTGTTTTACTGTGTCATTTGTCACTGGCATTTTTTTCTTATTGGCATACCACAATGACAAAACATTTGTACAGCAGTTTTTTTTTTGCTTTTGAACTGATTTGAACTGTCCTTTTTTGTTGTTGACTAAAGATCTGATATAACCAACTTTGTAAAAGTTGTTAAACATGACCCGCACGTGAAGGTACACAATTAGACTGAAATTCGTACATGTCAATTTCAAAGAGGTAAGGAAAAATAACAAACAACCACACCTGCGTGAAGGTTTCTCTTCCGCAAGGAACGTTTTTGTTTATTCTATTTAGCCATATTTTTGTTGCTTGAGACACACCATGAGCCAAATTGCAGCAGGGATGAAGAAACGTTTGTTCTAATCAACATTTGGGCCGACAGTTCAATCCAGAGAAGCTTTGCTGGAAGTGTTTACTTGCATCTGTCACCCAGGTCAGCCCTGCTTTATCAAAAGCAGTGTGAAAGCGCGTAGCCGACCCACATGACATCGGTTTCTGACCCGGGTAGAGCATGCCAGTGTGAAAGGGGCTTTAGATTTAACAGGTGAAAGGCGATCACATATTTAATATGGTGTTATCAAAAGGAACAAGAAAGATGTTACACAATTAAGAAGGAGATTTGGCCACAAAAATGTAGTTTGCACCATTTATTGTAAATGTACAGCTATGGCCAAAAGTTTTGCATCACATAGTATTTTAGGATTGAGACATAATTAAAAAAATAAATAAATAAATAAACTATTAACATAATTTAGATATTTTATTTAACATAAGATATGAAATCTAAAGTGTATGAATAAAAAAATTAAATGATAAAGCCCAATGCTGATTCTAATTGGATTTTTAATTAACATGCACAGAGACCTGATAATTGTACAACAGAATCGATTATCACAATTTTGAAATTAGCATATGCTTTTGTTTATTCTTTTTTTTTGCGTATCCATCTACCTGTCTATTGTTCTAAGTTTCTGTGACAGAATACTGTGATAAACATGGGGGATAAAAATATGAATACATTGTTGAAGTGAGAACAGTGGGGCGACGTTAACTCAGGAGCTCCTACAATGGAATGATACCCCAGAGGGAACATTTTAATACATGGCCTATGCACTTTTTTTTTATAACACCTCACTACCTTCAGCTACCCGTGTGCAGGTGGAAATCCAACCCTCTTGGTATTCCTGAGCCCTTTGCTTCCTAGGAGATTCCCTGTTGTGCAGATGTCTTTGAGGTTATACACAGACCCAACACTACCAATTCCGCCTTAAATCATCAATTTGCTTATTACACCCCACATGCATGATTCTGTGAACTTGTCTCCTGCATATGATGATGTGGGTTCTTAACACAAAATTAAGTTGCCAAGTGCCTTTCCAGACAGTACGTTTCTAACAAACACATGATGCACAGTTACCCTGTCGCACTAATATATACATATTTCAAAACTTTTGAGGAAGATAATTCTATTTTAGACCAGTGAAACCCAGTGTTGGAGAGGAATATATAATATATGGCCATCAATTTTTGAGGTGCATTCACTAGTCACATTGAAAGCAGGTGTGAAACTGAGGTCAAGCAGCCTGTCTAATTTTCAGTTCAGCCTTGATAACCATCAGGATTTGATGGTAAGAAATCATACATGTGAGAACCCTCCAGGCAGAATATGGCAACAAGCGTGTGGATCTTTATTAAACCTAACAGCACTGTGCACAGTGGAGGGAAGATGCAACATCTTAACTCTGTCTGCCTGCCTACTCTCACAAACAGAGGCACCAAACAGTATTCACATAGATAGCTACTGCAAATATCTTTAAATCTATTGAGTGAAAATGCAAGGAAGCAGATTAACCTATTGTTAATTGAATACAATTATAAAAATAAATAAATAAATAAATGGAAACCAGCTTAATGCTTCAGTGCCACGTATTTATTTATGGTTTTATAAAAAAATAAAATAAAAAAAGAATATTTTGTGTCGATGCACTACATGAATACAGCTGTCTGTGTACTCTACTTAACTATAAGGCCTTGCAAATTGTAGTATTTTACATTCCTGTGGCAGGGATGGCTTGTGGTGATGTCAGACCAGGAAGAGACAGACAACAATACTGTGAGTGAAGCGCTGTTGCACCTTTTTAATAATCAAATAAAACGTTTGAACAAAACAAAATACTTTACAAAAACAAATGGTACGATGGCCAAAACAAATACTTAAACAGAGACACACAAACAAACAAGTATCATGCTGGTTTAAAGCCAGCATGAGTAGCAATTGTTATATTTTTCAGTTCTTATTGTCTCGATCTCTGAACACCCAACCATGATGAGAGGCTGATACACTTTTTTTATACTGATGTGCCGGGGCTCGATTGCTTGTTAATAATTAAATTGAGCCCAGGCACATTGTGCACATGAAGTGATTTGGGAGGGTAGGTAATTAACCCTTCCCTGCCGACCTAAAGCAACAGTGCCCAAATACATACATTTTAAATAATAACAACACAACACAAAATCAATAAAATACGAACTTATGTGATGATGTCAGGCCAGGAAGAAATACACAGCACTGTTGCTCGGTTTATTGTAAAATAAATAAAAGGTTTGAACAAAACGGGTAACAAAACACTAATCCAAAACAAAACGGCACAATGGCCAAAACAGAGACAAACAGACACGGATCACACAAGTATCGCGCTGGTGTAAAACCAGCTTGAATAGCAATTGTAAGTTATTTTCTCTCTACCTCCCGACTCTCGTTGCGCCTCTGAACACACCAACCCCGTATCACCTGTGATCACCCTATTTATACACCTGTGGCTAGAGCCTTAATTAATCATTTAATCACATATTCAATTTACGGCTCCAGCCACATTCCCACGTGTTTTTGCAGGGAGGAGTTTAACTTCCTCCCTGTGATCCATTATTTCAAAACACACGCAAACACCACCTTGCTCACATACCAATATACCTTTTTAATCTGCACGTGAAGTGATCTAAATACAAATATACATTTGAAATCACCTGTGCTACATAACCCACACTCCCTGCACCAATATATACACACCACATACAACATAAAACATGAAAACTACGCACAGGGGCAGGGCACCCCACCACAAGGATATACAGACATGATACACAAGACAAGATTCTACTCTATGTCTTTTAAAAATTTTGCTAATACATGGAAGGACATTATTTTCAAGTCTTCCTGGAGTACTATCGGGGAAGTAGAAGGGATGCCATCACAGATATATACTGCAAAGGGTGCATTTGATCTGGCTTCCTTCAGTGTCTTCACTTGGCTGTTGGATGTGACTCTAACCACTGCAATTGACTATTCTCACTCTAGCCATTATCTCTGTGAATCCAGGAGAGAAAATCCAGTTGTGTTTTCCAACTAGTAGAACAATGGTAACTCACAGTTACATCTTTTACATCAGTGATAGCAGAAGATGTTCTTGATAAGTTTTAACAAATTGTCATATTCATTCACAAGGATTTTTAACACAACTGTGCCATAAGAATATTATTCATGATTACTTTCACAGATTGCAAAACCATTATAGTGTGTTACCTGAAGAAGAAACCAGAACAGGACCATTACTAAATCCCAGCATTACCAGCAATAGATCCAGAACAAATGGAGCACAGCTGTCGTGATGTTCTCACTCCAGTACCATGGTACCATGATACTACAATGGATAACCAGTGCATTATGATTCATACCACTGGGACATTTTATATTTTGGAAAGATACTGAAAAATAACCAACATCTTTTTCACAGATGGTGCATAAGCATGGCCACTTGCCCACTTAAATTGAATTCAATAAATGCATTACAATAAGTTCTCCAGCTATATGTATATACTTATTGTTTTATAGTGACGTTGGGGTCTACTGATAAGAAGTTGCCTATGTCGTTCTTCACCTTTACGAAAGCAACACCTCTAATGAAGGCCAAGCATGAAACCAGTGGAAAATAAGACACAAATTCCCCCTGGAGCCCGTCAAACAGGCCCTGTCAGGCTGAGTGGATATTAAGTTTTGCTACAAAGGGATCTCTGGGAATATTGAGGTTGCCTTGGCCCCATCCCTGTTGGAAATGAAATTGTATTGGGCAGAATGTTGAAACCATATTGTATTGTCAAAGGAGATAACGCCACTTACTTCAGCCGAACATTTAGTGCCGACATGCTGGCCTGACAGAGAATTGCACTAAGGCATCACAGCTGAGTTACTATTTTAGTCATGGTAACTACACCGGTTTGTAGGTATTAGCCAGCAGCAGCCAAGGACAGAACAGCACTGAGATTTCCAAAGAAGTATGATTATTAAACTGAATATTTTGTGGCACATTTTTATGAGGACAAATAATGATTGGTAACACTTTGTAATGAGTGTCAATAATTCAAATACAAGTATGTACAAACGCAATTTTGTATTGCATTTAGATTGAATTCATCATGTGAAGTAAATCTCTGTTTATGACACATTTTACTGTACACTGTTAACACATATTTTAAAGTGTGAACCCAACATCCCTCATACATCACTGTAACACACCGCAGATACAATTAAGCACCTGAAAGCCATTTCACAGAGATAACATTTAAAAAGTTAAGTACTACATTTTTCTTACGTTTTTGTTTTGCTTTTTTATACATACATACATACATACATGCATACATTTAATTTAATTCCTGATTGTATTTCTTAGAAATGCATCAGATTTATACATAAATGCATACATGCTTTTCATTCCTTTCAAAATGTTAAGAATACGATTTACTTTCATTTTCCAGCCAGATCACAAAATTATGTTTTAAATGAACCAAACAAAAACCAGCAACACCTCTGGTTAATCCATATTCATATGCAGCCATGAGTGTGTTAACCTGAATGAATATAAACCCTTAATACCCAGGATTGCACTTCCCAGCTTGTCATTATCTGTTGTAGGACTAACAATGGAAAGGCTTTCTGCAAGTGGATGTTGAGATGCATTGAAAAAGGAGGCAGTAGATTAATGTGATATTATTCTGTTTATAATTTACTTTCCTATACTATCCCGTTTGCAGCTTGGTTATTCTTCTTTCTTTGTTTTTTTATACAACTAGAATATTGACTGTTAAGTTCTAACCTATTAAACCTGTTTATACAGCACCCCGCCTTACCTCTGGATCCCTTGAAGATTGCTTGGACGCTGCAGGCTAACTCTTGCTGCCCTGAACTGGTCGACACAGCTTGCACATAACAGTACCTGCATTTAGTGTTTGGGTTGTTGTTCATATTGACTGCCATCTTCACATGTCACATTCAGAGGCAGACTTCATCTTCCCTGGTCCGTCACTATGATCAGAACGAGAGGAGGCCCATCAATGGTTGTCCGGTTTCTAATTGCTGATTGATCCCAAAACTGTCAAATCAGATCTTAAAGGATCCCAGGGATTCAGCAACAATGTGCCTCTGTAACCAGTCTCTTCAGACCGCAAGTTGCAATCAGTAGTTTCTTCTGAGATGCATCATTTCTTAAAGTACTTCTGTATTTCAGCAATTGCAGTCTGGTATACAAGTCAGGAACCCCGGTATCATGCATCTTTCAAATCCTGATTTATTTTCACTGCTACCCATTTATGGGCAACTAACAGCATATTAACTGCTTATTTATGGCCTTACAGTATAAAATATGATCTGTAAAAGATAACAATGCAGAAGAAGTCTCAGATATGGTTTCATTTGTGAAGTTCACATTTGTTTCTCATATGTATCTGTTTCAGACCATGCAACCGTCTGAAGTAAAAAGTAAAATTATTTTTCTTTCTGGTCCCAACTATTGATAAGGTATGTGATAACCTCCAAACACAGTCATATTCCCTTGATATTTTCCACATTTGTCACATTCATCTGGAATTCAGCATGTGGCCCTTTATTAGAGGCAGTTTTATAGGAGATGGATTTTGTGATATGTGATGTGATCAACTGCATGACCCCTTTGTGTTCCCTCAAGGAAGCTACACCAATAGGTTTCAACAGAAACGCTAAAGTTAAGGACTTCTTTCAATCCAAAGGTGTTAAATTAACCCTCCCAGTTTCACCTAAAGGGAATCCCGAAAGTCAAGTGCTTGTCATACCAAAAACCACAGATTTGCAGACTGCAGCGCAACACCTGCCATAAGCTGTGGTGGTTCCTTTTTTTCATATTGTCTGACAGTAGCAGTTGGAATTCACCAGAGAGGAGCAGACTCTGGAGCAGAATCCCTGTGGCCACAAAGAAGAATTTAATAATGCAAGGCTAGTATGGAAGGGAAGGCGCTCCCTCCCTAGCACTTATCTAGACACTGGTCACCCAGCAGGTCCTTTATTGCAGCAGCAAGCTAAGGGAGACTGCCAGAGCCCCTCGCCTACAAGTTCAATATAAATGAACAGTGGGAACCCATGGACCTGGCAGAAAAGCTTAGCAAAGTTAAAGCCTCTTACAGTGGCCATGCCAACTGTAGCAGCTCACCTGTCTACATGGATGACACAAGGCTGTTGTCACAATGTGTTAAAGGGACAGCATTTAAAGGGCTCCTTTTAAATTATTTAGCACATATACTTTTACCGTGCACACCTTTTCACTGTTTTTCTTTTTTCCTCAACGTATTCTGTCATTAGTAAAAGTCTTGCATTGTTTTGTTTTCAGACAAACCTATCCTGTAATTGTTATTTATAATCATCAAAGAGATCAAATACCTTTTCTAACGGTGGTTGTGATTTGACAACCAACCTTAAAAAAATCTATTTATTTATCTGTAAATCACTAAATTGAATGCATTTAATATTTTCCAGAACTAGAGACACCTTTAGCCTTTCATGCATTTTTCCTGGGCTGGTAACGCTGCTCCTCAAGTGCTTCACTGCCCAAAACCAACTTGTTGTTAATTCACTCCAGAATTTGCATAAACCAACTAACCTGCAATTCAGAACAATATTTCAAGATGTCTGTATAGCGACTTCAATAAACTAATCTAAAGAAGAATTAAGTAATTAACACATTAATGATTGGCTAATTATAAACAGGCTACTAACTTCTTGATTCCTAATCTTTACTTCCTCATGTTTTTGTTTTTTGATGTAACTACCCTTTCCTTATTCTTTAAACTAAAGGCCAATAACAGATCTATAAAGTTTAACGTCTGAGGGGTCCCTAAGTGGCTCATCCAGTTTAAAGCACTGCCGCTGGGAGCGCAGGATGAGTCTTACTTTGCTGGGGACTCCGAAGGGGGCGTCACTTTGGCTCTGATGCTCCCAGAGTGGGGGGTAGGAAACCGTCAAGGACTCCTTCTCCTCATCGGCAACAGTGAGCCCTACTGGCCAGACACCGAGCACATTCAGAATGGATAAAAAGCAGGGCTTTTTAGAACCTCAGGTACTCAAAATTCTCTAATAGTATCTTATTCAGAAGAAAAAAACCTGATAACTAAACTTTTGTATTTAAATAAACAACATATAATAATGTCCTCATATCTTTTTTCTTCCGTAAGTGCCTCGTGATTTTTCACGGCTGGCTACGGCCCTGATTAACGTTTCACAAAAAACCATGACAGCATTGATCTAATACAGTGGTTTGAAAGCATATATTAAAGTTGATGAATTGTTTAAAAAACTACATATTTACTTTTTTATGTATCTAGCTGTAAAAGCCTACAATGTTTCAATTCAAATTACAGTTAACAGTATAAAATGACATGCATATACAATGTTGCAATATTGGGACACCAAACATGTTCAACAAAACTGATTGTGGCATAGGGCAAGTAGATTTTTTTTTTTTTTTAGAAACATTATGTGACATTTTTAGGAAATGATTTACTTTTGATTACTAAAACCTAAGACTATGTGGTCTTTAATAAACTGCTAATCGGTAGTTTTTAGTAAAGCGATGGCCAATGCACTAAATGGTGGACATTAAGTAATAGGATGATTGTTTAATTATTGCTAATTACTTTAATTATGTTAAGTCTAAACTGGCTGTGTGTCTGTAGGACTAAATTGCAGGTAAGCAGTCCCTTGAAATTAGTCAATACGGCACCATGATCTATGTTGTGTTAATTGTCTAGTAGTCCAAGTTAAAAATAATAATTAAAAAAAACCCAGCTAAAATCATTTGGTTTCGATTTATAATAATGTGTTATTGTGGTATGTTTGCGCTGCGACTGGCCCATCTTAGTACATCTACCCCTAAGTGTTTGCGAGCAAGACATTTTATAGACCCTAATAGCATTTTTTAAACATTTTTTAATTCTCACGAACATTTTAACAGAATCTTGCACTTAATCTGTGCAGTACAGTAGTTGTTATCTCTTGATGGCAGCAAAATACACAAGAACAAAAGAGAACATTGCAGAGCTTACACAGTTTCTGTGTAATTGTTATTGTACTGTAGATCTACAGTGTATTAAACTTTAAATGTAACACTGCGGTGTTTTCCCATTATTTCTGTTTATACTGTATGTAGTATGCAAAAAAAGAAGTTTTTTGTATGACTGCTGCGTGTGTTAAATATTGTTGAGCTCTGTGGATGACAAATGCACTGTATTAATTTTGAAAGGGATTACAGTATCTGCTCATGAGGAGACGTAAGATATGCAAACATACATTTTACACCTGCAATATAACATTTAAACATGCATTCTCTAGTCGAGCACCAACACTCCAATTTTATAAAAACAAGATTAGTTCATATGAATAATTCCATGGTGCCTGAAATATGCATGCAGCAGCGAGCGGTGTCGAAAGTCATCAAGTGACGAAATGTCCTTGCAGTTAACATGCAGACTCAAAGAAACTGAAGAGAAAAGGAGAGAGAAAAAAGAATAATAAATATGAAAGAATACAGAGAACAAAAATAATAAACGTTTTACCTTTTCTCTGTTTTCTTTTCGTTTTTGTTTATTATTCTTTCTTCGGTTGATTCGTGCGGCAAAGTGTGTCAGCCATCATTTCAACGGGAGCTGCCGGTGAACTGCCCATACAGTATAAGGCAGATACATTCAGATGTGCTTTGCTGTTGGTTTTGTAGAAAATTGTAGAATTGCAAGAAAATGAACAGAATGCTTATTTCCTTCTTTTCATCTAAAGTCTACCCAGTAATTTCCATTCTAACAGCTGTGAACGCAGTATTACCGTAACAGATGGGTTCTTAGAACTGGTTTATGGAGAATGGTAGGGGGTTTTCCCTTAGGACATCCAAATCAAAATAACCACTGGCTGGGAGGTTTAAAGACTACTCCCCACCTTAAACGGTAGATTCTTTGTAGAAATCGACGTGATGCAAATTGCAGCCTGTTTACCAAATCACAGAGCGTGCAAACTTACCTTTCTGTCATGAGTTCTTTGACCAGCAGGAGTCAGAAACCCTAAACACAGTGCATCACACAAACTGGCCAAAGTACCTACCCAATCATAACTACTCTTTCATTATTAAAGCAACGTTTGCTGCCATCCACTTTTAAAAGAGGTAATAACAATGCCATCCCCTTACCTCAAAATAGATAAACAACATTCTTCTTATTATTTTTATGATGATGCTTTTGTTTTTTAGTCTTTATCTGCGTGCATGTTTCACTTTGACTCAGGACTTTCAATAGCACTGCTGCTTCTTGGTTTTCTTTCCCCATTCACTTCTTATGTTACAGGTAACAGGACCCCGCCTGAACCCTCATAGCTTCATTTGGGCAGAACAGAACATGGGTCCATAATGCTCAAGTGGGTTCCTATTATCTGTAACACTGGAAGTGTACTTGTAGCGTGATGGCAGGAAAAATGGGCTTCACCTCATTCATGGTGAAAATAAAGTGTAGAAAACCATCTAATCAACAGCAAAACAATAAGGGAGTTGTTAGACTGAATGAGAGGTAAAAACGTGGCCCAATCTTTCAGTGTGACATTGAAACCAAGGGCAACCTTCTACCTGGCAGTATCTTGGAGAAAGAGGTTGTACTTTCTTAAGATGTTCAATGTCATCGTGTGGAAGGATTGGCTCATCATGAATTAACTCTATTCTGGATTGTGATTTAAGGATTTATGTTGGTAATGCTTTAGGTCAGTGGTTTTCAACCTGTGGTACGCGTGCCAGTACTGGTGCTTGACAGGCTTGCAACTGGTACACACCGGCAGTGGTTCTTTATGATGATATGATTCCTCACCCACAATACTCCTTCAATCACACCATCGTAATGTACCACTGAATCACAGAGTAATTAGGAATTATGATGAGAGGTATTTGTTGTGAACTTTCAAAGTTACTGATGGGGAACCAAAGCAGCCACCCTGTGTTGTTGATTGTGGTGAATTCATTGTCAAATGATTAGATGATGCCGTCACATTTTCAGTGAGAAAACCGGTTGTAATGGGATAGGTCTCTGTTTTACAACAGCAGTTTAAGATTGCACATGGTTAGTGGTACACCAGGTGCCTGGTCCCTGCTGTTAACACTGGTACTTGAGATGTTATTACAATGCAGTAAGACATGATGGTTGAATAATTACAATAACATGCTTAAGTACAAACTGAAATATGGGCAGTTTTACAGTGTATAAACACTGGCTGTATATTTGAAATGTAATTACAATGCAAATTATTTTATTTTTTTATTTGTTTTATTAGAAATGTGCCCAATTTACAAAGCTTTAATTTTTTATTTCAAGTTGATTTTGCTAAACTAAATTAAGTCTGATATTCATTCATGTGGTTTAGACTGCTGTTGGTTTCTTTAACAGCAACATTTCAACAATATCAAAACAGACTAAATAAACACATACAACTCTTTGCAATTAGGGCCTGATATTAGTATGTGCTAAAACATAATTGCTATGTAATTACATTATTAATAATGAAATAAATTGTTACAGATTCTTGGATCTGACTGATACAAACGTTCCCTGCAGGTGAAGTTTGAGATAAATGTAATAGTTACTTGCATTTTAAAATGTGTACATTTTCATGGTTAATTAATGTTAGTGTAAGGGTTACGTATGAATTATTGTTTCCTTAATTTTCATTCAATAGTAAATCATACACTTATTGAATTATAAAGTGTATAGATTATAGACTATAAAGCTTTACCGATTAATGTCACCAGGTATCCTCAAATGTACCTGCAGTTCAACAGGAAAGCTTTGTATTGGGTTTAAACTGTCTTTGAGGCCAGGGATGGAAACAGCTAACCTCTGAATACACCTTACTGAGATTGGAAATACATATAAAAAAAATTAAAGAAACACAGAATAGGTCTGATCATTTCGATACCAATGTAGTTTTTTGGGGTTATTGGTGAGGTTCAGAGAACTGTGATTTATTCATGAATTAAATAAAAGATTTTAATAAAATAACTGGCAGCCAGAGGTTTATCACAATAAATGTGCCCTTGGTCATTGGTTTTGCTGTGGTATGCCCATCATCAATGCTACAAAACAGTCACATACAATTCATTTAGCGATCACCAAACGTACCTTGGGTATTAATTGACCCAAACAGCAGTCGTGTTTTATTTTATTATCCTGCTGTGATTAAAATCTACAAGGGAGACAGATCCAGGAAGGCAACAGTCCAAGATATAATCATATAAATCACAGCCATCACAACACATCGGCAAACAGGTCACACAAGTTAAAACAAATTGCACAGATGAATCCTTTACTTTCACATTATGTCAGTAAGTAAAGCAAGAGCTGGATCATGAGCATGTATCGGTATCTTAGCTAAAGTACAGTAGTAGTGGTTTTAGGCACATGCAATTGCATGGGGCCCCCGAGGCAGCAAGGGGCCCCTGTTGTCATGGCTCAGTTACTATAAAAAAGCTTATATCCACCTCAAGTCTGCACCAGAATGAATGCCATTTTACTGTTCTTTTTATCTATACGACATAAGCCATAAAGCCGTGAATAAGTTTGTCAATATGTGCCTTGTAACCATGTAAGACACGATTTAAGCTAAAGACGGTTAGACATTTAAAAATTAACTAATTTCGACACGCTACAAACAAAAGTTTGCTTGCACATGCCATCAGTACTGCAAACATATGGGGAATACATGTATAGGTGTCTCACACACATGCGTAGGGCTGTGTGTTTCAATGAACATGGAAACAAATTAAAATAAATAAGTTTCCAGCCGATGTATTGTCCTCGCCTCTTGCGATGTTCGACTACATCTACAAGGGACATTTTCTGGACCTGTAAGCTAACCTCAGGATTGCCTTGCATCTGCTTTTGACTGTGCCTGTCACCGTACCATCAGGGGAGAGAAGCTTTTCTTGTCTGAACATGAAATTAATCAAAAACTATTTACTTTCTACAATGTCGCAGGAACGTTTGACTGGACTAGGGCAGATATCGATCATGCACCAGGTTCCTCTATAATTGCAAACTTTGCCGCGGCAAAATCACGAAAGTTTAATTTCTAACTGTCTCTGTGAGTGTGTTTTTTTGCTGTTGCTGTAGTAAAATACAAAACATTTAATAGTGTCGTTGTTGCCCTGTTTGAAAGTCATGGTATCGTAGCGTAGTATTACTGGTAAGTATGGAGAATAGGGGCCCTGGAATTGAGCTTTGCATGGGGTCACCATGGGACAAACGCCGCCACTGCTAAAGTATCTCAGCTAACATGTATATTACACATAATAAAAAAAAAAAACAATTCATAGTCAAAACAAAACAACAAAGCAGAAATACAACTGTTAAGCATCCCTAGTTTTCAGTTTATAAAGAATCTTCTACTGGGGCCCAAAACAGCCCAAAATTGATCTTAGTTTTTAATTCTAGAAGTCAATCTTTCCATAAGTAGTATTTCAGCTGTTTCAGTTGTGGGGGAGTTTTATATGACAGACAGTTGTTCATGATTACCTTCTTAGCTGCAAACTATGCAATATCAAGAATAGTGATATGTTTGGTATTGTCATTCCTCAAGATTTTTTTTATACAGTAACAACAATGTATTACTGGATCCTTAATTACTATTTCTCTTTTGCCCCTTTTTAAAAAAAAAAAAAAAAAAGAACACACCTTGGTTGGTTCAGCTGCAGTGAAACTACTGTACCCACGTTCTCACCGAGGGCCGGTTGTCACGACAGCATACCCTCACAACGAGAGCCCAGTAATTGCAGGTTTTGTTTATTTTGGCCTGGGCACCCGGATTGTCAGGATGCATTTCCTCTAACCAAGTGAGGGCTGCCACTGTGCTGCAATCTGTGCTCATTTCTCAAACAGCTAAACCCTTTGACACCGTGGTTTTTAATTAAAATTACATTATGATTAATCAGCTGGAAGGGGGATGCTGCATGAGGCCGGTTTGATTACAACCTGTGATGGGTGATCTGACTGCCAACTTGCTAAAGATGTGCTGGCAGATGCCAGGCAAGCCAGCTTGTAGAGTTTTCAGGGGCGTCTCGGTGGAGGTGGCTGTACAGTACAGAAACGGATAATAGCCAGTATACAAGTAGCGGTAGGTAGATTGCACTGGAAAATTTGTATGTGAAACAGCTATTGATTGGGGTTGTTCTGCTCAGTAACTCCTGCTTTGGAGGTTGTAAGAAAGCATGTTGAATGTGCTTCTGGCTGAGAGAATCTTTATCCTATTGCAATCAAACAAGGTGTTTGAGATAGATTCAGCATTTACCTTCTGTGCCTAAGTGTGTACTTCAGTCTGTGTATGAGGCCTTGTACTTTATTTGTGCAGTCAGGCTGAAAGAGTGTGTTGTAGACATGTGTATGTAAGACTAAGGAATAGGAAGTATTGTTGAGTATATACCTACAAAATCTCCCTTACCAAAAACATCTACTGCTGCCACTGGCAATAAGGTTCTATGTTTCTATGATAATCTAAAAGTACACAAGCAGATTAATAGTTACAATTAAACAGTTCAAAGTTGTATGCAGTGATGTTTTGTACTAAGATCTACTAAAAAGGGACATGTAAGGCACTAGAATCATGTTATTCGGTGGAAGAATCAGTGGTTCTTGTTCTTTCACTATAACTTGGGATCTGCAGATATTTGAAATACATCTCTAAGGTTTAGAAGTTAATACTGATTTCTGGTACCTAATCACTTTTTTGGCTGTAGTTTCTCTTATGTTTACTCCAATGGTCTAGCCACAATTTGATAATGTGGCCACACAGCACAGGGTATGATTAGAAGTTACATTGTAAAATCAATTAAACAAAATTTAAAAAAATCAGAAATTAAAAATAAAACAGATGAAGCAGGTGTGACTGTTCTCTTCAGAATGTACAATGTCATTCTATGCAGTCTGAAAATATACTGCAGACATTTTATATATCTAGACTACTTAAAACTGAATATAAATTATATTAAATGGAAATATAATCTATTAAAATATGGTTTTATTTCCAAACGTATCCCAGTATAATTACAAAAAAGAAGGTCTTGTGCACTGGCCCTTTTAAATACAGGTCATTTCGGATGCTGTTTTAGCCAGACAAACCCCAACTTGGAAGTGATTCCATTGCAGAGGTTCTGGAGGGTCCTGATGAGAGTGTTGTATACAGCATTTGCATTTGCATTGTGCTTTGGGCTGTGATCAAAATTTGGCCCAAAATGTCCTCACAATATATCCACACATTTTAAGTGATAACTACAGTGCACATTGATTGTATGCCTAGTTCACAGACAGAGTTCCGGCTTTTATTCTAGCAAGGCATTCTTTAGTTATAGCTATTATGTGACCAGTGCAATTGGACTTTCTTTTTTTTATTTTAAATTTTAATACAATAGTCAGTCATGTGCTGCTTCAGCTCTGAGTCTGACTCACAGACTCATTCAGTGGCAGGCTGCACATTGCTATGAGGGGGAGCCTTTGCTGTCTCCTGAAATCTCATGGAAACAGGATTTGGAATCCCAATGAAAGTGAATGGCATTCCACATTTCACACAATACGGTATTTAAACAAAACTTCCAAAGTAACATTTCTGTGATTTTAAGATATGGGTTTACAAAACCGTTCATTGAACATCAAACACACACACACACTTTTTGGTAATCAGGACTAAAACAACTAATTATTTAGTAGAACAGCATGGTTATTGACATAAAATATATATATATATATATATATATATATATATATATATATATATATATATATATATATATATGTGTGTGTGTGCAGAGGATTAAAGCGTTTAAAACAAACATATATAGTTTAATCAGTCGCAGGTAAGACAGTGTTATAGTTAAATATCTTGTTTATCCAGTATTTTAGATTTATCTAGGAATACATCACCCTTATTGCCATTACTTTGGCGTAACAACAAAATTAGGTTGCAGCAGTCCTCAAAGGCAATGGTTATTGATTTTGAGAACACCTTTGTGTATTAAGAAGACTTGAAGTATTATCATTTTCCATTAAAAGCAATGAGGACCTGCACCTACAGACACCCACTCCCACACTCTCACACACACACGCACCATACCTCCCCCTACACAAAAATATTCACACAGGCCCTGATAAACACACAAAACCACACATCCTCATATACATGTAGTCACCCCCAACCCACACTTTCCTTCACACTGAGTGCAGCCCCCACCAGATGACGAATAAATCCAGTCTGAGGCACCCTTTTGATCCTTTATTGTAAAAAAAAACACAAAAAAACAACAAAAACAACAACAACAAAACCACACACGCACGCATAGCATATTTAAACTTCTAACTGTCCCATTTTATCACATTTATATTAAAGAAAATCTAAATAGGCCACCCGTGACAGGATATCAGCTACATTTCCATTGATAGTAATATCCTGCCAATGTGTGCTCACTGTCATTTACTAGTGTTGTTTCTTCTTAGATCATTATTTACTAGGCTTACTAACTATTCCAGCAACGATATCAACTTTTCATCCATGGAACCCCTAAAAACTGAATTCTGGTGACGTGGTCTGAAAAGGGAACACTAAGGGTATGCAGCTGCAATTTCTAGAGATATTTGTATGGAGAGTTTCCATTTGCCACAGCTTCAGAGGAAGCATCCCATACGGAGTATATTTTAAAACATATATTGAAGTATTAAAAATGGCAGCTGAAAATATATTGAAATACACTGTAAAAGAGACAGGGAGGGTCACACATTTAAAGGTTCCATACACATCTGGACTGCCAAGTATGGTTTCACCTATTTCAATAGGCAAATTGATAAAAAAACAAAACAAGAAAACATTATAGGTTGCCATCCAGTACATTAAGTGTTACTGGTTCATTTGAAACAAAACAGGTTTAAAAATATGTATTGATTTCTGATTATGATAAACTTGTACTTTAAGTAGTACTTACATTTTTATATTAAATTAGACAGATGATTTGTCAATAAATCTTTGTCAGTGGCTTTTGTGACATTCATACAATACCAGTGCTGTCTTTATATATCCTTGATATGAACATGTTTAGTGATCTGTAATTAACATGCGTATATCTAGGAACATTGAAAGTTAAATGCTACCATTTCTGGTAGTTACCGTGGCTTTTATGACTTTAATTTGAAAAGGTATTAAGGAAAAGTTATTTTTGTATCCTTCTTATTCAGATTAAAGTGGTTCTATATAGTTTGTGATATACATAGAAATGTCTTAAATTGTGATGATGTCATTAATATTACAATAGGGAAAAAAACAACAACAGGGTTCCCTATGCTTGTTTTTGAAAATTAAAAAAATAAAACAAATATGTTCATCTAATGAAAAAAATCCCACAGCCTAGAAAAAATGGGGATACTCATGCTAACTTGAGATGTATGTTATTTAATACACATAGAATGATTCGTGAAAAATATATATATTTATATATATAGTTTGGGTATAAAATCTCAAAACTGTCAGAGGCCTTTAAAAAATATAGTTTGTGGTTCATTATACCCCAGTGCCCTACTGGAGCTATACTTCCTTCACACTCAGGGTTATTCCATGCTGGTTCAATGTGTGTTGTAATAGTAAAGTCAGTGAAAGGGTTAAGAACATGACCACCCACACATGTTACTTAGCATGCCAATACTCCTCATGCAAGTGCAACAAGGTGTGTGCTGATTAAAGGGGACCAGAGAAAAGGGCAAGCTCTACATAAGACTGGGATCTCAATCAATGTGGCAATAAGAATGGAAATGGTTACCCCCAAGCCCATCTACTTTGAGTCCTTCACAAGTTGGCAGCTATCCCAACCAAGGCATCTTCTCCTATCCTTTTGGGTCTGAATCAGGCTGGAGTTGGGGCATGTCTAATTAGATGCATTCGATATGAGGAATTGATTGAAATACTTAATTTGGTGTCTGTTGTATCTGCCGTTAAAGTATGGCTGTCATGCTCACAGTGCAATAAGATGTGCAGAGCAATGGGAAAAGGGAACCAGAGGTACAGAAAGCATGGCAAATGTCTTTTTTTACCAAATAAAAGGAAACAAGAATGATCTTACAATCTTTACCACCAAATAATTAAATATTTCAGTCTCATATTGTAACATAAGATATATTTGTGTATGGGCCAGCACAAGATAAGTTCACTGGTCTGCTGCTTTAAGTGGTGTTATCTTTCAAAGACCTCTACAGCCCCTTTCACACTGGCATGCTCTACCCGGGTCGGAACCTACCCGGGTCAGGACCCAGTGTCATGCGGGTCAGCTACACGATTTAACACTGCTTTTGATAAAGCAGGGCTGACCTGGGTGACAGACGTAAATAAACAATATGCTTATAAATGCCCCGGAAGCAGCTTGTTACTGACGCTTCCATCCAAGCTTCTCTAGATTGAACCATCAGCCCAAATATTGATTAGAGCAAAGGTTTCTACATCCCTGCTGCAATCTGGCTCATGGTGTGTCTCAAGCAACAAAAATATGGCTAAACAGAATAAACAAAAACGTTCCTTGCGGAAGTGACGTTTGTTATTTCATTGGCCATCGTGCATTTTTACTCACTCTACCTAGGTCAAAGCATGTGAACCCACATCCTGAGGTGCGTCGCTGGGACCCAGGTTAACCCGTGTATGACCTAGGTACGTGGTTTCACACTACACAGGAATGTGACCCGAATAGCCAGAACCCGGGTCCAGACCCAACTAGAAGTGCCAGTGTGAAAGGGGTTTATGGTGGTATGCAGTTTGAAACCCTTTAACAAGAACAAGGAATAACTCTTGAATACATTTTCAGCTTGACTTTGGAGATGGGTTATTACATGCATGATTAACTGACATATAATAATCAGGATGTATTTCTATACATTTAAGAAAAAAAAAACAGTGCTGGGAAGATAGTATATAAAATGATGATTTTAGGATGATGCATGAAAAATATACAAAGTAACAACTGTAGAGAACCACCTTACCATATAAAAACAGGAAAAATAAAAAAGGGCATACAATCTCAAAACATCTGGCTGAGACCTGTAAAAAAATGAATGTAATGCAATGTGTTAGACCGAATGCCTTGAACAGTGCTGGCACTAGGATTTACTGGGCCCTGGAACAAGACTTTGAATTAAATGTGACATTTCGAAATCCACCATGAAATACTGTACTGCTATTACGGCTTCCGGTAGACTGTAGTTTACAGTGTTTGATTACATGATGTTAAATAAAACATCTAAATTATGTTCATCTATTTTTTTTTAATTATGTCTCAATCCAAAAAAGATGTAGGTGATGCAAAACTTGTGTCCACAGCTGTACTCTGCGGGGCTCCACCATGTTTTATCATGTGGAAGTGCTCCTCAAGCAGACCGGGCTGTTCGACAGAACGGATTTGTCAAATCGCTCTGTTCGGTTTCATGAAATTAAGCCTTTAGTATCACATCTCCCAGCAGAGCAATCACATGACCTGAACACTGACCTATTGCCAGAGCGCTTGCTCTGCGTCCCGCCTCCAGATAGACAATTTGTCAGCTGTAATTTGCGAATTTGTGTTTTCATTGACAGTCTGCCAATACTACCTTGCCACATTTTCTTTTTCTAATCCCAGTGGATTAGACAGCACCTATATATTTTTTACGTCTTGTCATTAAAGTGGCTCAGAAAAAAAAAAGACTCGGGGCCAGGCCCCCAGAGTCTGGGCCGGGTGCCGTTAAGGTCCCTTGCTCGTCTCCTAGCGCCGGCCCTGGCCTTGAAGACATGCTGTATGTCTATACATTTATCTGTACTGGGAAGTCCCTGTATTGGTTTCTTTGTTACTTACACAGTATTTAGCATTTTGTGGTTATGAATTAACTTGACATTGCAAAGATGTACGGCAATCCTTTTACCATGTTTTTCCTTTGTGTTCTACCATATGTATTGTGTTATTTTTACAATTCTTTACCATACTCATTTGTGACCATGCTTTTACTAGGATTTTACCATTGTGTACTATCATTAACACTAAAAAGGAAGGAATAAGTCCCAGGTATTCATTTTTAGTCTCACCTAGAATAGACAGTATTAAATATAATAGCTGTTAAATGCTATGCAGTTGCCATATAGTAACGTCTCTGGCTAAAATGCATTTTATTCCAATGACGTTTCCTAGGGCCATATTGACAGCTCAAATTAAAGCTCTGCTGGAGGTACAGTACCTCCCTGTCAAAACACATAAACCTTCATCTGAGAAAGCACTTTTAATAAGATGTACAGTGAAGTCTAATTAATGTGAGGACTACCTAGCCTTTGGAATGATGATCAGATGTGACTCAACAAGGGAAATATGTATTGAAAAAAAACTGCTTTAAACAAACACAAAGGCAAATATGTTCAAGGTTTTGATAATCATTAAAAAAGTATTACATTTTAACAAGAGATATTGTAAACAAGGGTACACAGAAACATATGTACTGGTCCATTTTAGTCCAGTTTCCCCATACTTTAATAATAATAAGCCTGCTAAACCAGGAAACATATAAATAGATCTCAAGGGAACAGATATGTGTCTTTTTAAAATCAATTAGTTTAATTCTGGGCTAATGTGTGTTGCTTTCCTATAAAAACATCTGAAGTTAAACTGTTAATTAAGTTAGTTAAAACAAGGAAACTATTGTACATTATCAGCAATAAAAGTAGGCCTCAGCACTGTAAATGGTCAGGTACTATGCCATTTTGTACATCTTTCCATCATTTTTGCTTACTGTTTTTTGTGTCTGTAAAATGAAATATTTTCACTATAGTCTAAATGTACAAAAATTTAATAGGAGCAGGCCCAAAACTGAATTCTTATTTTTATTTGAATGAATTTGAGGTTTTTGCATACAGGCCAGGTTCAGGTTAATCTGCCATGGAGAAAATACTCTTGACTAACTAAGCCTCCCAATGCAATAGCAAAAAGCAGCAGGAAGTCATACAACAAAAAATGGTCTAGAATGTAAGGACAAAATATATAATTCAACACTATCTCTCTCTCTCTCTCTCTCTCTCTCTCTCTCTCTCTCTCTCTCTCTCTCTCTCTCTCTCTCTCTCTCTATATATATATATATATATATATATATATATAGAGAGAGAGAGAGAGAGAGAGAGAGAGAGAGAGAGAGATAATTGAATTACTGGAGTTACTTCTGTAGCTGTATTATAGCACTGTTAAAATCAGTAGATAATAGAAATTGTAGTGTTTGATGTCACAGTGCTGTATGTGTCTTGTCCTGCACAGGTTTTCATGTAAAGATTCAGAAATTACTTTAGGTACCTGAACAGCTAACAGGAAAAGATCAAATAAAAAAAAAAAAAACTAAACAAAACAAACAAAAAAAATTGATGATTGCTCCAATGTCTTTATGCATGTGCTTCTCTGAAGTGACTGGTGATAACAAAAAATGGACGACATACATGTTCAGCAACATCACAGTAAGAGGGTAGGTAGAAATTGGGAATCAATTTGGTCTATAATACCGGCGTATACTTTGGCATCAGCTCAAAGCTCTGTGTAGCCAGACCCCGACGTGAACCCGGTGCCCTGCTATCTATAGGTATCATTTACTTTGAGCACTAATTGGGTTATGGACTAACGCACAGAGGCATGAAACACCTCGTAATGCTCAATCACAGCAGGGTATGTCCACAAGAAGGCATTTGCAGTGACAGAAAGTCAGAAGACATGGTAGCACGGGTGAAGTAGTAATGCATGTCCCTCTGGGGCACAGAGTGATTGCAGGGATCATAGACAAGAGAGGGTTGCCACTCTCCAGTCAGTCACTAGAATGTTCAGCACCTTGCAGAAAAATGAACATCAAAACCATTTTTACGAGAGACATGAAAAGAATAGGAAAGAAAGACAGCAACTGGTCATCCATTCATCCATGAGTTCTAAATATAAAAAAGGAACAAATTAGGAGATTCAATACCTTTTTGGAGAGGCGACATACATATCTGCCACTGTCTAAAAAAAAAAAAAAAAGTTTTTATTTGAGAGGTGTAATTTTTATATTGAGATTTTTAATAAAATTATTTTTCACCATTTGCTCTGTCTAACTGTTCCCATCTTTCTTACTAGCCTGTGTTGTTTGAAAGGTCACAACATCTTATGATTTTTCCATATTGGAGCTCGCCTTCACAGTATCAATTGCTGCTTTTCCTATAACTGATATAAGAACATAAGAAAGTTTACAAACGAGAGGAGACCACTCAGCCCATGTTGCTCGTTTGGTTGTTAGTAGCTTATTGATCCCAGAATCTCATCAAGCAGCTTCTTGAAGGATCCCAGGGTGTCAGCTTCAACAGCATTACTGGGGAGTTGGTTCCAGACCCTCACAATTCTCTGTGTAAAAAAGTGCCTCTTATTTTCTGTTCTGAATGCCCCTTTATCTTATCTTCATTTGTGACCCCTGGTCCTTGTTTCTTTTTTCAGGTCAAAAAAGTCCCCTTGGTCGACTTGTCTATACCTTTTAGGATTTTGAATGTTTGAATCATATCTTCCAAACGTCCACTGCGTTCCTTCATGCGACCTCATGAAGTGGTAGCACTGAAGTATCTGCAAGGAGTGATCTATACGTTCTTCACTAATATCATTAAAAACATATAAATTACCATAATATGTGCGTCATTCGTAGAGGAAAATGTGAGACCTACAAAATCATGGCAACGAGGCAATGCTAGGAATTTCTGGAATTATTTTTGTTTGCTTTGTGCACTTTAAATAAGATCGTTATGTGTGCCTTGGGGTGTCATTATGTTTTTCATGTTTTCTTCTCATTACAACCTTTCCTGAGAAGACAAACACTGACACTGAAGCCCATCTGCCCATCCGGCCAACAAATCTGCTGCTACACTGTAGGGAAGCTTATGCCAGTCTCTGCCTCCCCTGGGCGAGACACTTTCCTATGGAAGGGCGCTCCAACCAGCACTTGATAAAGGTCCTGACACATCACATTCATG
This sequence comes from Acipenser oxyrinchus oxyrinchus, assembly GCA_030684275.1. Classification (NCBI taxonomy): domain Eukaryota; kingdom Metazoa; phylum Chordata; class Actinopteri; order Acipenseriformes; family Acipenseridae; genus Acipenser; species Acipenser oxyrinchus. Next base: position 28,025,144 of record CM060250.1, read on the forward strand.
CAAAGAACATTGGCCTGATTTCAGAACGTGATGAGACCCTCCTGACTGTAGGACTGCCATCGTAGACTGCGGGGCTCACATTGTGACAGTCATAAGCCAGGAGACAGGAATTGTGTTGGAGAAGCCTGTTTTTGTACAAAACCTGTCTGAATTTGAAACCTAATTAAACATGCCTCCGAGTTATGCATCATTGTATTTGTTTTGGGGGGAAAAAAGTGCTGTAATTTAAGACGTACCAAAAGAAAAAAGAATAACTGCAGATTTTTCAAGCGTTACACAACTATGGGATGTTTCTAAAGCTGGCATGCAAACCCAATGCACAAAAGTTACGTCAGTACTTGATTTGAAGCTACACCCTGTGACTAGATTTTCAGTACTTAAAGTGCAAAAAATATTTAAAGTGGCTAAAAAAATATGTTTTATAATCACTTTGTAAATCTCATATTTTCCTATATGAAAAATGTACATATTTTGTCAAACATGTATTTGATTTTTAATAACATTTTTTCATAGCATTTGCAAACAATAACAATAACTGCTGAATGTATCTTGCAGTCTTTTCCAAGCTATACTTCCCATTGAAGGAACACATGTCACACATGTGAGTTGTTTCTAGGAGCTTGAGTCCTTGTAGGAAATAAATTCTGAGTGCATTTAAAAATATATACAAACTCAGAAAAAAATGTCACATTGTAAATGTTTATCATTTATTTTGTATAAAAGAACCCAAACTCCCAGAAGCTAGATTGCATTTGAGTACTAATCATTGATATACCTATGCTATGACTAACGTGTTTCAATGTTGACTTAATAAATATTGTTCTTTAACACAGCTTCAAATATAATTCCCCTTTACCACAATGTGTCTGTTTTTCATATAGGAAAATATTAGACCAACAAAATGATGGTAATATATATTTGGTAAGATTTACTAGAATTATTTTGTTAGCACCATGTACTTTAAAAGATTTATTTTACCTAACTTGTTAACTATTGGGGATATCCCTAACCTGAAGTAGTACCAGAGCCAATGCAACACTCCCTGTGGATGGACCAGTGAAGATCATGCACCAGGACACAAATCTGTACTCCCCTATCCCACATCGCAGTCCTGCCTTTACCAGGTAAGCCACTCAAGGACCTGACTAGAGATGCAGCATTTAAATATTAAAAAGAAAAAAAAAAAGAAAAAACCCGTCAGGTACGACATATTCATAGTAAGTTAATACGTCTGCGGAAAAACAGACATTATTATTAATGTCCAGGGTGACTTACAATTGTTACAAGATATCACATTATTTTTACAAACAATTACCCATTTATACAGTTGTGTTTTTTACTGGAGCAATCTAGATAAAGTACCTTGCTCAAGGGTACAGCAGCAGTGTCCCCCACCTGGCATTGAACCCACAACCCTCCGGTCAAGAGTCCAGAGCCCTAACCACTACTCCACTCTGCTTTACCACAAAAATGTATTGTATATAAACCAAAATAGTAGACTGCAGTACATCGTAACAACATGAGCAACAGCATTAAGTACACATGGTAATCTGTAACTCGCTGAATGAGGAGACCCCTCCTCTCAATGTTATTCAGTTAATAAATTTTGCCTGCCTTTGTAGAGCTTGCACTTCAAGTAGTACTCAAGTAGTTATTTTACTCTGAAAATGTACATGTGAAGGACTGGGCTTTTTTGATTAGTTTCTTTTAAAACATTTTGCACTCTCCCTCGTTTACTTAAATTATGGATTAAATACTAATAGATCTTTCTGGCTGGCTTTTTACTTCAAGCAATGTACTCATTATAAGGGTTCTGAAAGCCTTGTCCATACCCACAGAGCTTCTCTTTTGTGGCACATAACAAGCCTAAAGGATATCTTTCTGCTGGGACGCACTTTTTGTAATTAAGTGCAGAAAAGGCAAAAAGACCAGAAAGTATATTAAAAAACTGTTGAACAAAAGATAAGATGTTCTTTGCAAAAGAGACCTTATGCTGTTTAGAGCATGTAACTCCTATATGGGTTTCATTAAAACTGCTGGGTTTTATTCTTTTCCACTACTTTTACAAATTTAACTTAACTTTTGGTACCTAATGAGCCAAATTTAATGATATTTATAGAATCGCTTGGACCATTTTTGTTTTACTTTATTTTGTTATAATGAATAAAGCAGAAGCAGAAAAACTGGTTGCACAGTCTTGCATACAGTCTACATGTGCACTGGAGAATGGCAACCTGCACTTTCAATCAACCACTGGAAGTCATTTAGTACAAAGCATTCAAAGCTCCTGCATTCGAGGTGATGGTGGTATGAAAAGCCATTACCCGAGTGCTATTATAGATATTACTATTCTAAACTAATGCTTTGTACTCTCTCTACACGAGCTTGAAAGCATAAAATATGAATGTGTCATCTTAGTTTTGAAAATATCCTCCCCCTCCAAAAATAAAAGTATCATCTTGAATGAAGTTGAGCCAAAATTATTAATTTATTCATCTCACCCCCATATATTTAAAAACATTTTCATTTCTGCTTTAGAAAGTCAGGTACTATAGTGACAAAAATTGGAATAGGTGAATAGTAAATTTCACAAAATATGAACTCCACAACCTCATTCTTAAAATGATCTCTCTATCGATTTATCTATCTATCTTAGTCTGTTAAGGACTTGATAACCCTTCCAGGCATCTTCACTGTCTTTGTTTTGGCTATCAGTTCTGTTTTATCCAACACTTGTTTTACATGTAATAAAAACATTGACGTAAAAATATCTCCTTGGTGTTCTCACATAATGTGGTTTAGGTGCTCTTGCTCTGCTTTATCAGGCCTGCATAGTGACGGCCCAGATAGACAGTAGGGGTGTGCTGTTACTCGTTACTCCTACTCGGAATAGCTTTTTCAAAAGGTATTCAATAAATCGATTCACTAACGTGTTGCTTTCAAAACAAGAAAAGCCGTCCTTGCCTCAGTTTCCAATTGAGTACCAATCAATGGCAATTAACTTCCGTATTCATGTTTTAAAAGCTGATTGGAAGATTATTTTCCTCTCACCCGGGACACTTACATTTTTTGTGTATGAGTAATGAGCAGGGATCATAGCTTTCCGCAATAAGAAAAAAATAATAATCCAAATTTCGTAATTAAAATAAAAGGCTAAAATTGAGCACCCCCGTCAACATTATCTCAAACAGTACTATTTAATAACAGTTAAGACAGGAAGTATTTATTGGTACACTTTTAGATTAACATACCATCAATCAATAATATATGCAAACTTACCATTTTACTTTAAAGATTACAAATACTTGTGTAGTAATAATAAAAACTCATTGACCCGATCTTTAGGGGTGATTTTTATAGTTTTCTGCATCTTTAAACAGCTTGTTGAGTAGTAACAATGCACTGGATACTGAAGTAAACTGCAGCTACGTTTCAACATGAGACAGTGCGCCTCGTTCAACCTTGACCTCTGTACACCAGAAGCAGTTTTATTGAACAAGTATGTTTATGAAAATTCTAAGCAAAATTGCCTATGTTGATGATTATATATTATAAGTGTATTGATTTGGTTATCAAACAAACAAAAAAGCCTCAAGTGTAAAACTAAAATTCTCAGACAACATAGAAAATCCATGGTTTTCCACATTTTTCAACAGCAACCTGATTCCTAAGATCCCTGGTAATGAGTAACAGCACATCCCTAATAGATAGGCTCCTGCTATGCAGGCAGGATATCTGAAATCTTCAAGTGATAAGCTTTAATCACAGAAATAACAGGAAGACTTATTTTTAATACAGGCCTATTGTGAATAAAATGTTGCAGTGTGTGTGTGTACAAGATATGTGAACACACATGTGTAAGGGTTAGGTATATATTTAATTGTATTTAAAATATTTGACTAAGGTGTGCTCCATTTAAGATATCGCATCTCATTAACAAGGATGTCCTGGGGTTGCATCCTTTCCTATTCTTACTGACATGTTGCCTTGAAATGAAATTAATTAAGACCCCGAAGGTCTGCATAGTTCAGTATTAGCAAATCGATACAGGTTTAAAAGAGACACAGGAGGATAATATCTAGATGAGGTAAAACTGAGAAGGATTCAATTGACATTTTACAGAAGTGGTACGTACTGTATGTTGTTTTGCTTTTTAATTAAGGGTGCTATTCTGAGTTTTGGCTTTTTTTTTTTTACTGAAGCAGGAAGACTGTCTGCCCAGGTCTGAAGAAGAAAGTAATACAGGTCATCAGGTCATGAAGTGGTGCTTCATTATAGAGTTGTGATTTTATTTCTATTAGGAAAGATGGTCTCTATGAGAATTAGGTGGGAATATCAACCATTTTATGCCAACTTTGTTACATTATTGGGCCAAGCTTAGACGAGCAGCCCCTTTAGTTTACTAGTATACATTACAGGATCCCTTCCAGTCAATATCTCCAGGACCATATATCGAAGTTTGATAAACATTTGTGGGGTGCTCCCTATTTTACTAAAACAAGGCAATAGAAAACCAAAGATATCATTAAGCATTGTAAAGGCATAGTGATAGCATTGCAAAGCACAGGCAAGCATGATAAATCTCAGATTAGTTTTGATAGAAATGGAAAAAAAAGATCAACTACAAAATAACCGTGAAAAGGGACAAAAACAGGGGCTTTTTCATAAACTTAAATATATATATCAGGGGTCATGTTCTGCAACAATAGCATTATGTAAATAGAATGTTCTGTTTTTAAGCATGTCACACTGATCTGCAGAACAAAGTAGCGATGTAAATCATGATTATGTGGTCTTTGTGGTCTGTTGTTTTCTGACGCCCACAAGCGAATGACAGCAAATTCTATACGTGCTGCCTATGAGCTGGCAGTTTTCCATCTGTGATTTTTCACACTCACCCCATAGTATTCAAATGATGATATTAACTGCCAACAGTGTTTCGTAGGCCTGAGCAAAATAGCAGGTGCAGAATACGCAAAACTGTTATGTATCATCAAAAAGAAGGCTATGCTGTAAACTCAATTAGTTGGTATTCATAACAAAAGTATCCAATTACATCAAAATGTTAAAGGAGTGCTAATCAAGAGTTTAAAATCTGTTCCTTCACCTCTTAATAGCCCTAGCAGTATTATCACTGGTCCTCCTTTTTTCTGCTGTTGATCATTTGTTTAATTTCTTGTATAATATAACATTTGGAAGATGCCGTCATTTCAAAGACGACCCCATGGATGGAAAGTTGCAGCTGCTTCCTGGTACACAACCCAGTCACTTCATGATTTCAAATAAACTCATTCCAATAGTCTTGCTGGATTAAAATGTGAATGAATGGAGTTTGGTGGTGGTCTCAACATAGCACTGTAACAGGGCGAGGTGCCCTGTACATTGTTTTGTTTGTTTACTTTTAGATTGGGGTCTCCCCCTCCGCCCTGTGCAGTGTATTTTGTATTTGTTTTGTTTATTGTATTGTATTTATATGACGGTGTAGCCGTTTGTTTATTTTGTTATTATTTAGTAGCGTGGATGGGTAGCCCCATCCACAACACAATTAGTGAACTGGCAGAAGGTGGCCATCTCCAATTAATTAGGTGATTTAATTTGTTGCTAATCGGAGATGGTCACCTGTTATAAAGCCTGCAGCTCTCCAGCCTCGGGGGTGTTTGAGGAGCGGAGAGAGCGAGAGAGGAGAGAAACGTAAAGAGTAAAAACACAAAGGATCAGTGACGGCTATTTGCCCAGCCTGACCTTTGTTTATGATTTTGTTATGTTCAAAACTTTTATTTTCGCTCGGTGAGCAAGTGAGTTGTTTTGTTTAAATATTTTATTTATGTTTGTTGTGCTGAATAAAAACGGCACAGCCTTTACCTGCAGTACTTCCCTGATGTCAGTTTTCCTTCCTGCTTCTGCCTGACGTCAGACCACTCAGTCACCCTGTCACACGTGGTGTCAGAGTGGGATCACCAGCGCCTCCTGGACTCAGGCAGAGGTGGGGTACTGCAGTTTTTTTCAGGGTTTTTTTCCGTTTATTATTGTGTGGAGAAAGGAAGGTGAGGAAGGAAGATGGGAGGAAGAAGAGGAAGGATGGGAGGAATAAGGAGGAGCTGCAGACAGCAGCAGCTGCAACAACAGCAACAGCAGCCCGGGTGTTACTGCTGCGCTGAGCCTGGGCATTCCAGGACCAACTGCCCCTGGTACCCCCTCGAACAGCGACCCCAACTATGCCCCATCTGCGGAGGTGAGCACTATGTGGCCCGCTGCCCTCTCCATCAGGAGAGGGAGGAGCAGGGTCGCCTCAGTCTCCACCACCAGCAGGGGAGGTAGACTGCTGCTCCCACCGCCACAACAACAGCTGAACAATAGGTGGTGGTCCCGGTGCCAACTAAGTTTGGACCCCGGACTGGGCAGCTGAACAGGAGCAGTGGAGGAATGAGGGGCTCCATGTGCTGCGCCTGTGGCGAAGTTTGGGCACGTCAGGGAGGACTGCCCTACGGGGACCCCAGTTTGAAGAGGCGTGGAACCAGGGTCTGGTGGGGACGCTGCAGAGTGGTTCTAGGCAGTGGACCAAACCCGGTCATCTCCAGCACCCAAGAGGGAGGAGCCCGAACGTCCTGCGCCTGAGAGGGAGGAGCCCGAACGTCCTGCGCCTGAGAGGGAGGAGCCCGAACGTCCTGCGCCTGAAAGGGATGAGCCCGAACGTCCTGCGCTTGAAAGGGAGGAGCCCGAACGTCCTGCGCTTGAAAGGGAGGAGCCCGAACGTCCTGCGCCTGAAAGGGAGGAGCTCGAACGTCCTGCGCCTGAAAGGGAGGAGCTCGAACGTCCTGCGCCCAAGAGGGGGGAGTCGGTGCGTCCACAGCCCAAGAGGGGGGAGTCGGTGCGTCCTGTGCCCAAGAGGGGGGAGTCGGTGCGTCCACAACCCAAGAGGGGGAAGGCCGAACATCCACAGCCCAGGTACCTGCCAGCAGAGGGAGAGTTCCTGCTGGTTCCACCTCCACCTCCCTGGGAGGACTGTGTGTCGCTCCCACCTCCGCCAGCAGAGGGTGAGTTCCTGCTGGTTCCGCCTCCATCGCCGCCACCAGCAGAGGGAGCATGCCTGCTGGTTCCGCCTCCATCGCCACCACCAGCAGAGGGAGCATGCCTGCTGGTTCCGCCTCCACCGCACTGGGAGGACTGTGTGTCGCTCCCACCTCTGCCAGCAGAGGGTGAGTTCCTGCTGGTGCCACCTCCACCTCCATGGGAGGACAACTTGTCGCTCCCACCGCCACCAGCAGAGGGAGCATGCCTGCTGGTTCCGCCTCCATCGCCGCCACCAGCAGAGGGAGCATGCCTGCTGGTTTCACCGCTGCAGCCAGAAGGGGAGGAGGCCCTGCAGCCTTCGCAGCCAGAAGGGGAGGAGCAGGAGCTGCCTCCTTCGCAGCCAGAAGGGGAGGAGCAGGAGCTGCCTCCTTCGCAGCCAGAAGGGGAGGAGCAGGAGCTGCCTCCTTCGCAGCCAGAAGGGGAGGAGCAGGAGCTGCCTCCTTCGCAGCCAGAAGGGGAGGAGCAGGAGCTGCCTCCTTCGCAGCCAGAAGGGAGGAGCAGGGGCTGCCTCGCCGCAGCCAGAAGGGGAGGAGCAGGAGCTGCCTCCACCACCACCACCCGAGGGAGAGCAGCAGGAGCTGCCTTTTTCTCCACCAGCACCACCCGAGGGAGAGGAGCAGGAGCTGCCTCTCCCTTCACGACAGGATGGACCGAAACAGAAGGCTGGCGGTCCGCAGCTGCTAAAATGAGCAAGGGGGAAAACCGCCGGTCGCAGCGGCTGAGAAGAGGGCCAACCCTAGCACCGCCGCTGGTCCTGGTTCCCTCCTGCAGTCGCCTCCCGAGGGTCCGCTGCGCCGCCGCCTCCTGAGGGACCGCTGCCGCCCTGTCGTGCATCGCCTGGGATGCCAGGGGCCTCCATGGCCAGGGGCTCCCCTCCCGAGTTCGCCTCCCGAGGGTCCGCTGCTGCTGCCGTCGCCTCCCGAGGGTCCGCTGCTGCTGCCGTCGCCTCCCGAGGGTCCGCTGCTGCTGCCGTCGCCTCCCGAGGGTCCGCTGCTGCTGCCGTCGCCTGGGGTCGCCAGGGATCCTGCATCGCCTGGGGTCGTCGAGGGTCCTGCTTCGCCTGGGGTCACCGGGCGCTCTGCTTCGCTTGGGGTCGCTGGGGATCCTGCTTCGCCTGGGATCTCTATACTGTGGCGGAGCCCCATGAAGGGGAGCTGCTGGCCATGAAGAAAAGGGGGGAGGTCAGGAGACCAGCTCCCCAGCCGCACTTTCGCGGCCGGAGATCGTGGTTGGAGCCCCACGGAGGGGAGCTGCCGGGCTGTGAAGAAAAGGGGGAGGTCAGGAGACCAGCTCCCCAGCCACATTTCCGTGGCAGGAAACACTGTGGCCAGAGCCCCACGGAGGGGAGCTGCCGCCACGAAGAAGGGGGAGGTCAGGAGACCAGCTCCCTCGCAGCAGTTTCGCTGCCGGAGATCGGTGGTCGGAGCCCCACGGAGGGGAAATACCGCCATGAAGAAGGGGGGTCAGGAGACCAGCTCCCACAGCTGCACTTTCAGCTGCAGGATAGTGTGTGGCGGAGCTCGGAAGAGGGAGCTGCCGCCACGAAAAATTGGGGTGCCGACCTCCCACCATGGCCACCCCCATGGACACTGTGCTTCCCCTCTTCCGGGACTTTGAGACTGAGGGGAAGGTGGCCGTTAGCCAAGTGTGCATTGCACAAGGGGGGGGGGGGGATATGTAACAGGGCGAGGTGCCCTGTACATTGTTTTGTTTGTTTACTTTAGATCGGGGTCTCCCCCTCCGCCTTGTGCAGTGTATTTTGTATTTGTTTTGTTTATTGTATTGTATTTATATGACGGTGTAGCCGTTTGTTTATTTTGTTATTATTTAGTAGCGTGGATGGGTAGCCCCATCCACAACACAATTAGTAAACTCGTGCAGAAGGTGGCCATCTCCCGAATTAATTAGGTGATTTAATTTGTTGCTAATCGGGAGATGGTCACCTGTTATAAAAAGCCTGCAGCTGTCCAGCTGGGGGGGGTGTTTGAGGAGCAGAGAGAGGAGAGAAACGTAAAGAGTAAAAACACAAAGGATCAGTGACGGCTATTTGCCCAGCCTGACCTTTGTTTATGATTTTGTTATGTTCAAAACTTTTATTTTCGCTCGGTGAGCAAGTGAGTTGTTTTGTTTAAATATTTTATTTATGTTTGTTGTGCTGAATAAAAACGGCACAGCCTTTACCTGCAGTACTTCCCTGATGTCAGTTTTCCTTCCTGCTTCTGCCTGACGTCAGACCACTCAGTCACCCTGTCACAAGCACCCTGTGGGCTTTAGTCCACATCACAAAAACCACATGCAGTCAGGGACAACTGGCAGGCTTGACAGAGGCCCAAGACTGACTGGCAGGGAGTGTTCATTTCAGGATAGAGGTGCGGTAGCAGAGCTCTGAAAGGAAGTTCTTATGACATCAGCTGGCACCAAGCGTGGCTTAAGCCAGGGCCACAGTTCCTTTACTTTTACGATTTCTAAATAAATATTTGTTATCAGCTATTTTAGCTCAGCCACTAAACTGGAACAAAGTTCAATATAGAGTATGAAATAACCACTGACTTTCAGCACAACTAGCCACACCAGACATCAAAGACTCAAAGAACATAGATCAGCCCACAATGTGGTAGCACAGACACAGTAACTGCCCCCATTCAGTGCATTAAAAAAAATCTGATATTAAACCTCAATGTATTACAGATAACCAATTTACGGGCAAATAAGTGGCCAGAAGAAAATCCACACAAAACTCACTAAAGTTTCTTGTTGCCTAGTTTTCTGATTAAGTTAGTGCTTACTGCTCACCTATGTATATTACAATGGTTGGTGCCGCTGGCTGAAGCTTCAGAACAAATGAGTTCTATAAAAAAAATTAAAAAAAAAAAAAAGAATTTGAAGTGTTTTTTACTAGGACCAATAACGCATCGTGCCATTATATTTAACATAACGAGAAGGGACTTATCAGATGGTAAAGACATGCTATCAGGGTCCTATTGCGATTAGAAAACGGCTGTGTTAAAAAAATAAAATAACATTTCAAGTTTGTGATTTTGTGTAGCACTAGTTAGCTGCTATTATAACACATGCAGCACCTTGCATCATCTCACAACAAAGCAGAGATTAAAGGAAGAGTAAAAAAGTGTCAACTTCTTACATATAATAGAGTTAGAGTAATGAAGTATGGGGGTGGGGGAGAACTTTTTTGTTTAACCTGTTATCTATACACTGTCAAATGTATTGTGCCGAGTGTGAGCGATTCAGTGCTATGAATCAAATAAAAACAGACGTGTGTTGTTGTTTGAGCACCAGTACATCGACTCGAATTGCAGCAGAAGGTCCTCCTGTGGAAGCTTTTGACCCTGAACCAGCTGTAAAAGTAGTTGAAAAAGTCTAAAAGGGCAAGACGATGCAATTACAGAAGTTGGCCCACAAATGAGGAATGGTTTAATGGTACTATGAACAGATTCAAGAGTAGTGTGTAGCATCTCTACCAGTATGTCAGTTATACCGACAGTGTATAACAGGGTTATAGTTTTGTTGTTGGGTTGTTATAGTTAAGGTATTATAGTTTTAACTACCAACAGCAGGTATTTTGTTATATCTCAAGCCGTTGTCATTCAACTTTCAATAAGTTATTTTATTATTATTTTTTTAAAATTCATTCTGTCCCCGCTGTGTGCCAGAGTTCGCCTCCTCCTCCCCAGCCTTCATCAGCATTCTTGGCTTCGCCTAAGGAGGGGGGCAGCTATTTTGCCCCTCTGACCATGGCTTCCCTTAAGTCAGCTTCCCCACCTGTCAGCAAGCTATATTATGGGCAGGGGTACCTCGAAGTCTAGGCCGAAGGCCAAAGAATGTGCAAAAATATGTTAATGTATTATTGTCAAATCGACTGTATGCTTAATAAATATTCTTAATCTACCGCATTCCATCTTATCAGAGAAAAATGTCTGTTTGTTAAAGAGTTAGTACATTTTATATTAGTACATTAATTGTATCAGTTTCTTTTAATATCAGTAGGACAATGCATTATTAAAATAGCTGGAGTTACAGAACTAACAATACTTCACTTGGCCCATACATTTTTAATTGGCTACCAGCTGAAGTCTAGGAGCCAGATGCCCCTAAGGATTTTGCCAAACTTTGAGCCCTGAATGTACATATATTGTACACTAAAGGTTTATTTAAAACTTTGCATTTTTCTCATAGCCCCGAACACTGTGTTTCCGAGTGTTACACTACGTCATTCTGCAAAGCACATCTGACAGTGGTACTGAAACATTCTTGCGGAAAAGTGCGCAGCTGTAGAGGTGATGCAGTGCTCCAAACAACGACAAACACAATTTTGATGAAGTGATGGGTTTTTATTTATAATCCAAATGGTCGAAACTGACCAACAGAAACTATAAAAGGAGTACAGGCAGTACACAATTATGAGTACTCCTCTGTATTAATAAATGCACGGGGCAGTCCCAAATGATAACACAAATTCACAAAGACACACACAGACAAAATATACACGGTCACCAGTCCTCAGTGAGTGCAGTAGTGCTCGTGGTGAATATGTAATACAGTGTTACCCCCAAGCACCCCTAGTTCCGGCACCCCTGATGGAAATTTAACTTACCTGTCAAAGTTGTTTTTAGGCTTCTTGTTAATGACAGAAAAGTAGGACAGTATTCCACTACGCTTTATCAGACCTGTAGATTAAAATCAAGAGAAAAAAAGCAGTCTTTTCGAATGAGTACGCAGAGAGTTTCACGGTCTGCGAGTGACAGTTGACGCTCAGGCTGAGTTTATGGAAGGTCATCTGGGTCAATGTGTGTTGTTGGTACACATTTCAAATAAATTACTACGTGTAGCACTGCGATACACTACGCGTTTTATTTTGTTAACTACACATACTATTTTTACGTACAAATTTGGGCCAATCAGTTCTTTAGAAATGAAATAAGAGCCAATAAGAAAATAGTATGTCCAATGAAAAGTCACTTCACATTTTCCATGCTCTTCCAAAAGTGATAGGGGAATATGAGCCTTTGAATATTTTTAAAAGTCGTCTCAAAACATACTTTTTTTTTTTTTTTTTTAAACGTGCCTTGACTTTTCCTGTAGTATATATATTTTTTTTTTGGTCAAACTTCCAATAAAATCGCCGGGTCTTTTGTAAACGTCGAGTTATGAATAATAATACAATGCGCGCTACACTGGATGTGGTCTTTTTAGTGGATTTTATTGTTTTTATTATTATTAACAGTGGAATTCAGTTTTTCAATGCAAATTCATTCTTCTACTTGTTCATTTTCTAATGTTTTGCATATCTTTGTTTACTTTTGCTTTATACTTTGGAAGTGTACAATTCAGTGGCATTGTGTTATAAAATAAAACTGTTACTTAATACCCACTGACACAACCTTTTAACGATGTTGCTGGAATGCTGCAATTGAATTATGTTAATGCTATAAGGCTATATGTTAGTGGCTTCTCCATGATTGCATCTGAAGTATTTGAAGATGTTAGTGATGTTACGTAATAAACGCTGGGTCTAATAGTCAACGGGGCTTCTGGCAAATATTGTAAAGAAACGCCCCCGGCGCGATACAAAATAAAATTATTATTATTATTATTATTATTATTATTTTATTATTTTTTTTTAATTTAGTAGTCGCCAATTGATTTTACCCAGTTTTCTTCCAATTTAAAATGTCCAGTTGTATTTTTAGGCTCAGCTCACCACTACCACCCCTGTGCTGACTCAGGAGCGGTGAAGACTAACACACGCTGTCCTCCGAAGCGTGTGCCGTCGGCTTCTTTTGACTCTGCAAGCTTGCCATGTAGCCAACCCAGAGCTACAGCATCAGAGGACAACGCAGCGCCGGGTAACTTACATGAAGGCCCACAGGCGCCCAACCAGTCTACAGGGGTCGCTGGTGCGCGGTGAGCCGAGGACACCCTGGCCGACCTAAACCCCTCCCCCGGGGCGGCACTCGGCCAGTTGTGCCGCCCCTGGGAGCTCCGTCCACGGTCAGCAGTGGAATAGCCTGGACTCGATCCGGCGACCTCCAGACTATAGGGTGCATCCTGCACTCCAAGCAGAGCTAGTGAGTTAGGTTTTTTGTTTGTTGTTTGTTTTTTTTTTTAAAAAGGGCCTCACTGTCCAATTAATTAAATTGGTAATTAATTCTTTAATTATAATAATAATTTGTGAAACAGTTTTGATAATAATCTTGCAATGACACTTGCATATCAGTCCAGTAGTGTGTGCAAAAAAATACTTTTTTGTTTGATTAATAAATAATTTAGAAGAATCCAAACCATAGATACTGGAGGTTGGCAGATACGCTTTGACCTCGGAATGCCAGTTGTTCGTAATAACAAATATTCTCAAAAGGGATAAAATAAATCAGTGTTATGTTTTTATTTATTTATTTATTTATTTTTTAAATGCAACTGTCTGCTTCTGAACTTCTGCACCCTGCCTTCTCTGTGACCCTTTTCCCAGCAACCCTCTTACTCCAACGCAGCCTCACACCCCTGCCTGGTCACCTTCCATCTAACCAAAGTGAGAAAATAAGATGGCATTGGATCTATTAACACATTTACTCAAGTGTTGTTGAGAGGCCAGAGCCAAGGGCTTGCTGTTTAGTTCATCTGATTGCCACAGGATTGTGCACAGGCCGTGGACTCCTGGATGAGAACCAGGCTGAGTGCAATTAACCAAGGCTGCTCAGAAAGGAAGCAGCAACAGCAGGAGGATGAAGAGAGATGTCCGGGCTTGTCCGAATAAACCCTTTCCCTTGTTAGCAGCCTGTGATATATTGCCAATCAATATCTACTGAGCAAATAAAAAAAAGAAAGTGACAGCAGGAGTTGTTTTTCTAGGGTGAGCATTTGAATAGCTGTAGACAGAATGTGCCATAAAAAGATTTTTTCTCCAATATGAATTCAATAGGAAATAACACCCGATACATACTATAATTACTTTTTTATGCTGTAACTAGGTGTTGAGGTGTTAACTCCATATTATTAACACCTTCCTCCTCTTATTATCCTAGCCACAGAATCGCAGCACTGTAAAGATTTACTTTCCATTTGTCTTTCCATTGTTCTCCCTGAAAATAATTTAGCTTGGAACCAGCTTTTCAGGTTCCAGCCTTAAAACAAGGCATTTACAGAAGTTCCAATCGCTATAAACAATGAGAAATTATGTATCAAAAAGTTCCACCACAAAAGATCAGTAAAGTTCCTCTGAACAACATCAGTGCTCTCATCCTGGCTCTGTTTGTTAACAGGCACTGAGACACAGCAGAACACAAGCCTATGTGATAAAATATACAGCGAGAAAAGCTTCCAAAGTGATAGAAAGATTTAAGGAGGAGAGACAGGAGGGGCGGGGGAGGGTCAAAATCAAGTAGTAATTTGATAATTAGATGGGTGTAATGGAATTGTCTTAGGAGGACAATATAATGAGATGGCAACTTTTAAAATGGGCGAATGAGATCGTATTAGGGTATTATTGCTGGGCTTTGTGATCTATGGTAACTTGGTAAATATACGGAGCATCAAAAGAAACTTATCATTTATATTTGGATACAATTCACTAGATGTGATCGAAAAATGACAAACTCTGTTTTAGAGCAGGTGCAGTGACTTTTTATTGTGCCGATTAACAATTGACGTCACGAAGGTGCTGCAAAATGATCTGTCGATCTTGGGCAGGTGTTGTGACTCTTGGTCTCCCAGTTCGTGGCTTGTCATTGACAGAGTGTGTCTGGTTATACTATCTCGCCAGGTTTGAAATTGCTGGCTGTGAGTACCCAAGACAGTGAGCCACAATATGCTGCCCTAGTGTTCAGTGTTCTGATGAAAAAAAAGTGTTGTGTGATTTTTATGAAAACATTCCTCAAGAATGGCAACCTTATCGATTAATTATATACAGATTTAATAGAGCTGCTGCAAGAGATTGGGGTGAGATTGAAAATGAACACAAAAAAGCTATGGAGTTGTGCTACTTTATACTGTCCTGGGTAATAAGTCAAGCAAAACATTGGTAACACTTTGAAATAATAGAATTTCCTAGGATTTCAGAGGAGTAGCACAGGAATAACTTGATTAAAGTGATTATCCAGTTATGAAAAAAAATATATAATTCCCACAGATTCAAAATGAATTCACATTGGAACACATTGGAATTCATATGCATCAGTGTAACTGACACATCCCTCCTGCTGGACTCTTCATTTAAAAGAAAGAGTTTTTGATCTTAACTCTCTAACCATTTAAAGCCACATGTATCAGACACAAAACTGTTGCTCTGTTTGCAGCCAACTAATTGGCACTGGAATACCGTGAAGTAATTTGTAAAATCAGGCAAATTAGGCCCCCTGTTCCTCCTCCTTTTCCAGGATTAGACCGCCAGACTTCTATAGGTGTTTGAAGTGCTGCTGTAAGTTGTTTAATATCCCAAATAAACTGTTTTGAGAGGGCCATGCATGATATTAACTGATCCCAATGTTTCAAGCTGAGATGCTTAATCCAAATGACATACACATTGGCAACTTGTGTGTAAAGACTAACACCATATCACCTGCAACTGTAATGAAAACCCATCTTATTCACAGTGTTTAACTGTGTTTGTCCTTAACACACACTATATTTTGGGTGTTTTTTTATTCGATTATCTGTTGGTAATGAAATTGCCGTTCCAGTTTTGGATGTGTGCTGTGTATTTGGTCTATGAATATAGCATGTTTTCTTAAAAGCAGAAATTTGTTTTTCTGAGTGCTCTACGCTTGCCATCCCCCTCTTCACCCCCAACTATTTATTAACCGCAGTGTCATTTCAATTGGAAATACGCAAGTGCTGAGGTCTTAATTAATGTATGCAATCTCACAGCTCTCAACAGGCTTTACATCTCTGTTAATGAAGGGATTAACAGCAGCATTAAAATGTATTTAACCTGCAGCACTAGCTTGGTTTCAATAACTATTAAACAGCCTATTAAATAAAGTGGGGGCTCAATTAACCCAGACAAAGGCCACTGTGCAGAATGTGTCAGGGAGGCCTACATTTAGCATCTGCCCAAACAGCTTGCTATGAGCTGGAAATAAAGAGGGTGACATGTCCTACCCTGGGGCTATGATATAAGTGAAATGGTAATTCTGCTTCATCTCGGCCAGCTGAATAGGTGACAGCATTAAAACCCTTTGCCATCTCACCATATGACAGTTTGTAAAATCAGAGTGCACCCAACGGTCACCAGACAATCCTTATGTAGTATCAGAGCATTGTCTTCAAAGCTGCTGCCTAATTCAATGGGAAATCAAGCTAAACGCTGTAGGAAATTTCACCGTTGGAAACGGAAATCTGCTCATACCCGTGTGGAGCGCTTGCTTGTTTATCCTGGCTGGCTCCTTTTGGGTCAGGCTGAAGACGATTAATGCATTGTGATCCTTTCAAGTTTTTGTTTAACTGTGCCATCAAAACTATGGATATTTCCCTCTGCTGACTAAATTAATAAAAAGAAAAGAATGTGGAAGTCTTACCTTTTGGTTGTTGGCCCTTATAAATAACGAAATCTCTTACAGACCTGTCTGTTAGTCCAGTTACAAAGAATCCAAAATACTTCAACTCCTTCAGCACTAAGTAGGCCAGGCGTTCAAGCCTTTTTTAATAGCGGGCCTGCCGTGGGTAAGAAAAAAAAATGACAACCCCCTCCTTTTCTTTTACCTGAAACTAAAAAAAACAAATGCAATATGTAGATAATGCCAGACGCTGCAGAGCTTGCAAGGCCGCAGTTCTGCACACACAACACACTGAGGTCGGGGATCATTGCACTTTCCAAGCCAAGTAAACCTAATTTCCAAATACTTTTTACCATATTTTCTGCACTTAGGTTTTACTAAAATACACACTTAATGATGACAACCTCTGTTGCTGCATGGGGCTGTAGCGTTTCTCTACAAAATAAAAGTTGACCAAACGGTGGTTGAGCACTATTCCCCTAGAAAGTAGGTCCTGCTCCAGGAACAATCTCCCTGACCCTTCCTCTCTAGAATGGGGTGAGATTAAAATCCCCTAAACTCACCCCTATGTTGTACAGTGGGATCCTGGTTAACACACACGTGATCCTAGTTTTGATGATCCCAGTGTACACTGTGACCATGCGTTGAATGTCTGGTTTTGGTTCACTCACCCTGGTTGAAACACTCAGACGTAAAGGTTCTCCACTGATCCACCTCCAGGCTTGAAAAGAACAAAGAACAACCCAGGACTAGCTTTGCAGCTCCTTTTTAAAGGCATGTGGCCAGGGTTAATATATAAATCAATTAGTCAATCAACACCTGGCCACATGCTGCACATGTGGCCAGGTGCTGATTGGTGTTATCATTATTATTATTATTATTATTATTATTATTATTATTATTATTATTATTATTATTAATTTCTTAGCAGACGCCCTTAACCAGGGCGACTTACAGTCGATACAATTTCCAAACAATTTATTCTAATATGTATGCACTGTATACTCATTAATATAGCATTTAGATTTCAAGACCACATCACTAACATCTTTTGCATGAAATATTTTCTAAACAAACTTGTTAAGCCAGGAGAAAGGCAAGCCAGGAGAAAGGCAAACAAAAATCAAGCACATCCTATCGACTTAATTTGCTAAACTTAAATAAATGACCAACAAACTAATTAGAAATACCGCTCTGTACGTATGAAACATATCTATTTAATAAAAAAGAAGCAATGCAGCCAAACTTTAATTCCGGAGGTATATTACAATTTGAATTAAACAGAAATAGTACTTGTGTGCGTGTGTGTGTGTATATATATATATATATATATATATACAGCTCTGGAAAAAATTAAGAGACCACTGCAAAATTATCAGTTTCTCTGGTTTTACTATTTATAGGTATGTGTTTGGGTAAAATGAACATTTTTGTTTTATTCTATAAACTACTGACAACATTTCTCCCAAATTCCAAATAAAAATATTGTTATTTAGAGCATTTATTTGCAGAAAATGACAACTGATCAAAATAACAAAAAAGATGCAGTGTTGTCAGATCTCGAATAATGCAAAGAAAATAAGTTCATATTCATTTTTAAACAACACAATACTAATGTTTTAACTTAGGAAGAGTTCAGAAATCAATATTTGGTGGAATAACCCTGATTTTCAAGCACAGCTTTCATGCGTCTTGGCATGCTCTCCACCAGTCTTTCACATTGATGTTGGGTGACTTTATGCCACTCCTGGCGCAAAAATTCAAGCAGCTCGGCTTTGTTTGATGGCTTGTGACCATCCATCTTCCTCTTGATCACATTCCAGAGGTTTTCAATGGGGTTCAGGTCTGGAGATTGGGCTGGCCATGACAGGGTCTTGATCTGGTGGTCCTCCATCCACACCTTGATTGACCTGGCTGTGTGGCATGGAGCATTGCCCTGCTGGAAAAACCAATCCTCAGAGTTGGGGAACATTGTCAGAGCAGAAGGAAGCAAGTTTTCTTCCAGGACAACCTTGTACTTGGCTTGATTCATGCCAAAGCTGCCCGATTCCAGCCTTGCTGAAGCACCCCCAGATCATCACCAATCCTCCACCACATTTCACAGTGGGTGCGAGACACTGTGGCTTGTAGGCCTCTCCAGGTCTCCGTCTAACCATTAGACGACCAGGTGTTGGGCAAAGCTGAAAATTGGACTCATCTGGGGGTGCTTCAGCAAGGCTGGAATCGGGCAGATTTGTCTTTGTGAAGGACGCATGAATCCAGCCAAGTACAAGGTTGTCCTGGAAGAAAACTTGCTTCCTTCTGCTCTGACAATGTTCCCCAACTCTGAGGATTGGTTTTTCCAGCAGGGCAATGCTCCATGCCACACAGCCAGGTCAATCAAGGTGTGGATGGAGGACCACCAGATCAAGACCCTGTCATGGCCAGCCCAATCTCCAGACCTGAACCCCATTGAAAACCTCTGGAATGTGATCAAGAGGAAGATGGATGGTCACAAGCCATCAAACAAAGCCGAGCTGCTTGAATTTTTATGCCAGGAGTGGCATAAAGTCACCCAACATCAATGTGAAAGACTGGTGGAGAGCATGCCAAGACGATGAAAGCTGTGCTTGAAAATCAGGTTATTCCACCAAATATTGATTTCTGAACTCTTCCTAAGTTAAAACATTAGTATTGTGTTGTTTAAAATGAATATGAACTTATTTTCTTTGCATTATTCGAGGTCTGACAACACTGCATCTTTTTTGTTATTTTGACCAGTTGTCATTTTCTGCAAATAAATGCTCTAAATAACAATATTTTTATTTGGAATTTGGGAGAAATGTTGTCAGTAGTTTATAGAATAAAACAAAAATGTTCATTTTACCCAAACACATACCTATAAATAGTAAAACCAGAGAAACTGATAATTTTGCAGTGGTCTCTTAATTTTTTCCAGAGCTGTATATATATACACACTGAGTGTACGAAACATTAGGAACACCTGCTCTTTCCATGAAATAGACTGACAAGGTGAATCCAGGTGAAAGCTATGATCCCTTATTGATGTAACCTGTTAAATCCACTTCAATCAGTGTAGATGAAGGGGAGACAGGTTAAAGAAGGATTTTTAAGCCTTGACACAATTGAGACATGGGTTATGTACTTTATGTGTGCCATTCAGAGGGTAAATGGGTAAGACAAAAGATTTAAGTGCCTTTGAACGGAGTATGGTAGTAGGTGCCAGGCGCGCCGGTTTGAGTGTGTCAAGAACTGCAACACTGCAGGGTTTTTCACGCTCAACCGTTTCCTGTGTGTATCAAGGATGGTCCACCACCCAAAGGACATCCAGCCAACGGCAGGCCAGTGGTCGAAAATGGCTCATTGATGAAAGAGGCCAAAGGAGGCTGACACGAATTGTGCAGAGCAACAGACGGGCTACAGTTAGTCAACTGACAGTCCAGTACAACATTGGTGCCGAAAGACCCATAAAAGAATGCACAACTCGTCGTACCTTGACACGAATGGGGTATGGCAGCCGATGACCTAACAGAGTTCCACTTCTTTCAGCAAAACACAAGAAACTGCGGTTGCAGTGGACTAAGGAACGAAAACACTGGGCAGTGGAGGATTGGAAAAACATTGGCTGGTCTGACAAATTCTGGTTCCTGGTGTTTCACGCTGATGGGAGGACTAGGGTATGGAGAAAACCACATGAGTACATGCATCCATCATGCCGCGTGTCAACATTGCAGGCTGGTGGTGTGATGGTGTGGGGTGTGTTTTCATGGCACACATTGGGCCCCTTGATAAAAGTGGAGCAACGTTTGAATGCCACAGGATATCTGAACATCATTGCCAATCAGGTGCATCCCTTCATGGCAGCAGTGTGTCCGTCTGCTAATGGATTTTTTCAGCAGGATAATGCCCCATGCCACAAAGCTAGGATTGTCCAGGAATGGTTCCACGAACATGACAGTGAATTCAGCTTACTGCAGTGGCCTGCCCAGTCACTAGATCTCAATCCAATTGAGCATCTGTGGGATGAGATGGAACAAGCTATTCGGAGTAGAGATCCACTACCAGCCAACTTGACACAACTGTGGGAAGCACTGGAGTCAACATGGGCCAGCATCCCTGTGCAACGCTTTCGACACCTTGTAGAGTCCATGCCCCAATGAATTGAGGCTGTTCTGAGGGCAAAAGGGGGTGCAACTCAATATTAGGAAGTGTTCCTAATGTTTTGTACACTCAGTGTATATATATATATAAATGTATACAAAATTAAAATGAATCCATCTATGGCAGTGGTTCCCAAACTGTGGTCCGCGGACCATAAAACTCCAGGTGGTCCGCAAACAACTCACAAAATTTGGTTATGCAGTTCTTGCAAAAAAAACATTTCTACACAATCACACGTTGTGCTACTAGTATTACTAAGTAAAGGTTTAACAAAACACAAAAACATTTTCAGGCTGGGCATTTGCCTTCACTAAACAAAAATAAAATAACACCACAGATTCACAACACTCCTCTCCAACTCCTCCCTCCAAGAGTCATGGGCTCTCCTTTTATGTGATGTGGCTGCTCCCAATTAGCACCAATTATTCTATTAAGGAGCAGCCACATTCTCACATGTTTTTGGCATGGACAGGAATTAACCCCATCCCTGCCAGCCTCCACTAAAACACAAACAAGTAGGACGTGGACGTGCAACTGGTTTTCACCGGGTTCTCCGAAGCAGCAAATGCAGTGCCTGCCGAGTTGGCCCGGCTGTTTACCCGTAGACTCCACCAGCCGCGGCGCTTCTCCCTCTCGCGTTTTAGACAGCGGGGCTCCTCCCTCTCGCGCTGAAGACAGCAGGGCTTCTCCCTCTCGCGCTGGAGACAGCGGGGCTTCTCCTTCTCACGCTGGAGACAGCAGGGCTTCTCCCTCTCGCGCTTGAGATAACGAGGCTTCTCCCTCTCACGCTGGAGACAGCGGGGCTTCTCCCTCTCGCGCTGGAGACAGCGGGCTTCTCCCTCAGGCTGGAGACAGCGGGGCTCCTCCCTCTCGCTGGAGACAGCGGAGCGCCTCCTCTCGTGCTGGAGACAGCGGGGCTTCTCCCTCAGGCTGGAGACAGCGGGCTTCTCCCTCAGGCTGGAGACAGCGGGGCTTCTCCCTCGTGCTGGAGACAGCGGGCTTCTCCCTCTCGCTGGAGATAGGGGGCTTCTCCTCTCATGCTGGTGACAGCAGGGCTTCTCCTTATTCTGGCTCTGGAGAATGCAACGGCTCCTCACCCTTCTGTGGCTCTGGGGACAGCAAAGACTCCTCCCCTTTTGCAATGAGGACGACAGCAGCTCCCTGTCCAGCACTGCCTTCCTGGCTTGCCTCCAGAAATGGCCTCTCCTCCCCTTCTTGCTCTTCCGGGCAGTTGGTGACTCCTCCTTTTGACCCAGGAAGGGGCAGCACACCATATAGTGCCCGACTTCTGCACAGAAGAGGCACCACAGTAGGGCGTCCAAACCACTACACCACTGACAGTAATGTCTGATAAAAAGCGTAGTGGGATACTGTCCTACTTTTCTGTCATTAACAAGAAGTCTAAAAACAACTGTGACAGGTAAGTTAAATTTCCATATTTCCACATAAGTGTACAATACTGTATTTATTAACAATAAATACATAAAAACAGCAGGGGTGTAGCTGTTACAGTATGTACACTTTAGCGCTGTATGGTATGCGCGTGTTTGTTATATAAATTCATGAAGACCTTTTATTTTTAGTTAATATATGTTTGAAACACTAGTCTTACCATATATTAAAGTTAAGAAAAGTAACATTTATCTTGGGTTCTTGAGGACTGATTTAGATACACAATATTTAGAAATTACAAAAGCAAATGTAAAAAAATCTAAACTATTCATTTATTTAACTTTTACTCATTATATACTTATTTAATTTCAAATGTCATAAATTACGTTTGTTGTTGTTTTGGGGGAAATATCCACACAAATGTAAGCGCAAAACTGTAGGACCAACAGCACTCTGGAATACAGCCTGCTGTTTTGAGAATCGTATTGAAACCTGTTTTCAGTACTGTGTTCAGTTTATAGTTTTTCCTTTTTTTTAACTTTGTAAAAAAAAATGTGAACGCAATGAACTGATATGTATGTGCATACAAATAGAAAACACAGTGCTTCACTTGTTTGAATCAGTTTTACTTTTAATGTATTTGTTTATAAGGCCTCAGTACAGTGGTCAGATGTGCTTTACAGAGTGACATTATATACAGTGTAAAATTCAGGTTTGGGGCTATCAGAAAAATACTAATTTTTAAATAAACCTTTAGAGTGCAATATATGTACGTGTATTGCTGTTTTTGTAAACATCTGAACGCTCATTAATATGAACCATTGCTATGTTCCCCAGCTGTTCAGATGAACAGGCTTCTACTGTATGTGTTTCTTAGCTAATTTTGAACTTTTGTTGAAATGTTATAGTGCGTTCCGGCACTTTTTTTTGGAGGTGGTGGTGGGGGGGGGGGGACTCGAGCACTGGTTATAGCTGCATATTTTGGAGTTAAAATATAAAATTCAAGCAAAGAACACAAAATATATATATAAAAACGGAAGAAAAGGAAGACCAGAGAGAACATTCCTTTCATAAAAGGTAAATAAATGGCAAGTTAATTCTCTTGAATTTATATGGATAACCACTACTTCAGTATTACTCAATTTAAAAGCTTTCAGGCCTTTATAATCAAGACCTCATTTTGAACTTAAATTATGAGAAGAGGTTGGTACGTGTGCTGAGTGTGCCGTGTCTGGAAGTTCAATACAAAATAATTAATGGAAAAGAATGTCCTCTATAGCTATCCACTTGTACCAGCTTATATTCACCTTCCTATGGGGATAACCATTCAGGATAGGTTGTCTGAGGATAACCTACAAATTGTACGCTGAAAGCAAATATCTCATACTCAAGTGAACTATGTGCCAGGGCTGCAGAACAGGGGACCAACAAGAAAAGGTTTATGTCTGCCTGCTTAAGGAGAGCTTTTTCTTTTTGAGTCACGTGGTATAAACATCGGTGAGGTATAACTAGTGTTCCGTATTTTCGGTTCTTATCTTAACAACTTTTTCCCCGAGAGTTTATTTTACATACAGTGTATTAAAATAGTGATAAATTCAGTAAAAATGTGTTTTTATTTGAAAAAAATTGTGAAGGAAAATCTCAGTGTACACACATTACATGTGGAATATGATGCTTAGCAGTTCTGGTTTCTGATTAAGTTTAATGTCCCTGAGATGTATGATGAAGAAGAATCTGTGAGAGGCCACATTTTCCCAAGTTAGCTGGTACTTTGCGAACGTTTGGGCAATCGCTGTGCTGACAGAGCTAGTATCTGCAGGTATGAATATGACATCAGCACAAAACAAGCCAGGTTTATTCGCCTTGAAATCATAAAAAGAAAAAGAAAATTGACAGAATGGACGGTCCAAGGCATCGGGAGACGCATCAAAAATCACACTGGACATTTTCATCAATGCGATCCATAATCGGGTACAAATCATTAAAAAACTAGGTTCAGTTAAAAAATATCCTTCGTAAAATTCAGAATAAACCGGAAATGCGAAACTCTAGGTTTTACCCACATTTAAATGCCCTTGCTTTAATTAGTTTAGTTCATATCTACTGGACCACAAATACTAAACAAAGACACAATTGTACCAAATGTATTTTATTATCAACTAAAACCAGCCAAACAATACGTTGCACGGACAAAAGTAACCAATCCTGTACCTGCAACTGCCGAGTCAGCCAATCACAGCCTGTCAGTTTGACTGGCGCTCAAGACAGCATCTTTCAACAACAACAAACCGAGACAGTAATATTGCTCCATTCAGATATTTGGCACTGTTCAGATAAACTAGAAGCAGCTCTGACCAGTAAACAAATTAAGTTTTGTTCCCTCTAATTATGTGTCTGATCCTCTATGAACAATTTCCTAAAATCTTTCTCAGCGGAAGGATACCTGACAAACGATTACAAGTGCAAGGTAAATGTTTTTTTTTTTAAAGGTAATAATGAGAAAAAATTCTTTTGAACAGAAAATTGGATGCGAAACCAAATTATGCAATTAAGCGATAGTTGTTGATTGGTTGATGAAGACTCCGTCTGCCATGCTAGATTACATGAAAAAAAAAAAAAACTTCATAGAAAATCTAAAGGGAGGTCAATACCAAAAACAGAAAATCCTAACAAGAACAGGTAACTTCAGTGGTTGGTATGAGGCAGTGGACTGGCTGAGCAGGGGTGGTAATTCGCTCACATGGATAAAATATAGCTCCTTTTTTTGCATGGCAGATTGATGAAACAACAGGTTTGTTGTTGTGTCTTCTGCTGTGTGGTCCAGTGATTAAAGAAAAGGGCTTGTAACCAGGCGGTCCCCGGTTCAAATCCCACCTCAGCCACTGACTCGTGTGACCCTGAACAAGTCATTTAACTTCCTTGTGCTCCGTCTTTCGGGTGAGATGTAATTGTGAGACTCTGCAGCTGATGCATAGTTCACACACCCTAGTCTCTGTAAGTCGCCTTGGATAAAGGCATCTGCTAAATAATAAAAATAATAATTCTGACTTAGAAGTCACCAGCTGCCACTGGTACAGGGCGGTATATAATTATTTTGTAAGTTTAGTTGATAAACGTAATTGTTTAATTGTCAGCCTTTCTCCTGCCTTAAAAACTTTGTTTAGAAAATATTTTATGAAAAGTATATTAGTGACGTGGTCTTGAAATCTAAATGCTATATTAATGTTGTATACAGTGCATTTTTAAACATACGCTGGCAGTGTGTAACAGTTTATTAGAATAAGCGATGATGGGCTTTTCTCTGTTGACTTGTGGAAATAATGTGTTTAACAGCCAAATTGGGGTAAAAAGTTTAGAAGATATGATAAGTGTTGTCAGTCAGAATACAATAATATTCTACTGCTGCTGGGGGCTTAAGGGGACCTCAAATCCTCTGCCGTTTTTTTTTTACTCCCCATTTTCTGAATGTAAATTTATTGAATCCAACACCAAATCCAGCCCTGTTTGGTAGGACACGTGATTTCTGTGGATCAGAGACACCTGCAGTTTAATTATTAAAAACAAAAACATTTTGGCTGATACAAATGGAATGTGAAAAAGTATGCACAGTACATATTGTCCATGTACATATTAAACTTAAATTAAAACTTTTTTTTATAAAAAATCTTTTTTATCCCACATTATTTTCACCTTGGTTTCTTTCTACATTTGATATACTTGAAGGTTCCAGTTAAAGGTTCTGTCTCCAATTGCCTTCGGAGGAATTTCCAGCTTAGTGACCCCTCAAAAACATACTTGCGAAGTGAGTTTGTCACCTTTGTAGTGGCAGGCATCTCAGGTTCATTCTCCAGGTCACTGCCAATTCCTCCTTCTCCCGTGGGTGTTGTCATTAGGGCATGTTCATGTGCACAGTGTGTAAAAAAAACTGGGCACTAAATGCTGAAAGTGAACCATGGCAGGTCCTGGAGTGTCCAAAATCTTCTTCTTTCAAGGGTGAAGCTTATAACCTGTACAGTACTGCACAGTGCATGGCAATGCACAGACTCCTAAAAGCTAAACAAACACTAAGAAATGATTGATAAATGGTTCATTATAGTCCACAATTATCCATAAGACAATGGACTCAAATGACCCAAAACACTTCAAATCTGGCTAACAGAAAAGCTGCTGGTAATCCATATTAATCTGCAATATATATATATATATATATATATATATATATATATATATATATATATATATATATATATATATATTTAGAATTAATGGTGAATTAAGGTTTTAATCAGCAGATTGTGTAGAGTGTGAAATGTGCCATTATGAATCTTACAGCAGTAAAATCTTATGGTGCGGCTCTCCTTCTGTGTCACTGGAGACTGATGCGGCTCTCCGTCGGTCACTGGAGACTGATTCGGCTCTCCGTCGGTCACTGGAGACTGATGCAGCTCTCCGTCGGTCACTGGAGACTGATGCGGCTCTCCATCGGTCACTGGAGACTGATGCGGCTCTCCGTCGGTCACCCTGCCACAACAACGTGCCGTCAGAGGCGCCTGTGCCCGATCAACCAACAGCAGTAATTTTAACCAACACTGCCTTTTTCAAAATGAGCTGCTGAACACATGTAAAACCACTGTAAAGTGCAGTAAAAGCCTAGTAATGCAAAAGGCACAGGAAAAAAGAGGCTACAATTGGGGGATACATTTATAAGATGCTACAGAACTTGAGAAACACAAATACACACATGATCACAAGTCCCGAGTGAGTGGTTTCAGTGCAAGTGGTGAAATACAATTTAATACGTGAACAATGGTGCACTGTTGTCCAGGTTTGTGCTGGCCTTAAGCGACAGCTCCTGGATTGCGTTTAGCCATTTAATAATCAAAAATCAAGCACAGTATTAGCAACGACAAAACAAACAAACACTCATCATTCTTAAACACTTTGTCACGCTCCTTTCCAGTTTGTCCGTAACCATAATAAAGTAACAGATCACCTTGCTCCGTCCCCTTTTTGTTCTGTCAATCACGCTAGATGGCCAACTTCCACCTAACCCTGGGAATTAATTGTCTGGCCATCCAGTCCAGGGCACTCTGTTCCCTTTACACAGTGCCCTCACAGGTCGGGAGGGAGATTTATCACCAATTAATCATTATGTCTCTGTCACAAAGTCCCACAATGTTTGAGTAGGGTAGCACTCTAAGGTGAAACTGCAGCTGCCAGTCTCAGCTCCAACTGAGGAATTCCAGAGCACCAAGGTTCAGCTGCAAATGACACTGATGGAATTGTTTGTCAAGTGTGTGAGGGAGGTTGCACCCGTAGTGAGAACTGGGAGAAAGTGGGCAGCAAAGGACGCGGTGGAAGATGCAAAGGCTGCCCTTCGTATGTAATATCATGGGACAAGTACAACAGGGAAGAGGAGGCCTTGGTCTCAGTTCAGCTCCCGCGAGAGGTACAAAGCAGCTCCAGCTGAAAGGAGGAAGTTGGTAGTTACTGAAGTGCTAAAGCAGGAGGATGAGGTGTCAAAGCGGTATCCCAGGCTAAGCAGGGCGAAAGGATAAGATGGAGGAAGAGCAAAAGAGATGGAGGAAGTTAACATCAATGGAAAGGAATGGATGATTAAAGTAAATGATGGAGGAAGTTAACATCAATGAAAAGTAATGGGTGGCTAAGGTAAGTAAACAGGGCTGGGTTGGGGATGGAGAGGAGTGGTGCTGGGACACCAGCATCAATGTTGAGCCTTTGTGAGGTGTCATGGGCTAATCAATGAAACACCAAAGACAGGAGGTGCCCATCTGATTTCAGACAGTTCCCATGCTGAGGTGCCTGGGAGGCCGCGCTTTGGTTGATACCTGGAGGCAGCCTTACATTTCAGCCATCAACATTGGAACAATAAGAAAGTCAAGTCCAATATTAGCATGAAGTAAACAATAGCTACTCTCATGTATTGTATTGTATTTGATGGAACGGAAAGCGCCAGTCTATATTTGAACAATAAAATTTAATTTTTTGACAACCCTAAGAAAATGTAGTGTATAAAAAGTACCATAAGTATACTGCCAGTACACTCTTAATATCTTTAAATTATACCCTTTGCAGTACCATACTGTACTACACAGAGTACGGCAGTACAACCGCAGTCAGTGCTCCAAATTTATAATCAGTTAAATCAATTATACACCCATGGGTGTTTTTTAATGTATTCCATTATGATTTGTTATTGCAAACGAGATAGATATGATTCAATTATCACTTTTTTCCTTTGTTTTATGTAAATAACTCTATGAGCCCCCTGTTCACAGCCCTGTGTTCCGCCCGCAGCCGAGCCCTGCAGATGAACTGTAGGAAATGCACAGTGACCTTAGCGAGAGAGGAGACGACACACTTCACTCATGGCACTCTGCAAAACAACCAGACTAGATCCCAGTGACATTCATCACAGCTGCTGGCGGCGCCCTCTGATTCATCTGGTATTTAGCCAGAGTGAAATTCCCCCTTCAGTGCTATATCATGTTTGTTGTGTTAGATGAACCCAACTTGTGTTCTTTTCACTACAGATCAAGATTTCACTCAAAGCTGTGTCCACTTGAAAAACAGCAAAAAAATAAAGGAGGAAAGATGAAAAGGGAAAAAGGAGGAGTGATGTCATTTTGGTTTAAATGTTTGAAGTATGGCAGCATCAGAGGGTTAATATTAAGAAACATGTGGTTATAGCAATAGATTTGATGTAATCCATCTACTGCACAAAATTATGTACAGAATCACAATGGCTTGTATTTGTTGCTATAACCATTGTCTTCCTTACCATTACCATAGCATATTATTGCAAAACCATATTATGTATAAGAACTGTATATCACACTGTGGTTCACTACGGTATATTACACTACGGCTAAATTAAGACATATTGGGATCTATTTAATTTATCTAAAGAGCATAAATAATGTACCATCTAACAGTACATGTCTTTTCAGTCTGCCTCAGTTTATATGTATTGAATAGACACTCCCTTATATAATTGCACTTGTGAGCTAAATGAAATCTGAACCCAGGTTTGGAGAGCTGAAACATGCACCACGTAGCCTTGAAAACAGAAGGGGATATACATTGGTGGTATTAGTCTTGGAAGTGAGAGGGTTGTTTTTTGAAAGATAACCCTTTTAATGTATGAGGGTGGATCAAGTGTGCCCTGCTGCTGTCTGTATCAGTCTTTTTTTGTCATAATGTAGTCCATTAAGTAGGAAATTGCAGAAAATAACTGATCTTGGAAATTACTTGTGGGTGGCTTATAGATAATACTATGTCAGTATTTAATTATATTTATGCAGATGAGATATAGATGTTTCATCAGCTGGTTAGCAAGTGCAGAGATGTGATTTTTTTTTCAACAAAAGAACATTTTATCAGTAACTTGAGCATTACTTTGATTTTCGCTAGAGGTCTGCAGATGGATCTGTTCATTAGCTTGGAAAGCTGGTGTCATGTGAATGAATTATGCTAACAAGGTCTAATTAACAGATGCAAATAAGCGTTGTGAACACTTTAAGGGAAGAATAAGGAGAGCTCTATGGAATAAGGGGAGTGTGATAGCTCACCAAGTGGCCCCATGCTGGGCACCAAATGTGATGGCTTGCTGCTGCCCTACACTGAAACCTTCCAGGACTGAACCAAAAACACAATCACAGGTGGTGGCGATGAGGGGGTGGGGGGGCTTGAAGTCATGGCCTCTTGGTGTCAAAGCCACATTGCTACTAAAACTATCAAATAGTGAACAATGACTTCACATTTCCTCCTTTCTTACATGGAGGGTTTCTCTGCTTCTACAATGGCAGCAGTGATTGGCTCTATTCTGGCACAGAATCAGACTTATTGCTTTATGGTCTCCATGCAGAAACTGGGTGAATAGTACAGGACTGATCAGGGTTCTCAGTGTTTCTTCCAGTGTCTGTGCAGGGGTCTTGAATATGTTTGCAACAGAAATGTTATGGGTTCCTGTGGCAAAGTGGTTTGTAGTGTGCAGGTGTGGAGGTGATGCAGCGCTCCAACAATAACACACAGACAGAGTTCACGGTGCAAACAGTTCTTTTATTTTTCTTTTTCCCGGTTTTGCACCGTTCAATAATAGCGCTGGCAACTACACAGCAATGTGTAGTTTGCACAGCAAAATAATACTGGGTTTCAGTCCCTAAACAATAATAAACAAAGGCAATGTTGAGGCACGGCTCTGCGTCCTTTTGCGGTTCTCCAATGCTGGTGGTGAATACACAGTGATTAGTGACTTGGTGAAGTAGTTGTAATCCAGGTTTTAATGCTGGCTTGATCCAGTCCAGTCCGGGGCACTCTGTTCCTGTCATACTGTACCCTCACAGGTTGGGAGGGAGATTGTTGACTCGGATTCATTTGCTCTTTGTCACAGTTCCTTACGTGTGCTGAATTTGGTTTCAGTTTCAAGATTAGAAAGTCAAATGTCTTAGTTGCAACAATGCATCACAACCTGTATTATTTTAAATCCATTTTAACCCTTTTAGGAACAAGCATTTTTCAGTGGGATGCTTCCCCAGGTCCAGGTGTTTTTTGGCTGTATTTAACTCTCTTCCTATAAAAATTCACTAGCATCTTAGAAATGGTGTCGTTTTTTTCAGAACACTCTGAGGAACATTATAAAGTACTTCAGAAACCATACAAACAAACGTTTTGCTTTTTTTCAACAAAATATTTAGTTTTTTTGTTTGTTTTTTAAAGTTAAGTATTTTTTATTATGTATTCTGCTTACAGATACATGTATAAAAACGAGTTATTCTCTGACCTGAGAGACCTTACAATACTGCCTGAAAGTTTTGTTGAAAAATATATGTTTGGGCAAATTACAAGACATTATTTCACCTCAGTGATTGCAATGACATAATACATGTTTATTCTCAGGGTCTTATATGAGCAATAATGGCCACTACTCTTGATTTATTTTCTCAAAATAAATATTTATAAATAAAATAATAGTTATTCATTCCATTATTATCAGTAACAAGGAAAAAAACATACCTGACACATTTAGTTCATGAAATACTATATGCTTATATCCACTTGTTTCTTGATATTTATCAATTACATATATAGTATAAAAACACGGGAGACAGAATAAATGTTCTAATATAATTATAAGTAAAATACATCAGATTTACAGAGTTTCCCCCTTTTTTATATTAGCTCTAAACAAGTTCCTGTGATGTTTTTTTCTGCTTTTCTCTGCCATGCTGCTGTAAACTGTCTCCACCCATTAGACACTAAATGCCCCTCTCAGTGACGTCACACACAAACAAAAACTATCAGGAAGTGAGCGTCAGTCCCTCCCCTATCCATTGATATGTGTTTCAAGCCTGTACTGCAAAGTACGGTGGCCCTGTAAGTCATCAAAACTAAGTGCTTTTTTTATCGTGTTTACACGATCGCGGTCCTAGAAGCCCACTTCAGTATGATCGTGTTAACACGATCCCGGTCCTTAAAGGGTTAAACCTGGTGACGGAAGAAGTAATAGCACTCGGTCTCTGGGTTGGAAAACTCTAATATGAGCATTTTGGTTGAAATACTATTGTTGTTAATGTTGCACCACTTTTACATTTTCTTGCTCCAAATTACCAACCAATTCCAGATGGTCACGTAGTTCCAGCACATATTTAACCATGTTTTGTGCTTCGGTTTCATTGGCCTCCCACCCCTCTTTGACCAGGTCGAGAAGGTTTTGGCCGATACCGTAACTCAAACAGGGAGAACCCGGTAGAGGACGGTGGCACTTCTTGTACTGCAAAGAGGAGGTGGAGAAGCAGTTTCATCCAATCCTTAGTTTCTTTTTTAGCAAAGGGACGTAACATTTGTTTTAGTGTCTTGTTAAATCTCTCAACCAAACCATCAGTCCTTGGGTGATAAACTGATTGACCGAATTTGTCTCAATGCTGACTGACACACGCACACAGCCTGCCTCTCTTAAAGAGGAATGCACCAAAAGGCTAATTGCTATTATGCTTTCTTTCTGTTTCCATCGCGGAAGCTGCATTTACTGCCAATGCCATTACTCTCGCAGCCTACTTTTAATATTTATTTATTTATTTATTTCGCGGCGGTTAATTGATCAGGGCAGTTATGTGATGGTCTGATATGCGACGTTCCACTGTAACACAAAGGTGAAGCCTTTTTAATCACTGAGTACCTTAATGATCTAACACAATCTATATCTGATCATATAACATAGTTATTTCCATATAGACATCACCAAGGCATTGACTTCTTTATTGTCAGTGGTGTTGAGGGGGTAGTAGCGTTAAAGATGTCAGGGTATACGGTTTGCACATGTGTGTGGATAAGTGGGGTTGTGTGCAATTCATACTATTGAATACAATTATATTTTTTAAATAAAACAAGTAAGAAAAACTATGTGTAACTAAGTTATTTCTTCCTAGTTATATTACATACAGCAATTACTGGGTCAAAGGGTCTATAAGAAGCTGGTCAGTCAGATACTATACAGACTCAGCCCCTGGAACAGCTGTTCAGTGAAAACAAACCCTGATTGCCCTATCTTATATACTACCAGTTGACCGAAGAATTACAAAATGAGAAAAAGTTGTATTTGTTCAACATTATTAATGTGTGTACTGTACATATGATCCTTTAAATAAATCTTAACTCAGTTAGAAACAAAGACTGACGTGGTGGGCAGTTCTGCACCCAAAGTGACATTTGCATGAATTCGCCTGTTGGCTCATACCAGTGTGTTACTATTCATTTGGTAGAGGAGCATATTCCTACAGATGCCTTTGACGATCGTTATCTCACAAGAGAGTGGGCTATAGAATGGATTTCCTGCCAACCAAGTCTGTGTGGGAGGTGTTATACAGGGGAACTCTAACTTTCGATTTCTCTCTGGGAACAGAGAACATGTGGCAAATCTAACTGAAATCACTGAAAAGGGGGTGGGACCAATCAAAAACTAGAGCGCCTCTTTAATTTCCATGTTCTGTTATCACTATTTAATCAAACTTGCAGACATATCTGATTGAATGTTACCATACAGAACATCAAGTGGCTCAATGTATTTATTTATTTATTTTATATAGTGCCTCATGTTGCCTCGTTCGTTACAGGTCTCTGGTTTGAAGTATCTATGAAAAAATTAAAGTTACCAACTTTGACAAATCAGAAATCAAAATTAAGTTGAGATATTTTTTTTGTTTCCTATTGTAATAACCATGTGAACAAGGGAGAGACAGAGTTTAAAACTCACCCTGGTGTAATCTTAAAATGCTTACATTACAATATGGCATTACAACATGTCCTGAGCATCCCCCTCTAGTTATTTCACAGCAGCAATATCAAGATCAACTTTTTAATACAAATCATTTAACCTGTACTTATATTACATAGTGCCTCTCTACCCAATTAATATTGCCACGTTGCCATGGAGCTTAAAGCAGGGAACATACTTTCATTGAAAACACTGTGTTCTCATCACCCCAGAGTCTTCATACTGTAACCATAGCTGGAGTGGAAGTATCTATTCTGCAGACGTGACAGTCGGAATGCAGCAGCCAGCGATAACTTAGCTGAAGTGAAGTATTTTGTGATACGGAGTTCTGTAAACACGTGGCACATTCCTCAATGGCAGTTTTAGAAGAAGATATTTCAAAGTAATGTATTTAACAAGCACTGACCAAGTGAAATGTCATGTAGTATATCTTTTATAGCACAGGGCTCTCATTTTACCTAACTTCACAGCTACACGCAGCTGAAGAAAACCAGAGGTCAAACAAATATCTTTGTGCTAGCCAAATCAAAGTTGGTAATGATTTGACTGCCATTTGATATATTTATATTTATGTGGAAACTTTACTAAACTTAAACTTTAACTAAATTTAGATTATTTTTAGAAAGTTTTGCCAGTTTCTTTAGGCTGACTAAAATTACCAAGAAGACAAACTGGAGTTCACAGCCAGTATCCCAGACCTTGACTCCTGACAGCTAGGCCACACAACCATCTGCAGATTCCTTTGTTACCCATTACTGGAGCTCACTATCTTTTTTCCCCTAGCTGTCACTGAGGGTAACAGCCTGAAATATGGTGAGCGCCATCAGATCCCAGTATTTATTTTTTCTACTAAAAAATAACCGATTACATTTGGCTATATATTTATTTTCCCTGGGAGTTTCTAGTTTCTCAGTACAAACTGTTTATCTCCGGGTCTTGGTCCAAGTTTAGCCCTGCTGTTGAATGGCAATCAGATATAAGGGACTCAGATAGACCTTCCCAGAAGCCCCCTGACATGACAAGTATTTTGGAGTGGGGTTGGTTGGGGGGATGTGAACCGCATGGATGCTCTTTCACTCGATTAAACAGAGGACCTGACCTGCTATCTTAGTAGTGAGGCCAATAGAACTGGTTCTTCAGCGACCAAGGGAGAATTGAGGCACTGGCCAGCATAGATGGATCCAGAGCAACTAAACTGTTATTAGGAGGTTGGGAGCTTGTTTGTGTAGGCGATGTGTAACCTTGTATGTACTGTAGCACTGGCATTTCAGGAGTATGCACAGACAGGATTGTTACTATAGGAATATATGTGAGCTTGGGTACCCAGAGTTTCAGTTGCCAGGAGGGAGTAGATGCGAGCGAATGGAGTGTATTGATGAGATTGTCTGGGTACAGGCCCAAAGCAAAGTAAAATCAGACACTAATTATACTGTAATGTCTGCTATTGAAAAGTGTATCTAACTCAGTTGTACTGTGTTCGCCCTGAGAAAATAAACAGAACAGCTAACCAGAGACATTTTCAGTAGGGTGATCATCACGCTGTGTTTAAGGGGATGTAAACAAAAAGGACACAGCAGTTTTTAAAAACCTAAAATAATTTGTATGCTATAAAAGTAATGTAATGTTCGTTCACAATTTAGGAGAAAAGTACACTTATAACTAAATCAAATTATTAATTACAAATATATATTTCACTACTGGCAATATAGCACATGGTATACAACAGACGATTGTCTGTAACACCACGTATCTAAGGCAAGTTCATGTTTTGTTCCATGATTTGCTTTACATGACAATTTGTGCTAATTTCGAGAGTACACCTGAGCATGGTTCACACTGAGACCACTCATATCACTCAATGCCCTTGAGAAGAGATGTTTAGTGGATTTTCAACATTTTCAGAAATGCAATCCATTTTTACTTGCACTTACAATAGGCTCTGCTGAGGGTAGAATTTAAATGTCAAATGCAAATTGCAAGATAACAGCCTTTCTGACAAGATGCAGCAAATACCACAATCATAATTGTATTGGAGGCTAATAGGGGTATATTCTTTTCTGTTAGTTTTTTTTTTTTTGGACAGCCAGTGTCCTTTCTTCTGACCCCTCTACTTTCATGTTTAAAACTGTTAAAAAAATGAGTCATGAGACCATTAATCTGCACTGTACCTGATAACACTGAATGTAAAAATGGTTGAAATAAATTATAAAATAAACATATCCGTATCTGCTTCTTTATGTCCCTATGTTAATAAACCCCAACATTATTGCCTATTTGTACCCTGTTGATTATTCAGGGAAAGTATACTGTGTAAGATCAATTGGGTATGCTGTCCTTTATTAATCTTTTATCCAACAGTTAATAATAGCTGGTTTTAAAGCAGAAACTACCAGAGTTGGGGTAAAGCGTTACTTTAATAATATTACTTTTGTCAGTAATGAGGTAATATAACATGATCAGTTTTTAATAGGAGTAATAATATTACAGTTACTTATCGCAAACAATAAGTGGTCTTTTTTTTTAAAGCCAAAGTACATTTCAGTTCAGTTGTAACTGTAAATGTGAACTGCTCTTTATTGTATTTACAGTCAGCTGTCAAACCGGAAACACGAACAACTAAGCCGACGGTAGTCCCTTGAACACATGGACCCTGAACGTAACAGCTTCCATGGTGTGTGTGTTCGCACAATCAGGATTAACTGGCTTGAGTACAGAGCTTAATAAAGTCAGAACAGAGATACAGACAGGCACATAAACAGCTTCTTCAGTAACTTACTTTTGATGCGATACAACAAGGACTATTATAAACAAAATGTTTTAAATAGTTTGACTGAATGTACGCTTTGAAGAACTTAAATTGCATGCATATGAAAAATGCTACAGTTTGATTGATGCATAGATTTATAATATGTATCTACAAAATACATGTGTGTCTCTATTATGTTAAGTAATTTATCTAACACAATGTGTTATATACATTGCCAGTTTTTTTCAACTAACGCTCTCTGTTCTCTTATAAAAAGCCATTATGTAACTTCAGTTGCTTTTTAAAATCCCATATATGACTTCCGCAAAGTCGCATGTATTGTAATGATTACACTATACTATGTGCTATATCCAGTAAATGATTAAGAGTTGTTTGTTTGTTATACTACAAAAAATGTAAAAACCTGTTTGACACATTTAATAAATGAATTACCAGACATACAGTTACACAGTAAACCATAGTCACAACAACTGTTTCGCAGGACAAGAAAAAGAAATATGATGAGTAATATGTAACTAGTTATATAACACACTACTTATTTTATTAAGTAATAAGTAAGGACATTATATTATTGTTTTCTGAAGAAACGAGTAACAAGTAATAAGTATATTTTTTACAAATAATCAATGAGAATGAAACACACAAAGAAGAGTAGCAAATCCTAAGTACTTGCATGAGTTTCCCAGCACATCTACTACCACGACAACTACAATTTTTATAATGTTTGCATGCAGCATTTTCAAACTCCTCTGCATTCATTCAATGGTTTATTCTGGGAGCCGGTGCTGATTGCAAAGTGTTAAAATCATAAATTCACACTTCTGAATCACTGATTTAACCACTTTGTGGAAGCAGCACAACATTTCCTTGGTGTAAATCTGTTTGTGATCCCCGTCCAAAAAAGGCATGAAATGCAGTTTCTGAGTCAAGATTTCCGACGTGATAAAAGCCAACCTTGTACAGGCCTGAATACTGTTTGTGGGATATGTATTGGGGGTATTCTCAGCCGGTGCTCTGGTCTCTGCAGTTAGAATGTTGCAAACCCCCCACCCCCACACCCACCGTCTTCTCAAATTGAATACAAAGACTAAATTCATGTGGACAACAGTCAAACGCAGGGTGGGGGGCAATAGACCACCTCAATATTATGATGGTGTGGCAAAGTGGTTAACAGTGTGCAGGTGAAGGTAATGCAGCAGTGATTAATAAACAGACAGATAATTATAATCCAGGTGCAATGTTGTTTAATGGTTTTTAAATCCAATGGCTAGATGGCAAAACAACAGTAAATAATAACAATGGTAATGATACAATACAGCGGCGTGTATTGCTTATTTGTAATCTGCGGGTTGGCCCCGAAATAATAACAGTCCCGTTTCAGTTCACCCTCATGTAACACATACACAAACACCAGTCCACAGTGCGTGCTCTAGTGCTCGTGGTGAGAATACAGTTCTTTAGTGCAAACAAAGTACAGTGTTGTTGATCCGGGTTTAGTGCTGGCCTTTAGCGACAGCTCCGGATCATGGTAGCTGTCCAAATAATTACAAACAGTATTATTAACGACAAACAAAACAAACAAAACACTCACTTTTCACAACACAGGGTCTCCATCTGGTCATTTAATTTAACCATTCACCAAGGAACAGATCACATCACTACGTCCCCGAGATATACCGTCAACCATGACCACTCGGTTAACTAGTGCACCGTAGTGTACCGTAGTTCTGTCCCCTTTCTAGATGTCCGACTTCCACCTAACCATTTGAAATAATCGTTGGGCCATCCAGTCCAGGGCACTCTGTTCCCTTTACACTGCGCCCTCTCAGGTCGGGAGGGAGATCTAACACTATTTCAGAATATCACATTATTATTATTATTTATTTTTATTTATTTATTAGCAGATGCCCTTACCCAGAGTGACTTACAGTTGTATTTACATTACAGAATATCACATTACAGATAAGAGCAGTTGTAAGGTTCATTAAAATCAGTAACAAAAGAACAAATTCAAATAAGAGCAACAAATAGAGGATACAGTAAATAATTAAAGGAAGTAGTTATAATTAAGAGCAGTAGTAGAATACTGCAAGGTATGGAACAGTTCAATGCAAGTACAAGCTGATGCAAGTATCGGTACAGTTGGGTGCCATATAGTCCAGTATAGTCGGGAGTTGTGAGGTTTACAGATGCTGTTTGAGCAGGTGTTTCTTGAGGAGGCGC
This sequence comes from Acipenser oxyrinchus oxyrinchus, assembly GCA_030684275.1. Lineage (NCBI taxonomy): Eukaryota > Metazoa > Chordata > Actinopteri > Acipenseriformes > Acipenseridae > Acipenser > Acipenser oxyrinchus. Next base: position 28,063,560 of record CM060250.1, read on the forward strand.
CGGAAGGTGGTCAGGGACTGAGCAGTCCTGATATCCGTGGGTAGGTTGTTCCGCCACTGAGGGGCAAGGGTGGAGAAGGAGGGGCTCATCCGAAAAAGTAATCCGTCAATCCATTGCACACTAGATGAGTTCATATTGTAGCGCGCCTGGTGCTGCTGTCTTCAGGACTGAGACAGAGCTGCTATAGCAGTATTACAGGATGCTTAGCAGGACTGTGAACTGTTCATGTTTCTGTTATTAGTGTTTATTAGTTATCGTATGTGTTTATCTTACCTGCTGTTGCAGTAATTGTGTTTCATTTGTTGTCTCTCGTGCCCCAAACCTCTTCCATGTGTTTTCACTGTGTTGTACTTGGTCACCCTCAGCTGCTTGGTTCTGTCCAGTGATGACCTCCCCCCCTTTTCTCCCTGTGTGTGTCTCTGTCACTGCCTGGTTCTAGCACTTGTACGTGCTGCATTGGCAGCTAATTAAAAAGAGCATTGTTTGCAAAGACTCCTGTCTCTTACCGAAGTAATGATGCCCAGGTGGCTGCGCTGGAACACCGTTTGGGGTCAGAGGAACCCCGAAAACGGAACCACGAGAAGCTGCTGGAAAAGAAAAGGCAACCTGGAGAGAGACTGGGAGCTGTAGCAGCGGACATGCTCTTTGTGGCCAAAGAAGGGTTTCCTGACTTCCCGGCGGTGACACAAGAAGAACTGGCACTGCAGTCCTTTCTGAGAGCCCTGACTCCGGAGAACCTACAGCAACATGTGCAGTTGACCGCCCCGGTTTCCCTGGAGCAGGCCCTGGCCCAAGCTAAATGGGTCGAGGCTGTACAGTCGCGGCCACCTTCCGACCCGGACCTGCAGGGCAAGACCCCCAACCGAGGAAGACAGTGAAGAAGAGACAGCCCGCCAGACCCAAACTACCGGGCCCAGACGCAACACCCGCTGCTGGCGCTGGTGCATCTGCCCTGCCCCAACGGCTGCCCACCGACCCAATGAACCACCGGGAAACTCCGAAGGGAACGTGTAAAGAGGGAAGAGGGATCAATGTCCCACCCACCTGCTCTCCCCCTTTCCGATGAAGCCATTGCCGCTGTGGGCCGCATCTGCCAGGGCCGGCACCTGTACCTTGGAGGGAGTGGCTTGCCAGGCTCTGGTCGATACGGGATCCACCATCTCCATCTTGCGACCCGGAACCTTGCCGTCAACCAATGAACTGGACCCGCTATTCTGGGCACCCACCAGAGGCTGCCTGTGGACAGTGACAGGCCAGCGCACACCCATACTGGGCCACCGGCAGCTTAAGGTCAGCGTTGCTGGCAGGAAGTTCCAGCACAAATTTTGGCTGGCTGAAGTCCGGGACTCATGCACACTGGGCCTGGACTTTCTCAGCTGGAGCTGCGGATCGGCAAGATATGGGTCCCCCTAGAAACTGACAACGAGAGAGAGAGACAACCAACGTGGCCGCCGCACCGCCAAGGCTCAGCCATCGCACCGCCAGCCCAGAGAGCAGTCAGCAGGAGGGATGGTGGCCAGTCCCCCCCTGAAGCAGATGACAGCACCCCACCTGGGGAGGGTTAAATGTAGTATAAACTTAATGATCAGCAAACGCTGATGGAAAACGTTTGCTAATTATTACGTTTCTACTAGACTACAATAATGTTGTTACGCAATACATGCAAAAAAAAACAAAAAAACATATGATATTACACAACACGGTTGTCATAGTATCAGGAACCATATGACCAATATTTTTCAAACACTCGCTCCTGTAATAAATACATATCTAAAAGTTGGGAAGCTAGCAATGAGCTACTGAAAATACTTTCATGTACTTTCTGACTGTTAAGCCCTGACCGCTCTTCTCCTGTCAAGCTTCTTTCCCTAATATGTGTTAGGCCATTGTTTCTTTACTTCCTCGACTACAATTGAAATATAAAGTATATGCTTGTTATAACCTATACTGCACAAAATCCATGTTTTCATGTTTTATAATACATATCATTCATGCCCAAGTCCACGGCAATGTCTTTCCATATGTGTTCTTTTTTTTTTACAAAGTCTTTGTAATCTTTGTTGGATTTATCATAAAGTAATTTTTGTTTGGCGGCACACACAATTAGATTTTCCATTGTGTTCATGGGACTGCAAGAACCCACGTGTCTTCCCTGTCATTTTTCATTGGTCAATGTCAATTACGGACTCAGTGTGCAAGGTGCAACAGGGAATGCATGTGATCGTTTTTTTTTTTCTGTTTAGACGCTCGTTAAATTCGGATGCGTTATCAGATTCAGTCCATTGCACAATTTACTGTGTTGTGTAATATCATATGTTTTTTAATTTTTTTAATTGAAAAAAAGCGAAATTTAACTATTACACCTTTGCTAAAATGTTTGTGTAGGGTGCGTGTGTGTTTTTAAAAAAATTTTTTTATCAATGTCGGCCTTCTGGAGTCTTCTGAATACCTTTTCATTTTTTATTTCATTTTAAACCATTTAAATGCCAAACCATAACAAAACATAGAATAACAGTGCATATACCGGTACACAGAGCAAAAGTGGACAAGCAAAATACCCCCCCCCCCCCAACAAAGAGGGGGTGGCACTGCCCCCTATGCCCTACGGGTTACGTGCCTATATATCAGGCATATATATATATATATATATATATATATATATATATATATATATATATATATATATATATATATATATATATACTGCTTTGCATGTACGACTGCTTTGCATGTATGATGTAGAATACGTGATTATAAAATCTAAAACTAGAACGTACAATACTCTTTCAAATAAACTTATGATTTTGAACGTGCACTTCTTAAGAACGGTATTATTGTCATTGCTTGCGCCCTGGCACCTCTTTCTTTACAAAAGCACTGGTAATTAGTATTGTTTAAAATAAACCACAAATAAATTAAATGTTTGAGTTGGAAATAAGCCAAAATGTTATTATGTTTAATCAAAGTATAAATCGACTAAAGACTTCTTCAATAGACAAGTCAAGGAATGTTATACATTGTCTGTATATTCTGCCCGCACGATATTTCCTCTTTTTCGGTTGCTCTGCTAGCATTTCCAAATATAGCTGTCTGAAAGCCATGTTCACTCTTTAACTAGAAACAGAGATTGTCCTGAAATACTTCCTGCGAAATAATTAAGAGGAGTGTAACCAGTCTTAAGTGATTTCCATACAACATAGTGATTTGCGAGCAAATTAACTTTTGAATTTAGCTTGTGGTGGTGAACTTGCAGGATTATTCATGACACATACCCCAAATTTGAGGGAAAAGCACTTGCAAGAGAACAACTCGCAAACCCTTTTTTCCCAACAAAGCATCTATTTTGAATCTTACTGAAAAGCGCAACTTTTTTCGCAAAAAGGACTTGCGGAAAAAAATATCTACAACTCCCTTGCGACACACGCGAGGCATTTGAATATTTGGCACAAAGTCTTTACCCTAAAAACAGATTTTAAACAACAAAAACCTAAAGAAACATATATTCATATTAAAATCCATTTAGAAAAGACAACAAAAAGGTAAAAACACAAAAATATGAAATTAAGATTCTTGCTGGCTCCAGGGATCAGCCGAAACCTCCCCAGCGCATCAGCATAAAAATCGCAAAAAACACTATTTTTACCTTAAAAAAACACTTTAAATAAAAATAAAAACAAATAAAAAGCAAACAAAAACAACGGTCAGAAATACATTAAAAACAGACAAAAAGTTTTAAAATGAAATCAAAACAGCGAGGTTTCCTTCCTCTAAACACCATTTTGCCTGGAAGCCTTGTAGGTCACTAACTAATTTAAAATAGGCGAAATCCACCTTGAGCCTACTCACCACCAGCACTTGTCACCTGAACAGCCTTGTCACCTCTGTGATCAGGGATTTCAGAACAGCTAGCTTTGCCTGCCCTAGAAGAAAATTAATTAGTATACAGACATTGCTGTGCTTCTACCTGTAGGGGACCCCAAAAATTAACATCACCCTCGTAAAAGGTACCCCCAGCATCTACCACAGGTTGCTGAGTTGTAATAGAGGCTCTAGTCTCTCACAGTTACTGTACGCATGGAACACAGTTTCCTGCTGTGAACAGAAAACACAATTCGAGCTGATGCTGGGATCGATTTTATGGAGGAGCCTGTCTGTGGCCAGGATGCCATAAATGAGTCTCCACTGCAGGTCTTCTGCTCTCTTATCCAGGGGAGGCTTATACAACACCCTCCATTCTGGGGTCCCCTCCTGTCCTAGGGACAGGTGAGCCCTCCATCTAGAATCTGCCCTCCCGCTTAGTTCTCTGCAGTGGGCTGAGTTTATACATAACTTGTATAGGTCTTTACTTTTCAAAATTCTAAAATTCAGATGTTTCATTTTCTGAAGTTTTAAAATCTGACCTCTTTCCACATCCCCTGCTCCTCCTCCTCTGTGGGAGACAACATCAGCGCTGGGAAAACAGTGTCTTGTCCCTGTCCTCCTTCCTGTGCTGCCTCATCTCTCAGGGTTTGACCTTGCCCTGGAGACAGACAGCCCCTCACCTCCCTCAGCACTTTCTCTGCCTGTCTCTTGCAGCGCCAGCCCAGCCTGCCTGCCAATTCAGCCGCACTGAGCCAGCGAGAGAGTCCAGGTGCCATCAGGTGTCCTAACCTTGTGATACCTGCCCTCACGATACTATCCTGCAGTGCCAGTGACTGCGGGCACTGCGCTCTGAGAAGAGGGTTAAAAAGAAGTGGTTCCTCTGGGAGGCTCTGCACTGTCGGAGTCTCCTCCTCCCTCTCCACTTTCACTGCCTTCCACACTTTTAAAATACCGCAATAAAAAGAGGGTAGGTTAGAACTGTCCAGAGCATGATGGCTGATTAAAAACAAATGAGTGCCGTATCTCATCCCCTGTACTTTATTAAGGAAGAAGCAGGCTAACCTCTTCCAGTGGGCTCCCTCCCCAGCATACAGGAACCTTTGTATGGCCTGTAGTCCGAAGGCTGCCACCCTGCTGGCGATGCTGATCAGCTCCTGCCCTCCCTCATCATGGGGGAGGTACAATACAGCAGGCTTTAACCAATGCTTCCCTCCCCAGAAAAACTCCAGGAGGAGCTTCTGGAGACTGTCAGTGATGTCTTGGGGAAGGTCCACACACACCAGCCTGTGCCACAGCATTGAGGCAGTCAGATTATTAACTACCAGGACCCTCCCCTTGAAAGATATATAATATATAAATAAATGTAGTAATCACCAATAATTTTATTATTTCTCCCAATTTCACATATCCAATTATTTTTAGGCTCAATTCACCGCTACCACCCCAGCGCTGACTCGGGAGCTGCGAAGATGAACACACGCTGTCCTCCGAACCGACTCACCATACAGCCACCTCAGCTACAGCGTTGGAGGACAACGTAGCTCTGGGCAGCTTACAGGCAAGCCCGCAGGTGCCCGGCCAGACTACAGGGGTCGCTGGTGCATGGTGATCCGAGGACACCCTGGCCAACCTAAGCCCTACCCCCTCCCCCCCTGGGCGGCGCTCGGCCAATTGTGCGCCACCCCCTGGGAGCTCCCGTCTATGGTCGGCAATAGAATAGCCTGGACTCGAACCGACGACCTCCAGGCTATAGGGTGCATCCTGCACTCCACTTGGAGTGTCTTTACCAGATGCGCCACTAATAAAATATCTTAAATCAGAAAAAAAGTTTGCTACATCCACACCACGCTTTCCTTCCATTTTGTCAAGGAAATTGTTTCTCATTTTAAGTGGATATACAATGTTACGCTGAGTGGTTTGGCTCTCGGGGATGTCAGAGGAAAACGAGGAGTTGGAGATGTCTCCTTCATCCATGTCTCCCCCCTCCCCACCTGCTCCTCAGCTGTGTGCTGCGGCTGGGAGTCAGGCTGGGCAGGATCCCCTACAGTGACAGTCTGGGCTCAGCACTGAGCAGCGTCTCAGAGCTCTGCTTTGCCTTACCTTCACCCTCTGGCGAATTTATATCATTTTTATTTTTTTATTTTTTATTTTTTGGAATAATAAACACATCCTCTTTTTGGGGATCTCTGCGGAATGCTCCCTTTTTTCCTGTCGCTCTGCATCTCTTTCTGGCTGTGGGTTTGCCTGCGGTGGTTCTCCCTGATCCTGCGGGTCGGGTCCAGGTGGTGATGCTCGGGACGCCAGCTCTTCCTCCTGTGCTCCCCGATCACCCACTACCTCCTCCCAGCCAGCATTAGCATGTCCCTGCTCTTTCATCGGGTACGATTTCCTCTGGTATCCTGGACTTCCACCCTTAAAACATTTCATTACATCTGAACTAGCAAACACCACACAGCTTACTCCCTCTACATGAAAATTCGGCATTTGCCTGCGCAGTTTGTCAGCTGCCCACAGCCACCCGGGCTGATGGCAAAGAAAGATTTTTAACAGATACAGTATACGACTAATAGAGCATGAATTACCTCTGTTGCCTTTAAGCACAAAAGTGCACCACCATCGAGCCACCCATTGCCATGTTTATTTAAATAACTTAAATACTTTCTGACAATGCTAGTTTAAAGCAATGCTACTCAACAAAATATCAATGCACAAGGTTATTTTCATTGTGGGTTAGATATAATAGATGTTAGAGTAATTGGGGGGAAAAAAACAAGTCCAGAATAAAATGCAACAATATTTTATTGTATTCTCATTGCAGTAATGCAATATAAATCTCTGTGCAGTTCCGTTGAATGAGAGATCATTCGATATCATATATATATATATATATATATATATATATATATATATATATATATATATATATATATATATATATATATTGAGCAACTTATCACTTATATTTGAGCATCAAAAGAAACGTACCACTTATATTTGGATAAAATTCACTAGATGTGATCGTAAAATGACAAACTGTTTTAGAGCAGGTGCAGTGACTTTTTATTGTGCTGATTAACAATTGACATCATGAATAACCTGCAAAATGATCTATCGATCTTGGGCAGGTGTTGTGACTCTTGATCTCCCAGTTCGTGGCTTGTCATTGACAGAGTGTGTCTGGTTATACCGTCTCACCAGGTTTGAAATTGCTGTCTGTGAGCACCCAAGACGGCGAGCCACAGTGCGCTGCCCTAGTCCAGCCTCCAATATGCCGATTGCACGAAAGCGCTGCTCTCTTGACAGACGTGGAATATTGTTTTTTTTTCTGTGATTTTCTTTATTGCTTTTATTCAAGCTTGCAATTCAACAGCTGAAATCACTCCATATCCAGTGCCCAATCAACTTTCTCACTAATTAGGTGATTAAGTGCATATGCTTCAGTCATAGTCACTCAAGTGTGTCATGGTCAAGGATGTATGATCAAGTGATTAAAAAGAAACCAAAAGCATTTTGTCAATGTCCATCATTTCTATACCTTATTATTTTTCGAAAATAAATGTGTTATAAAAGTTTCTTTTGATGCTTGGTGTGTGTCTGTGTGTGTGTGTGTGTGTGTGTGTGTGTGTGTGTGTGTATATATATATATATATAAAATATGTGTGAGTGTGTATATATATATATATATATATATATATATATATATATATATATATATATATATATATATATATATATATATATATATATATATATATATATATATATATATATATATATATATATATATATATATATATATATATATATATATATATATATATATATATATATATATATATAGATATATATAACAGAGTGAAAATGATACCACTGTGTTCTCCACCCCTCCTAAAAATAGCTAAAACAGTGCTTACAATCATGATCTAAAAGCAAGCAGTTTTTGAAGTGCCAGTAGGCACTGCGTGTCAAACCAGAGGGGATAGAGCACAGAGTGTGAGCAAGCAATGATCAGACAGACTATTGGGGGTGATCGTACAGCCTCTTCATAATTTTAAATGATGTCTGGATGAATAAAATCTGTCTAGCCTGGCCACTGAAACCTGACCAGGGCCAATCCAGGTGTATTTCTTTTTAATACCATTCTGGTTCCTCATGACATCGACCAAATCATGTAAATGCATTTCCTTCAGGAGCTGTGTGACCGGCTGTGGACTAGGTTCCAAATGGTTCTAGATCACTGTCCACAGTGCAGTTCCAATCCCCCTCAATGATCAGGGCCTCTCCTGTGTCAGAGCCTGTCAGTACATCACCCAGAGCATAAAACTCTGTCAATTTTGTAATGGCTGTTATTAGGAGCATATATATTTACAAAAACAAACTGTGAGTTTCCCACCTTAACCTGCACCATCAACACTCTGCCTTTGACCACCTCAGTTGTTTTTATAAAATCAGGTTTAAAATTATTTGAAAATAAAATTACTACCCGTGCCCTGACATTAGTGCAGTGACATAAAAACAGCTCCCCCTTCCACCCCTTCAGTCACTCAGTCTCATTGGTATCGTCTGAGTGCGTTTCTTGTAAAAAGATTAAATTAAAAAAATTTTGCATTAAAAATTCAACAACCGCCACTCTTTTTGAGGATTTCTGGCCCCTTTAACATTCAAACTGCCAATCTTAAAAGCACCCATATTAAAAGATAACGGTAAATAAAGATCAAAAAAGACAATAAAGGAAAGACAGAAAAGAACTAAAATGATAAAACTAATCATATTATCCATTTTACTTTTTTAAATTTCAGTTACGCATATTACTTATCATTTTCTTTAGTCTGTAGCACTCTTTATTACTAAAATCAGCTACAATAGCATTCTGCAATATAATTTGCCCAGTTCTCAGAAACTTTTCTAAATCTGGGAAAAACTCTTTTACATTTACTCCCCGCTGTCCTTTAGTCTGATATAAAAACTTTTTAATATCTTTGGCACTGTACCCATCTACCTCCTGACTGCCTGCAAAATCATAAGTCATAAGTCAGCTAGTCTCCACTCTCTGAGGCCGAGCTTCCAGCAGCGCTTCTTAGCGGTGGCCCCATGGCCCCCCAAACAGACTCATCACTAGGGCTGCTGTTACTGCCGCTTCCGCCTGCTGATCAGTTTAACTTATAGACACGGTTCTCCCTGCCCGGCACCAGGCTCACTCCTCGGACACGTGTGACGAATGTGCCCCCGCGCTCTGCAGCTGTAACACCTCATAAAATCCGAAGTTACAAAAATAACAAAATCAATCCCCTCAATCTTGTATTTCAGTACAAGACTAAGGTCCTGTTCTGCATCTTTTAAAATCATAAATACCTGCATTCGGAATGACATGACATGTCCCAGCTCCGGAACACTGGAGCCCAGCGGCACCCTCCTGATCCCAGACATGAGCTTTCCGTGGCGGCTCAGCTCAGTAACCAGAAGCTCATTCTTCAGAAACGGGGGTACATTCAAAATCGTCACCTTCACTACCGGGGAGGCCAATGGGAGTACGGCAAGAAAATCCCCCTCACCGTCACCCCCTACTCTACTACGCCGTTTACCACTTCTTCTGTGTTTAAAAAATAACAATTGCCTTATTCATTTTAGAAGCAGATACAATGTTATTGTATCCTATGCAGCTTCCCACAGGTAGAACACAGTCCTCCACAGACATGTCTCCGGGTTAAAGTTTCAAAATTAAAAACCGGAGGGGGTCCTCCCCCTGGAGGGGCCATAATGGCCAATAATTCACTAAAAAAACAATGTGCTTGTTTATTTATAAATAAATAAATAAACAAGCATTCACTGTCCTCACCGCACTTACACACCCACCTCCCCACAAACTGAAAGGAAAAAAAAACATTTAAATGCATTTAAAAGTAACATTGTTAACCTCAGGTCTGTTATATGTAACAGAGCAGAGGCTGGGCACAAACCAGCAACCACACACAACTTGAGTGACCATCTCAACCACTAGACAAAAGAGCCAGGATGCTTTGCAGGAGTGGTTATATAGCTTTTACCCTCAAATCCTGAAAAGGGCTCAGAATCTGTAATTGTCATCACAAAACTGCATGTTACACTTGCAGCTAAGCTTCTTCTTCTTCTTCTTCTTCTTCTTCTTCTTCTGATAAAAAACAAATTGCTCTGTAGTTTTCCATATCTGAAAAACTGATAAAAATGTTAAAAAATTGACATTTTGAAATCTAACATGAAATACTGTACTACTATTATGGCTTCCGGTACACTTTTGCAATGTAATTTTGAAAGTTTCTTTGATTATAAGATGTTAAATAAAATATCTAAATTATGTTCATATATATTTTTTTTTTCTCAATAATTATGTCTCAATCATAAAATTATAGTTGATGCTAAATTTTTGGCCACTTCAGAGACTGACGATTCATCTTCAGATGTATTTTTTTTTTTCATTTTGAATCATTTAAAAAAAAAAACTGGGAGTGTTGCACAGGAGCAACAGATTTTGAAACAATATCCTTTATGATTTAAGCACGCGGCATGAGTACGAAATAACCCATGATAGGGTGTGCGGTAAGACAATTCTTACCACACGCCCTGGGTGCAGGGTTAGGCATTAGGTAATATGTCTTTAAAAATTAAAGTGCCTCTGAAAATAAAGAGACACAAGTTGCCATTATTCTCACACATGTTTTTATAAAACTGTACAGGACACTATATTGAAACTAGTGCCAATGCCAGGCTAATGTTTACAGACAAAGAAAGCAACTGTAATGGTAAAATAAAAAACGAGCAACGGCCCATAGTTCAGGGACTTGGTTTACCTAAAACTAAATGAATGTCCAATTATCAGTTCTCTCAAAGTTATTTCAAGATATGGATTCTGTCATCTTCCGAGGAGTGAAATGATAAAGTGGTAATTTAGAGGTATGATAATGTGGTAAACACTGTTGTGATAGTCAATGTCTCTATGCCAAACTGTATACAAGAGGAATAGTACACGTACAAACGTACACTTATATAATATGCCATTTTCCAAATGAATAACAAACATAAAGTTCTTTCCTGCCATAGCACCATCTGTTAATGCAGTATTTAGAAATATTTACATTCACTGATAGTTTCTGGGAAAGACCTAGGTTCTTTTGGAAAGATGGTCTGCATCCATATGGGAGGGGTTCGAGCAGATTGGCAGAAAATAAAAAATGACCATAAAAACCTTTGGCTGAATATATCACCTTGTGACAGAGATCGAATGATTCTTGGTGTTAGATCTCCCTCCCGGCCCGCGAGGATGCTGTGTAAAGGGAACAGAGTACCCTGGACTAAATGGCAGGACAGTTTATTCACAGGGTTAGGTGGAAGTGGACACCAGCTGTGGGCAGACCTTAATTAAGGCAGCTCTCTTGGGTGGTGTGTCGTGGCAGCCAAGAGGCCAGATGGCGATCTCCTGCGTCCATGGAGATACGGCGACATACCCCACCCTAAAAGTATATTTATCGGTAGGACCGATAAAACGCCAGCTAGTAGTTGGGGTGGCGGATAGGCTACCACACCCAATAATTCTAGGTTGAGACTGGCCAAATTGTAAACGTGGCAGAGAAGAAAGGGAAATAATTGGTAATATTTTTTCCTTTCAAAGTAAAATGTTTTCCCCCCTTTTTTATCCAAGAAAAACAACGGATACAAAAATGGAAGGGAGCATTAATGAGAGAAGGCTGAGGTTTGGATGTGAGAATGCTCCAATGGTAACAAATGCCAGTGTGACCGGAACGCAGTGTGACCGAGAGGGCGAGGTTACTGGGCCACCTAGGGCAGATGTTACTCTTGGCCCCTTCTCAATATAGCGGACATGTGGCACTCAAGCGCAGACATAGTGTGGGGCCAACACAACGACCCCTCGCTAGTGCACACTTGGGGACAGGTCTGGTCTATTGAAGGTAAGGATGTTGAAGCCACTGGGGCGCTAGTATTTCCACATTTCATTATCAAGGGGCAATTACTGTATAGGGTAAACCTTGCCACCCCCTTTGAACGCATTGCAGGGGACATAGTGGGCCCTTTGCTACCTTCTGATTCCGGGTATACACATATATTAGTGGTGATAGATTATGCAACACGATACCCGGAAGCAGTTCCATTGAGGTCCACTAGTGCAGCTGCGATTGCCAAATAATTATTGCAGATTATGACTAGAGTAGGGATCTCCAAGGAAATCCTGACTGATCGCGGAACTAACTTTCTGTCTAATACGGTACAGCAAGTTTACAAAATGCTAAATATACGCCCCATCAGGACATCTGGTTATCATCCACAGACAGATTTGGTAGAACATTTTAATCAGACTTTGAAGCAGATACTGAGACGATTTTTGAATCAAGAGCAAAAACATTGGGCATCGCTTCTTCCCTACTACCTTTTTGCAGTGAGAGAGGTGCCGCAGAGTTCGACAGGGTTCTCTCCCTTCGAGCTCTTGTACGGCCAACAGCCTTGCGGCATCCTCGATCTGTTGAAAGAGGGGTGGGAGGAGCACAAAGGCTCATCCAAGAATCTAGTGCAGCATGTATTCCTACTGAGAGATCGTCTGGATTTGGTGGGCCGTTTGGCCCAGGACAATCTCAAATCGGCTCAGCACTGGCAACAGCAGCATTACAACAAAAATGCACAAATTCAAACCTTTCGACCGGGAGACAGGGTAATGCTGCTGCTTCCCTCCTCTGAATTGAAACTATGTGCTAAATGGCAGGGGCCATATAAAGTGATTCGGGCTATAGGAAAGGTGAATTATGAAATTAGACAGCCCGATCGCCGTAATGAAAGAGAAATTTATCATGTAAATTTATTAAAGCCCTGGCAAGCAAAGGAGGCCTTATTTATAGCCCCAGGTGAATTAGAGGATGATTTAGGCCCCAGTCTAGAGACCTCTAGCACAAAAGACATTTCGATGAGGGAACAGTTACTTGCTGATCAGCAACGAGAGCTGCGTAAGTTACTTGGTCACGTTGTTGTTGTTTAGATATATATTTGCTGAACAATATAGCATGACTTCTCATTGTGTTTTTAATCATCTCCCACATCGAAGATGGAGATTCTGCATCTGCCACCTCAGTCAGATAGTCCTTAATAATGGTTTCAGTTTTAGAACAAAATTCATCACTCTCTAGCAAAGAATTGTTAAACTGCCAATACCCTTTTATCTTGAGGAACAATGTTTGCTATATATGCTACATACACACCCTAATTTGAGTAAAATAGCTGAATGGTCCTTATTTCTGCTACCACACAAAGTGTTATCATGTTACATGAAACTAGCCAAAAATCAATGCAGGTTTTAAGGTTTTGGTTATTATTTACCTATGTACTGTATATTTTATATTATTATTGTGAAGGTATCTCCAGATACCAGTTAGTGGAAGATCATTAAAAACACATTGAGAACAGGATTAGAATCAGTGTTTCTGATTGGGAATCTGTCTACAGAGGGCGGTGGGACTTCATTAAAGTCCCCCCCCAGATAATCAATTCAGACTTGATATTAAGAATTTTGTCTGCCATCTCTCTGAATAATAAAGTGTTTTGACTAGGCGCATTATATAAGCATATATATTTCCTAAAATAAAATTGTCTCTTTTACCAACAATGAAAAACCAACGTCCCAAAAGACTTTTTGAAGTGTATAAAATTGAGCCATTAAATTTATTTAATAATCTAGCCACTCCACCTGAGCGGTTAGAACCATGAGAGAAATAGCTCTCACCACCCCATCGAAACTTCCAGAATTTTACCTGCAGTAAGATAAAATTTGCTTTCTGATCTTTACAAAATAAAAACATTGCTTTCCTTTTAACTATGTGTCGTATACCCCTGGTGTTTAAGGAGAGAAAAGATACACCCTTAAACATATCAATAAACAAACAACAAATAAACAATTATACAACAAAAAACAGACATGTTCTGTCTGTCGATATACAAATTGCAGTAAAAAGAAAATAGTTTCAAACTTTTGCTGCTCTCAAAGTAAATATTTATCCACAATTTTACAAACCAACCCTAAGCTTCAGTAACAAAAAATATCAAATCAATTTAAATCTCAGTAGTGTCTGATATCTTTGTGTCATAACATAAAATAATTTGATCTCTATTTGTTTAATTTATTTTAGTGGGATTTTCATTTCTATTCTTGTTTTGATAAAGGGCAGCTGGTTTCCAATTTGTAAAGTTCATTTGTGAACTTTACAAAGTTTACACACAGTACAAGTTTACACACATGAAGCTTGCTGCCAGACAGATATTTCATATGATTTACCCTCTAAAGATGTGATACAAAAACAAAAAGTGTTGCTTAACAAAATGATAATACTTATACTAGATCTATTAATTGCCAGTAGGTGTTTTTGGGGGTATTCTGGTTGAACCACTAGTTTATATAAATGTGTAACTGTGCCTTCTATTTCCCATATCATTATGAAGCTGTATATACATTTTTTTTCAGATTAATCCAACGAGGCCTTTCTAAGTTATAAACCTTAGAAGCTTTTATATAATCAAATCAACACCAATACATCTAAACAAAACAAAAAAATCAATGAGCCCCATTCTGAAATATATTAACTACATATCATCATTTACACATTTTTTCTTTTTCAGAGAAGAAAAATGCACCTAATTAAGTTAATCAACCAGAAATAAGCACCTCAGGCATTTTATTTAGGGGCTTTTAAGTAGTGTTTAGTTGCTTCATTTTAGAATGAATTAATAGCTTTGAGAATCTAGCGCTATGTGCCTTATTCATCGTACAAATGTATTATATATAGAGGAAGGTCAAGTTAGGCCCACTTGTATCTTGTTAAATATTACCAATCTATACCACAAGCTTGGCCATTTCTCTACACATGAAATCTTTTGGTCAGATTTGATTTACATGAAAGTCTTGGTTTCATAAACCAGGTTTTATCAATTGCTTGCAAATAATGTGACATCAGGGCTTATACACGCTATTTATATATTTATTTATTTTCTGTACTGATCGTTTGGTTTTGTTTCACTTTTAAGATTTCCTTGGTCAAAAACTCACACTCATATGACTGTTGTACTGCACTGATGGTAGCGATAGGATGGCTGATGAGAGCTGTAAAACAACAACATGACAACAACAACAAAATTTGATTGTTAAAAAGCTTTTTTTTTAGAGACACCTCAAAGTATTGTACATCTAGAACACAAAAAATGCTGTTCTAAAACACAGGCCCCAACAGTTGCAAAGGTCAACAACAATAAAAATAAATTAATTATTAATAATAATAATAATAATAATAATAATAATAATAATAATAATAATAATAATAATAATAATAATAATAATAATAAAATAGACCTAAAATATAACATTAAAATACACCGATCTAAACAATTGCAAAAGTCAAACTGTAAAGATAAGTCTTCAAGTACATTTTTAAGGAATTAACTTGAGTCCCACAGTTTAGGTGTGTAGTTTAAAAAAAAAAACATGAGCCCCTTGAGTGGAATACTCAACCAATAAACCAAGATCTACAACTACAACAACAAGCCAAAACAGCTGTGGTGATTGATCTAAATGATGATGATAATGCACTATCATGAGGCTATCATGCACTGCTAGAGACGTTGGGCTGAAGAACCTTGGCACAAAAGGAGGTCCCTCTTTGAATGATCCAAACGGCTGCAGGGTTTTAATCTGCTGTTAGTCAGTCGAATAGACCCCCTCCTGGTCCTCAATTGTTTAAAACGTTTCTTAATCTGCTTTAACCTGTCATGGTGCACACTGCCTATACATTTCATGCCAGCTGCTAATGATTCTGTGAACAACGTACATGTATTAATGAAGTCGGATCCAATAAGGGACAGCTCTAATGTCTGTGGAAAATTCCAATATTGCTAAAAAAAACCACCATCTGCTATGTGTACCATATACAATACCTCCAAATTCTTTAACTAAGGCCTTATTCATGGGACTGTTCTCAATCGTTGCTGGGTCCTTGAACAACAGTCTTCTAGCAAAGCTGCATGAATATCACATTTTATTTTTAATCATAAAAATGTGAGAAAAAAATAAGAGCTTATTAAAGGATTTAAGTCAATAAATAGCATCTGAATGATCTTACATTTAATGTATTATATAAATTGCATTACATGTTTGTTTAACATTCATGTAAAGATGTTTACATTGATTAACAAGTTCACTCTCACAACAGTAGTTAACAGGAATAACGCTATAATGTTTAGAATTAGCTGATTATCTATCTGTAATGTTCTGTTCCCCAGTAATAATTGATGATAATGATTAATGCTATAATGATTAGGTTAAAAGTGTTAACCAATTATTTTAAAAACATTTCCTTATCTCTTATTAGCACTAGCAAGGTTATTATTAACTGGAGAGTTCCAAGCGCCATGCTGCAGCAAATTAAAGTCTACACTACCTTTTCCCTGGTTTCATATCACTTCCTGTCATTTTCTGTGGTCTGGCCAAAGGGCCTTCACTCTGGTAGATCTTGTGAGTGAGATACAGGATGTAACCAAATGTAAACTTGAGGTTAGCTCACTGAATATAGTACATCACATTCTCATCTATTAAACCCTGGCTCCGGCTCAGTAATTATTTGTCATTCCAGTTTCTTCCAAAAACCTGCTATTATGTACAGTGCCTATAGAAAGTCTACACCCCCTTTCAAAATGCTCACCTTTTGTTGCCTTATAGCCAGGAATTATTATGCATTAAAATACTTTTTTTTTCATTTATCTACACATCCTACCCCACAACTTCCAAGTGAAAAAAATATTCTAGAAATTTGTAGAAAATTAATTAAAAATAAAAACTGAAATAGCTTGGTTGGATAAGTGTCCACCCCCCTTGTAATAGCCATCCTAAATTAGTTCAGGTGAAACCAATTGCCTTCAAAATCACACACCAAGTTAAGTGGACTCCATCTTTGTTAAAGTGTAGTGATTCACATGATTTCAGGATAAATTCAGCAGTTCCTGTAGGTTCCCTCTGCTGGGTGGTGCATTTCAAAGCAAAGACTCAACCATGAGCACCAAGGCGCTTTCAAAAGAACTCTGGGACAAAGTTGTTGAAAGGCACAGATCAGGGGATGGGTACAAAAAAATATCAAAGGCCTTGAATATCCCTTGAAGCACGGTCAAGACAATTATTAAGAAGTGGAAGGTGTATGGCAACACCAAGACCCTGCCTAGATCAGGCCATCTCTCCAAACTGGATGACCGAGCAAGAAGGAGACTGATCAGAGAGGCTACCAAGAGGCCAATGGCAACTTTGCAAGAGCTACAGTCTTTTATGGCCAAGACTGGTCAAAGTGTGCATGTGACAACAATATCCCAAGCACTCCACAAATCTGGCCTGTATGGTAGGGTGGCAAGAAGGAAGCCATTGCTCAAGAAAGCCCACCTTGAATCCCGTTTGAAGTATGCAAAAAAAACACTCAGGAGATTCTGTAGCCATGAGGCAAAAAGTTTTGTGGTCTGACAAAACTAAAATGGACCGTTTTGGCCTAAATGCAAAGCGTTATGTTTGGAGCAAACCCAACACAGCGCATCACCCAAAGAACACCATCCCTACTGTGAAGCATGGTGGTGGCAGCAGCATCATGTTATGGGGATGTTTCTCATCGGCAGGGACTGGGGCACTTGTCAGGATAGAAGGGAAAATGAATGGAGCAAAGTACAGAGAAGTCCTTGAGGAAAACCTGCTGCCCTCTGCAAGAAAGCTGAAACTGGGCAGGAAGTTCACCTTTCAGTATGACAACGACCCAAAGCACACAGCCAAATCTACACTGGAGTGGCTAAGGAACAAAATGGTAAATGTCCTTGAGTGGCCCAGTCAGAGCCCCGACCTAAATCCAATCGGAAATTTGGGGCATGACTTGAAGATTGCTGTCCATCAACGCTCCCCAAGGAACTTAACAGAGCTTGAACAGTTTTGTAAAGAAGAATGGTCAAATATTGCCACATCTAGGTGTGCAAAGTTGGTAGAGACCTATCCCAACAGACTCACAGCTGTAATTGCTGCCAAAGGTGCTTCCACCAAGTATTAACTCAGGGGGGTGGAGACTTATCCAATTATGATCTTTCAGTTTTGTATTTTTAATATATAAGTTTTTTCTCAATAAAAACTTTTTTCCTCTTAACAGTGTGGAGTATGGTGTGTAGATAAGTGGAAAAAATCCTCATTTAAATGTATGAAACTCTGAGGCACTGACACAACAAAATGTGAAAAAAGTTCAAGGGGGTGTAGACTTTCTATAGGCACTGTATGTATGCATGCATGTATGTATGCATGTATGTATTTGTGCTTTAGACGATACATGTTTTTAATCCATCTCGTGTACAGTATCATGTTCATATTTCTACAACCTGCCTATGTTTTCTGCTTGTGATGATTGCTATCAAATTAATATAAAAATGAATAGTGAGATATATGGTAGCTACAGTCTCAGCTCTGCAGTCTACCGATGTTATAATTGGTTTCTTTGACATCTTTTTTCAGAAAAGAGAGGTTTGAGGATAGCAACAGTCCATTCTCCCATTAGAAGCTGCTAACAGTGTCCCTACCTATCCTTTCAAGGTATTCCAGTCTGTCTTTGAGGGTTCGAAAACATTATCAGCTGCTAATTGGCCCCAAGTCAAGCTCCCATGCTTGTGAAGCTCAGTATTTGGCTTTGTTTTGTTTTTATTACATATGCTTACGCAGTCCATCATTTTAAAGGTTTAATGAAAACAATTCCACGATACTTTAAAAAAAAAAAAGAGAAACTAACAACTTGATTCGAGCGAGTGCGACACCTTTAATTGTATTTGTTTTTAACTTGGTTTTAGTTTTGAAAATAAACAGGTGTTCCAAGAATTAAAGACTGGGAAAAATGCTGTGAAAATATGCCCCACTATTTGAAATAACCACTTGATTGTATTCTCTATTTATTATCAATATACTAAGCATATAAAAGTAAAAATGTTAGATATCCACTTACTGTATATATATGAGAAAGATAATACATTTTACCCAGAGTTTTAGTGGGAGGTATTCTTGGCTCAGACAGTAATTGTGAATGCTGCACTTATTCTTTAAATAAGTTAGGCTATATAAAATACGCAATGCAAATATTTGTAAATAGCATGTTTACACAGATAACCATGAGTAAACTAAAATAAAAGAGGATAGATAGCGTCTCGCTTTGTTTCAATTTGGCAAAATTCTGTTTAAAGATCGCTCATAAAGATCGTTGATAACTAAATCTACTACGGCGTTTCCCTTGCCTGTTGAAATGAAAAAAATATATACAGAGAAAAGTAAATTCTAAATACTGAAATGTATTATCAATAACAGCCGGCGAAACTCAGTGCTCAGACGGCATATTAACAACCCGCCTCTGCTCACGAATGATTGGACGGCTATCAGATCTTTCACTTTCCCATTGGCCACTTACTCGCCAATTTTCATTCAGTGCTTGTGCTTGCTTATTATTGGGCAGCTGCATAAAACTTTGACTCTCCTATTGGTTAAGCTTACTGTCAGTACCTGCAACTGAAACAGACACAGTTTATGCCCCACCCAGCTAACTTATGTTTGGGCTACCGCAGAGAAAATGCAGATATTCAATTGGTTGATCGTATCCCAGAGGCCCTTCAGGAAAGGAAAAAAAAAGGTCGTGTACGTACAAGCACAGCGTAAGCGAGCACCACTGTCAACAGACTGCGGTGACGCTTTTGTTGGAAAACGCGTTTAAAGCTTTATTTATTTTCCCACGCTACGACCCGCCAGAAATGTGTTCACGACCCATAATTTAAGACCAGCTGCCACAGGTACGATGGCCTGGCTTCGAGGGCACGATTTGCCCGCGGGCACCACTTTGAGGACCACTGGCCTAAACTAAAGTGATGACAGGTATCTTGTCGTACATTTGTGTACGTGTACCAGATCTGATTTTGGAAGATATTGCATTCAAATGCCAGCTGCTTGCGGCCTCTTCCAACCTGGACCTATTTCACAGTCTCCTGTTTCAAGGCTATTGTACCAAAGCACTGCAAAGGCAAAAAAAACACCAGTGTGTCTTATTTTGATGAAATATATACATCTTATTTCCTATCACACACAAAAATACAAGGATTCTCACTTTGAACGACAGTTTTAAAATGCTGCCCTGTGTATTTTACTTAGTATCTCCAGCACCTAATATACTTCACTTGGTTTTTTTTCTTACCATTATTTAAAATGGGAGTGTTTAATTTTACAAAAACATAATAATAATAATAATAATAATAATAATAATAATAACTAATAATAATAATAATAACAATAAATAACTTTTTGGTGCCACATTCATAGTTTGGCTTTTCTATACATTAGTAGACAGCAAGTCTTTCCTTTTTCCTTATTTTTCTGATAATATATATATATATATATATATATATATTCTCCCCAATATTGTATGCCCAAATATTATCTTTATCCTGGGCTCACCACTTGCAACACCCTCCCCCCCACCAACCCAGGAAATGGTGGCTGGAACACGAGTCCTCCGAAACGTGCTCCTGCCAATCCATCATTTTTCACACTGTGGATCCACAGCGAGGCCACCAGACCTATAGTGCCGGAGGACAACACAGATCTGGCGGCTCCAGTGCAGAACCACAGGCACCCTATCAAACACAGGAGTCACTACCCGGGCGGCGCCGCCAATTTTGCGCCCCCTAGGAACCCCCGGTCATGGTCGGCTGTGACATAGCCTGGATTCGAACCTGCGATCTCCGGGCTATAGGGCACATCCTGCACTCCGCGCGGAGCGCTTTTACTGGATGCGCCACTCGGGAGCCCCCAACATTCAATTATCTTAAAAAAGAAAGTTCCACTATAATGAAGTTTTACGAAGCCTTGCTACACTATAATCTACGTGCTTGATTAGCAGAGTTAGAGAGCGCTTTTAAATCAGGCTTGTTTTCAATCAACAGCTATTTCGTAAATGGCCTACTACAGAACAGTATGGTGCTTTCATGGAGATATATATGCTTGGGTTATTACCAAACGTATTGACAAATGTACTGACTTCTTTAAACCAACCATATTCAAAGTATATATACTATAGTAGCGACCTGAGGGACCGTAGAGGGCGCTTCACCCTGAAGGGAATCTTCTATGTTGTTTGTCTGTTTGTCAAATCAACAGTACGAAGGTCAGTCTTGAAATCAGGACTTAAAGGATATGATGCAGTAAGAATACCTCTGTTAAGAGAGTGGAACAAGACTAAAAGGTGAAAATATGCACAAGAACACAGAAATTGGACTATGGAACAATGGTCAAAGGTGCTTTGGACTGTTGATGGATGGACAACGACACCTCTGCCTTCTGCCAGTTCTGTTATCAATTCAATGCTTGTCTTCTTTCTATTCCTTAAGGATATTATCTTCACGTATTGCTTATCCTTGTTAGACAGCTTTTGGGGTCTTTCCTGGGTTTGTCACTTACAGATGATGTTTCTCTGTACTTGTTGATTATGCTTCGGATACCACACCTTGAAAATCAAGTGATGTGAGCTATTTCACTCAATGTTTTTCCTTCTTTATGCAAGTCAAAGTTGTTGACTTTTGCACAGCAGTATATATATACTGTATTTCCCTAAACTAACCAAAAAAACCCAACCCAGCATCTGGCTCCTCTTTTATTCAGATGGCCATCCCCAAATTGGCAATCAATAAACCAGTTTGGGAATGGCCACATTCCAGACATCCGATTATCAGAGAGGTGAATCTATCCCCAGCCCTGCCATATTTAATCTGCCCAGCACGAGTAGCAATTTCTTTCTTTCTTTCTTTCTTTCTTTCTTTCTTTCTTTCTTTCTGTTTTACTTTTGCTTTCGTTTCTTTCTCTTTACCTCGCTGTCTCACACACACGTTCTTCCTCTTGAACACCCACCCCGACCAGCAATAGCTGCTGTTTTTTATACTGGTGACCATCTCCAGATTAGCAATAAATCAATCAATTAATCTAAAGATGGTCATATTCTGCGCAGGGTTTTTATATCTGCGTGGTCGACAGTCACCTTAATAGTCAATAATCACTGACTGCCGACCACGCAGTCTCACGAACTGTCTGGCAGAGAGGAGCTGCTAACACCTCCTCTGCCAGACCACACTTAAACTAAACAACAATAAAGAAAATCACTCTTTTTAAATAACACAAAACACATTCAAATCATACCACTACATCACCCGTTTAAATAAACAAACAATACACCAAATAATACCTTTCCTTTAAATTATAAAACAATAAACACAACAGATTTAGCCCTGCCCCCTCTAATTATGTGCACAGCTTTTCTTCTGCCCTGCCACAGTCCCAAATGTGATTGTGCACTGTACTGTGTATGTGAGGTCTATGTGGTATAAATGCAAAGGAACAGAGGGCTGGAGTATGTCCCAGTGGCAGGGCAGAAGCCCTGCTGCTGTAAATAGTGAGTGTGTGGGAATGTAAGGTTGGCAGGGATGGGGTTAAATCTATTCCTGCCAGCAGTCGCAGGTGTGGCCATTCCACGATTAGGTAATTGATGCTAATTTGGGAGTGGCCACGTGTATATCAGGAAGGAGACAGCCTTTGTCACGGGTGGGGTTATACTGTGATTTTTATCTATAGTGAAGGTTAATGCCCAGCTTACAATTGCCCCTGTTTTTGTGTTTGTTTTGTTAATAAACGTGCGCACCAGCTCTTAAACTGCAGCTTTCTGTCTCTGGGTCTCTTTCTGTCTCTGGGTCTCTTTCCTGCCAGTAACAGCTTGGGCCGTGACGCTACCCTGTCACAGTCACATATGGAAGACTTTTAGTTATATTTCACTTATGACCCAGGTTGTTCCCTATTAGTGATATACACCGTTGAATAAGAAGCGGGCCTATAGGGTTTGTAAGAAGAAATGGACTTGCCCCTTGAAGTAAGTGTGTGTGGCAAAAACATAAACTACTGTTTGCAAATTGTACTTTATTGTACCAGCTAAAATAATTTCCCTTTTTAGACCATTTGTTTAGTTGCTTACATCTATATATGTATTTTTCTGTGCAATAAAACAGATCCCTGCTGTAAAACACTGGATGAAAAGAACAGTTTGAAACGCATAAGCAAGCAGTAGTATGTAAGGGGTCAGTTGCAGTGTAGGATACACTGAGATCTGTCTGAAAGAACCATCCCTGGAATTCAAAACACTAAACAATTAAAACTTCAGCATGCATGTAGTTGCAATGTTTGTAGTTAATTTATACAACATTGTACCAGTAAGTGCATTTCTTTTACGTCTATAATATTCTTTAGTAAAGAAATATATTCTTGTAAACTAGGTAATAAATGAACTCCATCAGAAACTACCCTGTACTGGCTTCCCTTTAAAGCAATACATATTCAACAGTTGTATGTATACAATAAAGTGTGCTGCAGTATTCACGTCAGTATTACAGAATATGAATAGAATATATTATTATGACACAGTGATATATGTCTCTCATAGATTTTGGGCTGGTAATGCACTTCTCCAATTTGACATACATTATTGTATGATAATATATTCAGACAAATATATTCTAGTTATGTTTTATAATATGGTGAGAAAAATACTGCAGCATGCTATTAGAGATCAGTTTACTAAACCCATAGCTTATCCATGACTACTGGGCTACTGAAATATGTTCCAGCCCCCGGTGAGCCTGCCTGCACATGAACAACTGCACATTAACCTCTGCATTCACCACTTCGATGACCAGGGCATTTGTATTATATATTGCTTCCAGGTTTTCTCCACCGCACCTAGCAGGGAAAACAAAATACCTGTTGAGAGTCGTGTGTGGAGAAGTGGAGAATGCTCTCCAGAAAGGGCTCGTGGATTGTGGATCAGTTAATGAAAGTAGCAGTGGTTATGTGCTGCAGTTGGTTTATTTCCCAGCATCCTGCTTGCCAGGGGGGCTTGGGTCTAGAGCTCCACTAATGAGATGCTGTTAGTAATCTTTCCAGTAGGGCTCATGAATTCAGTCGCTAGCAAAGGCTGCTCCTGCTTGCTTTGGCCCATAAAACCTGGAATGTTTCCCTTTCATGTGCTCTGTTGCTTATCGACTCTGACAACAATATGGTAAGACTTCCCTTCCCCTGTCGGACTGCCCCTGGCTTTGGGCCACTGAAGGTCATCCTAAACACACTGGGACTTTTATAGGTGGTCAAGAGACATGCTGTCAGGTCAGAATCAGGGCTCCTTTATTGGAGGATATTAACTTCAGCCCTTTTCTTGTCATGAATTTCTGCATAGAGGCTTTATAAATCAATTTTATCCCATTTATGGCCTAAGAAATTGTTGACTGCCTCTAAGCTGAGCAAAAAATAAAACTATTTTTCTTTCTTTCTCTCTCAATCAGCAGTAGGTTCTTTTCGTATAGTATTACTACTATTTTTAAAAGAACCTCTACTGGGTTATGTGAAGTCATCTGTGAAATGGAGCTATACCGTATAATGGTCAGTTGTACAATAAAAATAGTGCTGGGATTAATCGTCTTCATTTCCAAAGACAAAGATCATTTTAGTTATAAACACATCTCACCTGTGTCATTCTCAGCTTGCACAACAGTATGTATGTGAAATGTGCTGTTGAGATATATATACAGTACTGTGCAAAAGTTTTAGGCAGGTGTGAAAAAATGCTGTAAAGTAAGAATTCTTTCAAAAATAGACATGTTAATAGATTATATTTATCAATTAACTAAATGCAAAGTGAGTGAACAGAAGAAAAATCTAAATCAAATCCATATTTGGTGTGACCACCCTTTGCCTTCAAAACAGCATCAAGCATCAATTCTTCTAGGTACACTTGCACACAGTTTTTGAAGGAACTCGGCAGGTAGGTTGGCCCAAACATCTTGGAGAACTAACCACAGTTCTTCTGTGGATTTAGGCAGCCTCAGTTGCTTCTCTCTTCATGTAATCCCAGACAGACTCGATGATGTTGAGATCAGGGCTCTGTGGGGCCATACCATCACTTCCAGGACTCCTTGTTCTTCTTTACGCTGAAGATAGTTCTTAATGACTTTCGCTGTATGTTTGGGGTCGCTGTCATGCTGCAGAATAAATTTGGGGCCAATCAGATGCCTCCCTGATGGTATTGCATGATGGATAAGTATCTGCCTGTACTTCTCAGCATTGAGGAGACCATTAATTCTGACCAAATCCCCAACTCCATTTGCAGAAATGCAGCCCCAAACTTGCAAGGAACCTCCACCATGCTTCACTGTTGCCTGCAGACACTCATTCGTGCACGCTCTCCAGCCCTTCGGCGAACAAACTGCCTTCTGCTACAGCCAAATATTTCAAATTTTGACTCATCAGTCCAGAGCACCTGCTGCCATTTTTCTGCATCCCATTTCCTGTGTTTTCGTGCATAGTTGAGTCGCTTGGCCTTGTTTCCATGTCGGAGGTATGGCTTTTTGGCCATAAGTCCACTTCTGACCAGACTTCTCCGACAGTATATGGGTGTACCAGGGTCCCACTGTTTTCTGCCAGTTCTGAGCTGATGGCACTGCTGGACATCTTCCGATTGCAAAGGGAAGTATGCATGATGTGTCTTTCATCTACTGCAGTAAGTTTCCTTGGCCGACCACCGCGCCTACGGTCCTCAACGCTGCCCGCTTCTTTGTGCTTCTTCAAAAGAGCTTGGACAGCACATCTGGAAACCCCTGTCTGCCTTGAAATTTCTGCCTGGGAGAGACCTTGCTGATGCAGTATAACTACCTTGTGTCTTGTTGCTGTGCTCAGTCTTGCCATGGTGTATGACTTTTGACAGTAAACTGTCATCAGCAACCTCACCTTGTTAGCTGAGTTTGGCTGTTCCTCACCCAGTTTTATTCCTCCTACACAACTGTTTCTGTTTCAGTTAATGATTGTGTTTCAACCTACATATTGAATTGATGATCATTAGCACCTGTTTGGTATAATTGTTAAATCATACACCTGACTATATGCCTACAAAATCCCTGACTTTGTGCAAGTGTACCTAGAAGAATTGATGCTGTTTTGAAGGCAAAGGGTTGTCACACCAAATATGGATTTGATTTAGATTTTTCTTCTGTTCACTCACTTTGCATTTAGTTAATTGATAAATATAATCTATTAACATGTCTATTTTTGAAAGAATTCTTACTTTACAGCATTTTTTCACACCTGCCTAAAACTTTTGCACAGTACTGTATATATATATATATATATATATATATATATATATATATTTCTTTTTTTAATATAGTAGTCACCAATTCGTTTTTTTGTTGTTTACTCCCCAATTTTAATAGTGTCCAATTATTTTTGTTTAGCTCAGCTCACCGCTACTCAGCCAGTTGTGCGCCGCCCCCTGGGAGCTCCTGCCCTCGGTCGGCAAAGGGGTAGCCTGGACTCGAACCGACGACGTCCAGACTATAGGGCGCATCCTGCACTCTACGCAAGTGCTTTTACTGGATGCGCCACTCAGGAGCCCCTTTGCTGTTGATATTTAATACAAGTTTGTTTTTTGTGTCAGCAGCATTGTGTAGAACATTGATTATCTTTGTTTTTATATCCAAGATTACTCATGAAAAATGGACAGACCACGTTTTCCACAACAAACACTCAACAGCATTCCCATTAACACAGAGAAACTATGATGAGACTTTTTTCATTGAAAAATATACAACCCAGCTTTTCTTATACCATTTTAGCCGGGGCTGTAATTGCTGCAAAAGATATATACTCCTATTCACAACGCCACGCATGACCCTAAAAGGTACAGTATCATGTGCTTGAGCCCTGGCCTTCACCCCACAGATATGATAGTCCCAATATACTTGGAAACAGGCTCAAGTGTCTGGGCTTAAGAGCCTGCTGCTCAGGGTGCAATGAAATGTTATTGTCATATCTCATCTGACTGTAGCTGTCTGATGTGACAAGTCATGAACTGGCAGTCTATGCAGGTCTAAAGCTTTGGTTTTGTATTGCTTGCCGACGCATCCAAATGAATTATTTTCAATGGGAAGGATTTTTTTTTCTCTGAAATGTCACAGACACAGACCACAGCTTTGTGCTTTAAAGGATAATACCGCTTCTTTTGAATGCTGGTGTAATGTGGCTTTCAATTGACTTTAATGTAAGAATACTTGTTGTAAGTAGTTCATTAAAAATAATATATATATTTTTTTTTCCAGTCCACTGATCTTTGTGTTTATTTTTTATATACTTTAGAATCGTGCATTTTAATATTTGCATTGTGTTCAATGCTTCAACGGGAAATGGAGGGTCAGGGTTGTCAAGGAGGTGGGGTATTTGTTCCCAGTCCTATCCCCTCAACCATCTTCAAATACACCGAATCAGACACACACGCACACACACACACTCTATATATCATCCTGGTTTCAAACACGTGGATTTCTTTAATGAGCAATCAGTTCCAGAGTGCATACAAACTCAAAATATATTATTATTATTTGTTTATTTGGCAGACATCGTTATCAAGGCGACATACAGATGTTACAGGGCAGTACAGGGTTACACTGCAATGTCAATATTTAAATACAGTATAGTTTACAGTAAGCGTGAATTATACTGCTAAAATACAATATGAAACAAGATGCAACAAGTTAGGATTACACCAATTTATATCTGCATTTAATTCGGGGTGTGTCCAATCACAGTCCTGGAGGGCCATTCCTGTCCATGGTTAATGATATGAGATAATTAAACTACTTCAAGGTCCTGGATGGAGGTTTCATTGGTTCAATTAAACAATTCAGAACAGGGTTGGAACCCAGGAGTGGAAGGAGTTCATTATCTCATTCTACTTGTTAAACCTGGAGAGGAACGGCCCTCCAGGACTGTGATTGGACAGCACCTAGTTTAAACTCTTAACTCTCCCCGGATGTCAAATCAGATGGAGGGATACCAGTATTTCAGTGGTCAAGGGGTCTGAACTGGGTAAAAATGTCAACAAATGCCCCACCCCAGACTGTTCTGTATTTCCAGAAAATTGATAAAATGTTGGGATTCCACTGCATTTGTGTGATGTCTTGCTATACTTGAAGAGGAGACAATGATCTACTGAGGAATGCCAATATTCAAATACAGTAATACAGTCAAACTGATCATTGAACTTAAGTAAGGTGGGCCTGATCAGTACTTGAATAGGTGACCTCCAAGGAAAACCACGTACTACAGAAAGCGGTGATGATGTCTCAGTAGCCTGGGTTTCAGCCAGTGCATTCTGTATATTAGTGAGCGGATATCAACAGAGCAACGCTTGGCATCCAGGCTAATGGTACAAATGGTACTGTAGCTTGCTCTCGGGTCAATTGAGTCCTCTGAGCTCCTGACCCCTGGAAGACAAAGACCAGTTTGCAGGTGTATGCTTTATTCACCAGGAACATGTGCAGTATGGGCCTGTTGTAGCGAGTTGAGGAGGAATAGTTCCTGATGAACTTGCCTCCCTAAACTGTGGAAGCACTAGAGCCAATGCGATACTCCCTGTAAAAACCCCAGCGAAGACTGACAAATTCTCACAGCCAAGACACAAACCTGCACTCCCCTGACTGTATGACACCCTCTACCTCACATGGTCTTGCCTTTACCAGGGGAGCCACTCTTGTCTGCTCTGTAAGTATTATAGATCCTAGAGAATCCAGACTAATTTTCAATACAGGTAAGAAATCTGACTTGACTAAATGCATGTCCTGCTTCAAGTTCTAATGATATTATATTTGTGTTGTATTATCTTTGTACTTTATCATAACTGGGAACTGACATCTTCCGGGAAACTGCTTTATTTAATTTAAAAGATCAAAATTGGATTCACTGGATAGTTTGGAAATGTAACATTTTGACACTGAACTTCCCCAGCATCAACAGTCCTGTCAGCTTTCTGTGTCGCTTCTGGCTCACATTCAATTTCAGAAATTCTTTACTGAAGTAGAGCAGATGCTTGTTGATAAGTGGCTTGTTAGCTGAGGATGTACCGGCTGAATGTTATAGTAGTCCTGTCCCTTTTTAGCTAGGCCTCTGAGAATTAAGTAGTCAGTAAAGAGTGCTTCCCACATGGGTTCAGCCTTACGAGGTTAAAAGCAAAGTATTGATTGTGAGTTACCCAGCTTCAACTCCAATATACTCTCATTATATTTCTTTATTCCCTGGTAGGTTTCTTCGTCCATTTGTACGGAAAATCACTGCCGAAGCTGTGTGCAGTGTCCATGTGGCAGTCCCTGCCCAAAATGGACAATTACTCAGACAAAATGACATCATAAAAAGTCCCAGGCCAGTAAAACCATCAGTGACATCTAGCACTGTGCTCCAAAAGTGCCCAAACCACCCAGCATGAAGAACTTTTATTTATTTCTCCATATAGCGTTTAACAGATTTGTGTTTGGATTTCCCCACCCTCACCCCACTTTTTAAAGTACTCTGAGAATCATTTCAGCGTCCCACATACAGGACAATAAAAGTACTTAGCATGTTCACCAGGTTTGTTTTTTCATGTAAGCCGGAATGTTGTTGCTATTATCCAACTTTTAAGGTCTGTGTTGAAATTTATGTTGTTTTTTTTGTATGTCAGTAATTTTGACTGGGAGACAAATTGTTTTATATCAATAATTAAAGCTGAACCATCTACAACTAACAAACAATTTGAATATTGCAGTGATGTCGTTGAGAGGTGTCCTCTTACAGTGTTAAATTCTGTAAAATTACAGAAAATGCTGCAGTGATCCTACAGTGTCGATTTGCAGACACAAACACTGCTCTGTTTTTTTGTATTTTTACAGTGTATGTGTATACGTTTGATTGAAAGTGCCATCAAATAAAGAAATACAGACCATAAAGTGCCACTGGATCTTGTGGTTGAATCTACCCCTGTACAATGTGCGCAGATAAAGAGCTGGTCCACTGTGGTAGAGTGGCTTGTGGCCAAAGCAGACAACGGAGGAAAACAGCACAAACACAGGACTTTTAATAAACACACAACAAACACCGGAACAAAATAACAACAGCACAAACACAGGACTTTTAATAAACACACAACAGACACAGGAGCAAAATAACAATTTGAACAAAATAACAACAGCACAAACACAGGACTTTTAATAAACACACAACAAACACAGGAACAAAATAACAACAGCAAAAACACAGGACATAATTTTAAAAAAATTAGATTAACATAATTTTAATGTTTTATTTAACATCATGTTATCAAACAAACTACAGAACGATATCGCAAAAGTTTACCGGAAGCCATTATAGTTGTACAAGTAGTATTTAAGGCATGTTGGATTTCGAAATGTCACATTTTTAAATTGTTGTCAGCTTTTGGTTAAGTATGGAAAACTACAAAGCAGTATATAATTAGGGCTTCTGATTTTGGTTTTTAACCGATAACCCCCCCGATACAAAAAAATGAAATCGGTGGATAGTCAATAAACACAGGAAAACACCAGGAAAAACTGTGGAAATGGTTAATCAATTCACGTTGACTTTACCCTTTTCCCCATTAAAAAATAAAACCTACTGCAAAAATAATAATACATACATTTCCCAGTGCTGCTTGGCAATGTCCCGCCTTTCTGACTTGTATCTATAATTGATTCGTTCTGAATACTTTAAATCCGCCCCAACTACTGAGTGATAGCACATTCCTACATTTCTATTGGAGACTCCGCTTGCGAGATTTAAAACGAGATTACAATCAGGAATGGAGGCTTGTTAGTGGGATTTAAAACTGTATTACAGTTAATATACGGAGGATTTAAAACAGAATTGTGGCTAAATGTAAAAAAAAATGCCTACACACAAAAACCCCGGAAGAATGTGCCCGTGACCATAGGGATTTCGTTGTGGAAGACAGCAATTGAAAGAAGGTACAACTTAAGTACTGTTGAGTTATTATACATATTTTGAAAGCATTTTGGAAAGTAACCGAAAACACTAATTTCATTTCAAAAACAAAAGCCCCGAAAAAAGACAATTTACGTAAAACTCAAATAGCTGAAAAATACAATTAATAAAAACCGAAAAACTGAAGCTTTATGTATAATTCAATATGTTAACGTAGCATTATTACACAGGCTTAATTCAACTCTGAACCAAAATGGTTTAGTTATATAGGGAGATGCAAAACTTTTGGCTATAGCTGTACTGCTAATTCACTGTATTCTAATAGATACACATGCAATACTGGCAAAATACAATAAATGTAGCCTCGATTTACTATGGTCTGTACTGTATAGCAAGATTTTCTATTATATTTGACCCATAATATTAATGTTATAGTTTATTACACTGCATTAGTTTTGTCCTGGGGAACAAGTGCCAATCAAAGTACCTGCCCTATATGTTAATTTTGTCCATTGACAATAGATGTTAGTGTTCCAAAGTCTTTCTCCCACCATATAAATCAAGTCCCTAAAACAATTACACCTCGTGTTGGTAGGACTAAGTGTCCCCGATTAAACTGCAGTAGTTCTGTCTTGGGGAATTATTCCTGAAAATAGGAAATACCAATCAAAGTACCTCCCCTCTATGTTCATTTCGTCCATTGACAATAGATGTTAGTGTTCCAAGGTCTTGGCCCCACCATATTAATCAAGTCCCCAAAACAATTACACCTAATGTTGGTAAGATTAAGTGTCCCTGTGAAAGGGAGAGAATGAATCTGAGTTGCAAATCTCCCTCCAGACCTGGAAGGGCGCTAAATGAGGTTGGTGGTCCGCCTTCACAGGGTAGGACGGGACCGGAAGTTGGTCATCTTGGGGAAAGGGGTGTAGCTGCGGGACTGCTGAACGGCTCTATTGTGATCAGCTGTGTTGCGTGCGGTGATTGGATAGAGTGTGGCGCCGCACTGATCACAGGGAGGAGTTTAGCAGTACAAAGGGGATGCGACTACATGAGCACAACCCCTTACACTGAAACATGAACCAGTCGGAGCACTGCTTGTGTTTTGTTTGTTTTGGCTGATGGAGGCGAGGGGAGCTGAAGCTACCAAGCCAGCACAATCACCTGGAGCACCTGCACTGCCACAGCACAGTCACCTGGACTTTCACCTGGAGCACCAGCACTACCACACCACCTCAACCCATGTGTGCACTTGTGAATGGGACTCTGATTATTGTTTATTATTTGAAACCATGTTCTTTTGTTTGGGAACTGCAATCCCACCATCTGTGGTCCCCCAATACCATTGTTGGTAGCGGGGGTATCTCTTTTAGAAAATAAAGGACAGTTGTTTTTGGAACTACACTCTATTTGTGGACATTGGTTACTCCTGCACCACTCACGTCCTGACCCCGCATGACCTTGGGCTGGAAAGACTTTGGAACCAATAATTGGATTACAGGCTGTCCTGTGCCCGTGGCTTGGGATCAGAACATGTGAGTGGAGTGGGGAGCTCATAAATGCTGCTCCTCTCTCTCTTCCTCTTTGAAACTGCTCGCCCAAGGCTTTTATTTCCCAGTCCGGCTCCGCTGGTGCTTTTAATTCTGCAGCCAGCTCCACTCACACTCCGCTCCACTGCTAGTGTAAATCGTTTCAAAAAATGTAGAGATGTGCGAACCGGTTCCTGAAATCAGGTACCTGTTTCCTGCTTTGGCTCCGATGAACCGGATACAAATATCAGGGATCCGGTTCCAGTGAGTACTTTTATGTTTTTAGTAAAACTGATTATTAAAACATTAATTTCTGTAAAAAATACATTTGATAACTATAATTGACACATTCACACTTAGAAGAAAAAAAAGTTTTCAAAAGAGTTATTACAGCAATAACTGGGTTTTTAAAGTTTTTTTTTTTTTTAATTATTATTATTTTATATTTATTTCCCTGGAGAATAATTCAATCTCACTTTGGGTAAAGTGAATCTTCTGCACCTCGATGGGATCATTTGCAAGACAACCTCAAGCCAAACAAGACACGATTTCAGCTATCTAAAAAAGTAATTTAACCCCAAGCCGATGGGGTCGTATTTTGGCTTCGGATCCTAACATACACTGACCCTTTTGCACATACCATGTGGTTAAAGATTTTTTTAATTGTATAAGTGTTATGAAATTTGCAATTAACATGGTTTATATACAAGCACACAATGACTTTCGCTGTTGTAATATTGGATTTTATTGATTATTTTGTTAACTTTAATTATACAGGGCGATTTCATAGATTGCACAATATTGTCGGAGCATCGCAAAAGCTGCATCGTTTATGGATAATATCTTATATGTACAGTGTGAAATATTTTTGACAGTGGGCGTTGGAGTGGGAGCGGTGCCAGAGGCTTTTCGCACAATTAGTTCCCGTGCAGACTGTGCCGGGACCAGATTGAATGATTAGCAATCAAGTCCTGGCACAGCTGTGTATAAAAAGCCACGAATCACTCACTTGGGGTTAGTGTGTTCAGAGGGAGAACAAGAAACGCGAGTCGTGAGATAAATAGAATAAAAATCGAAAACAATTGTTACCCGTGCTGGTTTTATACCAGCATGATACTTGTTTATTCAGTGTCTGTATTGTTTATATGTTTTGGCCCTTGTGCCATTTTGTTTGTTCAGTGTTTTGTTTTATGTTCAAACCTTTTGTTTATCATTAAAATGCGTATCAGCGCTTCATCACTCACCATACTGTGATCTGCATTTCCTGGTCTGACAGGATATTAATTTGTTAAGTGTGTTCATAGAATGATGTTTTTGCTTATGGGTTGTAAGGAATGCATTTGTACTGTGGGCTAGATTTGAGATGCACATGTGTTTATTTTATAGAAACATTTTCATTGAAACATTTATACTTCATAACATGAATTTAAAAATCCAATTGATGCCTATGATTAAAACGTTTTGTGACTAATTTGAAGCTATTAACATGTTTCAATATTAACTAAATTGAGTTATTTATCAAATTGGTTAATCTGGTTACATAATTGGTTTATTAAATTATTCATTTCTCAGCAGACACCCTTAGCCAGGGTGACTTACATTTGTTACAAAGTATCACATTACAGATAATAGCAGTTACAGAATACAATAAAATCTGTAGTAAGAGCAAGTTCAAATGAGAGAAAATACAAACGACATTAAATAATTACGTTTGAGTGTGATTACGACTAAGAGCAGTTAAACTTAAGTATTTGGTTATATGGATAAATTCCATTAAGAGCAAGTACTAAGTACAATAAATAGGTGAGAACAATTTCACATAAGAGCAATTACAAAAACCATGAATACGGTTACCTTAAAGAGTAAAATCAAGTGCACGATGCAGCAAGTAGAATTATGATTGAGAGCAGAAGTAGAATAAAGCAAAGTGTGGCGCAGTTAATTGCAAGTACAAGATGATGCAAGTACTGATACAGTTGGGTGTCATATAGTCGAGAGTTGTGAGGTTTACAGATGCCCTCTGAACAGGTGTGTCTTGAAGAAGCGCCGAAAGGTGGTCAGGGACTGAGCAGTCCTGATATCCGTGGGTAGGTCGTTAAAATCTTTGGATATTACTTGATTGATTACTTGTCTTGTTCACAGTTCATCTTAAAATAACGTTAGAATACGTTTTGTTGAAAAAAAAAAGTTTATGACCGATTCAGATTTTGCTGCTAATGTATTTATTTTTAAAAGGTTTTCTTTAGGTTGTCCTAACGCCGGCACTGCTGACCAGCTCTCCCTTGAAACATAGATTGTAATCTCAATTGGACTTTCCTGATTAAATAAATGAATGCACAGAATTTGCAGTCATCTCTGCTTTTAATTTTTTAGAACATGAGCAATGCGTCTTCTACACACCAGAGAGCGCTGCTAACAAACTCCCCCTGGAGCTTTCAGATGCGGTACGGTCCTTGATTATGCGTGTTTAACTTAGTGATTGTTTCACATAAGCCGGAAAACAGATTAAGGTGGCCATCAAATTAGTTTATATATTTGGCTACAGTGCCCCTCTATGCGCTCAATAGAAACAGTGCCTGGGGATAGAAAGGTAAGGCTCTTTTTTTGTACACGTTTCATTTTGGCAATCTTTTTTTTAATTTTTATTTATTTATTTATTTTTAAATCAGATTTCTCCAGAATATTTAATATATTTACTTTTTTTTCAGAATTCTTTGTGCATTGTTTAAATATAATAAAGGATCGCCTGTATTAAGTTTAGGCTTCTGTATTGGTAAGTATATGCATCCTTTTTCAATAAAAGTGACTGCTCTGCATGGTTGTCTTAAATAAGGGTACAGCAATAATTTATTAGCAATTATTTTGTAATACAGTTGTATAGTCCTGTGTATTATTATTAAAGTGTGTGTGTGTATGATATATATATATATATGATACATAGACCAACTGGATAAGTTGGTCAATAACTGTTGTATTATTAAGTAAGATTACTAATATTATATAGCTATTTTCTCTTAAATGAAGACTGCGAAGTCGACACAACCTGTTTCATAGCATCCGATTCTTCTTGCCCGCATCGTACCTATGCTTCTTCTGTTTGTGATATCAGCGGCAGCGTGTGTATTAGATGTTTTAATGATGGTGTGTCTCCTCGCCGAGCTGTCACTCCTAGCCTCATCACCGGCTCCTTCAGACAGAAAAATAATTGGCCGTTTCCTTCTGCTTGAAGACCGGCGATCCACTGGGATTTGCATCCTCCTCATTGTATCTCTCTCTCTCTCTCTATATATATATATATATATATATATATATATATATATATATATATATATATATATATATATATATATATATAAATTAATCTCTTTTGTGTAAGATTTTCAAACAAATCTAACTTCTCATTAGCTAGCTCTCTTACTAGCCTCTTATCACTGTTGTTTTTCAGTTTTCCTGACTACCACCACTGATTCGGGTGCGATATTTACATTATCAGATCACCAGTCGTTCTGTAGTTTCCTCTTAAAATCTACAAACGGCAATCGACTTACTGAACGACATAAATTTGTGTTTGGATTATTTTATGCTATGTATTGTTATGTTATTTGATAAGACGTGACAAAATAAATAAAAACAAATAAATAAAATTACATATTTTTATAGGTTTATATAAACCAAAATGTCATGTTTTTATTTGCATTAATATGGTACATTATACTGTAGCGTGCGTTATTGCAAATTATTTTAAAATGAAACTATGTACCTACAGCAAGCTCTTTTGCAACTTGTTTTAAATTAATTAAGCAGTAATATTCCCATTCGCAGTTTAACATTGAAATTCATATGAATCCCCCTTAAGCCGCTCACCTTTCGTGAAACAGGGCATGTGTTTATAAGAGCAAGCAGATACTGTTCACAGTAAATTCAAGATGAAGTACTTACTTGAAAAGGTACGTTCGTGACACCTTTTTCTGAGGTACAAGAAAACCCCGCGGGCGCTAAATTTCCACTGTGAAGTCTTCACGCCTGTATCTTAAAACCTACTCAGCCCGTGTATTTGTTATAAACAAATCAGTACAGCAAGTCATCTGATTTACAAGAAAAGAATTCGCGTGAATAATAACTAACAAACAAAATCTCAGCAGTTTTCTTTGGTTTTCGAATCGTTCGTTTTCAATGGGTTTAAACAAGAATACTCACTGGAATGGACGCAGAAGATATATCAATGTCTGCTTTACCATGTTAAGTTTCCTATCAATGTAGATTTTATAATGCTTAAGTTTCCTGTCAATGTCGATTTTATAATGCTTTTTTGGCAGAGCAACTTCTCCATAGAGTTCACACAAACTTTCAAAAAATGTAATAAGAAATTATTGACCAAAGGGGAGAATATATAGAAATGCAGTAGACCAATGCTAATGGCAAGAGATTTTGTTTTCTTCATATTTACATACACATATTGGGCTATCTGAATAATAACCTAATAAAATATATATTTTTAAAATTGATTGTATATATTTATTATTATTATATTTGTTTGATTATATTGCTTTGTGTGTGTGGTTTCTTGTGATTTAGAGATTATAATTAAATAATTAAATTAGTAGCACTATTTATTAATTAATATAAACCTTTCAGCAGGTGATTTATTTTTAGTTAATTAACTTGTAAACTATCCATTAACTTTAGTATTGCTTATGCCGTATACTATGTTTAGTAGGGATATATATATATATATATATATATATATATATATATATATATATATATATATATATATATACATACACGAGAGATATGTGAATTGAAATATGTAGGCCTGTATAATATTAACTGTTTTTTTAAGATAATTTGAAAAAAAAACACATAAATAAATATTTTGTTGCGATCTTATAAACTTACATCGGTTCCAGAGGGCCCGCAAAAATCCATAGCAGAGTTCGGCGGTTGGAAAGCACGTGTCTTGACTAAAGACTCTGTAACTGACTGTTAATGAGAATCAGCTAGCTGTTAATGTGCTGTAATGTACGGGTTTGTTTTTTAAAGGCTGTGTTAAAAGTTGAAGAAGATTCGATTTGTGTAAATCATGATATACTATAATGCGCGCGTTTCCCCGAGTATCTCTCATCTTCTAAAAGGGTCTCGGATGACTTGTGTTAATTACTAGATGTCTAATGAAATTAATGTCATACGAGTCGGCCAATAGAACAGGGGAGGCTGAGGACTCAAGTCCATGTATATCCAAACGCTCCTCCCCTGAAAGCCTGCAGCAAATGGAAGTGCCAAGAAGGCGAATATATAAGTGGCCTGAACCGGTTTCATTACCTGCAGATAGTAAGACTGATTTGTGAAAAACTGGAGGTGTGGCGATAGGACTAAAGTAGTGTATTCAGTAGGGAGACGAGCATAGAAGTCATTTGCATTTCTATATATTTGTGATAGTCAGTTTTCTGTATGTATTGTACATATGCATTTTAAACTGGATCCCTTAATTTTTTTACCGTGCTGATTTCTTATTTATTTTCAAAGGATGCAGTTGGGAGAGTCGGTATTGCCCAGCACAGCTCACGGTATACCCAAGACTTTTTATAATCGATCTCCGTCTGAAAGGATCAATAATAGCCCGGGATCCACGCAGCTAGATTTCCTGGACGTAGATAGGACTGACTCTGACCAAGGGAACGGGTCAAAAAAGTTTATGATCGGCGGCAGCATGCTGAGCGACGGGGACAGCGAAATTTTCTCTGGGACCAAAGCAGCTTCAGACGGGCGCAAACGTTCCCCCGTGGTGGGAGAGGAAGACCTATCCAGCGGCGGTCGTTACAATTTAGATGGACTGATTTCAGAAAGATATTTCCTGTCGTCCACCTCTCAGCAAAGCACAGACGTTGGTAATCCATGCTCCCTCTTTCCCTACACGGGACAGCCCGGGGCATTATACTCTGGTCCTAACGGTACCCGGTACCCCTCCTCTCTCCATTATGGATCTATGCTGCCCCCGACCGGGTTTACCTCTGCTGTCTGTGCCGGGAGGAATCAATTTAGTTCGGGGTATCAATTTACACAAGGCACGGGGTCTCTATATCCATCATACCCAGGATCAGTCTCAGCTATGGGCTCTATTTCGATCCCTGGGACAGAGACCGGGTTGCGGGCTCAAGTCTACCTCTGTAACCGGCCCCTGTGGCTGAAGTTTCACCGGCATCAGACCGAAATGATTATCACCAAACAGGGCAGGTAAGAAACGAACCATGTCATTGTTATATTGTAATATAATAAATTGCAAGTTGTCTAATATTATATGCGCCCCATAAACCGAGCACAGTTCCGAAATTGCATTATACTTGGTTAAGTAAATTTATTTATTTATTTATTTTTAACGTGGCATTTGTGGGTTAAATTAAGAGCCTTCAAGTAGAAGTCACTGTCATAATCTATCCACTATTTATAGGCTATAGTGTAATTAATCAAACTCTGGCCATTTACGATAGGCATGAACTAAAAAAAAAAAAGTTAACTCAATAGAACCCTTGTAATGTATCCTAAACGGTAAGTTAGCCAATATATGGTTTCTATTGTTAAATCGAGGTGCTCAAAAATAAAGGGTCGACCACAACAAAACACTTATAGGATTTTTTTTTTTAAACACGGGATGCAATGCCTTTTCGCCTATATATATATATATATATATATATATATATATATATATATATATATATATATATATATATATATATATATATATATATCCCCATTCAGATGTTAAACGAAATTTTTTCAATAACGCAATTACCAATTTCTTTTGAACCGCGTTGAAAATTGAACAAGAGAAATTTGTCTTGGGCAGTAACTTTTTGTGTGTGAGTTGATTAACAATTACTATATCTTACAAATATGTAATTTAACATCTCTACGTTATGAAATACGCTGCTTAAGCAGCAGAACCTCTAAAATGGTTATTATAATGTTACACTCGTGATTTTTTTTCTGTAAAATGTAAAGGATGAATTTGAATATCCATTTTGAGGCAGTGTGATATTGTCTTAACTATTTCTCTTGCCCATTGTTAACGTTATTAGCAGATAGACACGCTGCCATGACAAACAATAATCAATACAACTGATCAATAATTCGTTGGATGATTGACTCGTTGACCCGAACTGTTAAGTAAAATGTCACTTATGGAAGTCATTTTTAGAATAAAACTAAAATCTGCTAATATTCACAGGCGATTATCATGTTAACTCGCTTGAATTATGGGAAGGAAGCCGGTTTCTTTTTATAGTTAAGTTCTATATGGTACAAAAACTGTTTTTTTTTTGTGACGTTACCCCCTCCCTAAACGGAAAATACGGTGTTTTGTTTTGGATTTTTTTGCAACATTTGAGCGGTACCTAAACAGAAAATACTGCAACTTAGTATTTTCCGGCATCATTTGATATGGCTTTTTCTAGACAACCAAGAGCCATGCCACGGGTTTGGTTAAATTGTGTACAACTTTTTTTTTTTTGGGGTAGGGTAGATTTAAATTAAAGACCACTGACATTATTTTGCAAAGGGCATCCAACGCTGTGTAAAATGTACAAGCAAAAATAAACATTTTTATAATAAAAAACCCCTCTCTGGTCATGTTGATATTGTAATGGTAAATACAACAAGGAATAAATATACCTTTTCACTTGGCTCAATGTATATGTGTTCACTGATGTCATTTGTTCTTTTTTTTTTCTATTAGACGTATGTTCCCTTTCTTAAGTTTCAACATGACCGGTCTGAACCTCACAGCTCACTACAACGTGTTTGTTGAAGTTGTCCTTGCTGATCCAAATCATTGGCGGTTTCAAGGAGGGAAATGGGTAACCTGCGGGAAAGCTGACAACAATATGCAAGGTATTGTGTAAGTTGCTGTATCTTCATGTGTGCAGTTTCAATTTGGAGGCGCGCGCGCACACTGGAACTCATTATTTTAAGTACATTCTATTGACAATCTATCGTGTGCCAGACTAAGATATGATGTGTACCGTTTTATAGTGTGTCATGCTTGGGTATCATGTTAAGGTGCATTAGAATCGAATATCTTGCAAACTCAACTTTGTATTGACTTTCCGTCTTGCACCTTTTCATGTCTAGTTTGCTCGCTGTGAATAACCGCAGTTCAACACCGGGTGTTGTGCAACCTGATACTGTGCGGTGTGGGTGCTCGTTCTGGTTTTTGTGTTGTACAATAACTGGGTTAATTTATGGGAAAGTTCTATGTTGGCATGCACAAAGGTTCAATAATACTTTAGAACAGGTATTGTCTAGCCACGTGTGTGTCTGCATAACGTTTGGAATTATTTAAAAGAGATTCAATCAGCTGGAACTGTGTAATATTCTTCAATCGGTGTTTGTTTCTTCTCTGCCGTGCGAATTTTCCAGGTAACAAAATGTACGTGCACCCCGAGTCCCCCAACACTGGAGCACACTGGATGAGGCAGGAGATCTCGTTTGGTAAACTGAAGCTAACAAATAACAAAGGCGCCAACAACAGTACCCAGGTAAGCAGTGAATACCATGGACAGCTCCCCTTGCACTTTTACACAGTTACTTGCCAACCAGGTCAATGTAGTTGATGGGTATCTGGAACACTATGACGAACATACTAGGGAATCATGGTCGCTGTGTAAACCCAATTGCGAAAGGCTTAAACTTTTGTATGGAATGTTTCAAAGTATATCCATTCAAAAAAAACAGCAACAAAAAAAAAAGGCCCATCATTTTGGTTTGTGACCCCATTGTGTTAACTAATGTGGGACCATTTATGTGCTTAAAAGGCTTTTCTACACGGTTTTAGAATTAAATTAACAACATTTTAGTATGTATACTTTTACATTGCAATGCAAATTACCTAACGTTATTTTAAAACTGCTTCATAAGATTTCATTATTGAACAGCCAAATCTGACTTTTTTTTATGGAATCTATTTGTGGCAATTGAAATACAACAACAAAAAAAACAGACTGACTGACTTGTCTGGTTTTGAGTAACACTTTATATTTCCTCTTCCAAATGTGAGGGATTATTATTTATTTTTTTTAATAGATGATAGTCCTACAGTCTCTTCACAAATATCAGCCACGCCTTCATATTGTTGAGGTTACTGAAGATGGTGTTGAAGATATGAGCAGTGAGTCCAAGACGCAGATGTTTACCTTTCCAGAAAACCAATTCATAGCAGTGACTGCTTACCAGAATACAGATGTAAGTCGTATACAATCTGAACCACAATTTTCCGTTCTTAAGTGACCAATCAAATGACACTTTTTTTTTAATTCCCCTTTGTAGATCACACAGCTGAAAATTGATCACAACCCCTTTGCAAAAGGTTTCAGGGACAATTATGATTCGTAAGTATATCATTTTACTCTCTCTTCTATGATGTATATATCAAACCAACATCTTGTTTATTTCAGTCAATAGTAGCTTCAGTGCTGCTTTTGATTCTAGCTACATCAAATTATCCTGAAATCTTTTCAAATGTCATTGGTATATGAAGCGTGTAGGGTTGTTTTAATATAGGTACAACTTTCTTTTTATTCCAGAATGTACACTGCCCCAGAAAGTGACAGACTTACCCCCTCCCCAACCGATTCCCCTCGATCCCACCAGATTGTACCTGGTGCTCGCTATGCAGTCCAGCCTTTCTTCCAGGACCAACTTGTGAACAACCTGCCACCGAGCAGGTTCTACAATGGTGAGCGAACAGTGCCCCAGACAAATGGCATCCAGTCCCCACATACAGAAGATCTTGGCACCCCTTCAACTCAGAGGTGGTTTGTTACTCCGGTTCAACAGACTGGCTCAAATAAACTGGATCTTCCCTCTTACGAGAGTGACTACTCCCCCAGCACTCTGCTGCCCTACAGTATCAAATCCTTGCCCCTCCAGAGTTCCCATTCCCTTGGCTATTACCCAGACTCTGCCTTTGCTTCAATGGCAGCAGGGTGGGGCACAAGAGGCACTTACCAGCGGAAAATTACCACAGGGTTGCCCTGGTCCCCAAGACCAAGCCCTTCTGGCTTTCCAGAAGATCACCTGTCCAGCAAAGACAAACCAAGGGAAGAGACCAACTCCACTTCGTGGATCGACCCCTCTCCTTCCATTAAGTCTTTGGACTCTTCAGATTTTGGAGTTTACTCCACTGTCTGTAAAAGGAGACGCATCTCCCCCAGCTGTTCAAGCACTGAAAACTCCCCTACCATCAAATGTGAGGACACTAGTTCTGATGAATATGGCAAAGAGAGCTCAAAATCCATGAGTTACTATGCTTTCTACACAAGCCCTTGAATGTTTAGTTTCCTTTTTGGGTTGTTGGTTTTTTGTTTGCTTTTTTAATTTTTTTCAAAATGCTTGAATAGTCTTAACTCTGAAGGTCCCAGGTGTTTCCATTAGTATGTGTGTGTGTGTATGTGTGTGTGTATATATATATATATATATATATATATATATATATATATATATATATATATATATATATATATATATATATATATATACACACACACACACACATTTTGCCTTCCACCTTTTTATGTATGCTATTGTGTGTGATTTCTTGCTGAAGGTGCCAAAGCTATTTGATTGCTTCAAGCAAGTTGTACTTGCATATGCGGTGTGTGTTTTATTTTGTTTTTTTGTGACAAAACAGCAGTATTTTTTTAGTAATTTCTTTTTAATACATGCATGCCCACTTGGTTTCTTATTTACAACTGTGGTTTATTTATTGAAAAGCTATCATGTACAGTTTGTGCACTGCAGAATGCGAGGTATCTTGTACAAAGTGTCTACATAGCGGTGTCCTATTAGCGATTGCTAATAAAAATTTTAAAAAAAGAAAGCAAAGGAAGGAAAATGAAGTGTCGTATGCTTCTGTTATGGAGAGGCTTTGGTTTTATTATGCATATTTTCGTTTTATATAAATGTACACATTTCTTTAGTTTGTTATCCAGTAT
Organism: Acipenser oxyrinchus oxyrinchus; assembly: GCA_030684275.1. NCBI lineage: Eukaryota > Metazoa > Chordata > Actinopteri > Acipenseriformes > Acipenseridae > Acipenser > Acipenser oxyrinchus. The sequence continues at coordinate 28,106,846 of CM060250.1, forward strand.
CAAATGCTTATGTTAAGAGTATTCTGATGTGGTTTTAAACATTTCGTTTTATTAGATTACACAGCCACGCAAGAATTCCATGGCTTTCATTTTGGGTTTAAGGTTTGTTTTAATTTTAAATGGCTTTATTCAAAGTTATTAAAGTTACACATCGATCACCATGATTTAACATGCATGTAGGGTTTAAAAAATGAGTACGATGCAACCAGGAACGTGGCTATTATCTAATAAACAGTAAACCAATAACTCTTGCAAAAATATTAACAAATTATGTGAATTACGATTGACAGACATCCCTGTTGCTCGCAAGAATAAAAGACCTTTCCGGTGGCATAACGGCAACTTGACCGTAGCCCTAAGTTTACCGGACTAGCCTAGAGGTAAGTTACAAATATTCGCTAAACATTTTTACGTTCATTTTGTTTATTCAGATAACAACCTTAAATTTATGTTTTTATCCGTTTAAAAACAATACTGTTTGCATTTCATATTCCACTTGTTATAGTTGCTATTTTATATGTAATCTGTTTTGATTGGATATTGATAAAAAATAACGATTAATCTCAAAGGTTACTGAAAAGCAAAACTACCGGTAACAAAGTTTACTTCGAGCTCAAAGTAAATATCTACACGACTGACTTAGATATATTTGGCTACAAGGCATTTATATTTTTATTATTTTTATTTTCTTCGAATAAGCACGTGCAACAGTTAGTCGCACAAATTAATCCAGAGCAATTTAACTTGAGGAACGGTAGCCCCACAGCAGTAGTGGCTTTCGAGTTTCCGAGTTGTTCTCTCGGACGTTACTTTTGCTTCAACTCATTTTAACAAATTGTTCTCAAACGCATCCTTGGTAGGCCTATATGTCTACAAGTAATTATAGAAAATGACAATGGACGACATAGGTTTATAATGAACATGTGGCAAATATTGGTTTTGTATATTTTGTGGTGTTGCGTTTTAAGGCAGTGTTGTTTTTTTTGTTTTGTTTTTTAAATTTAGCACGGTTAGCCCTTCAGGAGTATTGCAGTACACTCGTAGCAAAATGTTTAACCCAGTAAAATATCTGAAATACAACTTTTACTAAATATTGTGGGTAAAATGAGAGGCCTACTATATAAATCCATTATAAAAATAAAAAAAGCTAATATCCACACTACCCAAAGCTATACTAAACATTTTCTGAACTATTGGTTTTAGGAGGGAACTGTAGCGACAAGATCTTCACAATTGACGGTAAATAAAAATGTAATAAATCCGACTAAAGTATAAAAATGTATAGCCACTGTCAACAATCCTATAGTTACTCTTTAAAGTCGGCCAGGAAAAAGCAAACATAATGTTGCTGGGGAGCTCATCCTGCAAAACTAATTTCATCTCTGGTATAGGCCTACCCTTCATTTTGACTTTCTGTATTTTATTTGTTATTTTGAATCCTAGACTCTTAATAGTTCATTTTTCAGCTATTGGCAAAAGGTTTTGCATCGCCTATAATTTTAGGATTGAGACATACAGAAAAGAGAGTGTAATTTAAATATTCTATTTAACATCCTGTAATCAAGTAAACAATAAAATGATATCACAAAAGTCTACCAGAAATCATAGTAGTAGGCCTACAGTATTTCATGTTGGATTTTGAAGTGTCGAATTTTTTTTCTTTCAATTTTTATCAAGTAGCCTATATGTAATGTAACATTATTCAGCTGATTTTACAAGACTATAAAGCAAAATTATTTGATTCTATAGGGTGATGAAAAATCTTTGGCCATAGCTGTAGTTCTCATCAGCCCAGGTCTATGGTGGTCCGAGCTGCTGGTTTGTTACTTCGTTAAACCTAGTGCAGAAAACTAATGTCCATCAAAAACCATACATTTTACTGTATAGTTAAGTCAATTGTTTGTCTACTCTCCTAAAGCAATTTATTTGCAATATTTTACATACCAGCTGGGTGCCCAGTGGATGGCCAGTAAATATTTGTTTTGGTTCCCAACTCACAGCTGGTCACCAGCAGTTGCTTTTCTTTTCAGTAGTGTGACAATGGTTTTGTATAGTTCCTACAGGAGGATGTATGCAAGGTTTTTAAAAGTAAACTCTCATAGATAAGGGTTCCTTATGGTTATATTTTTAAAAAAGGCCTATGTTTCTATATTGAAGTGAATGGTTCTACATAGGTCTCTTCCATTCTTGTCTATGGGCACTGAAAAGGTTAGAAAGAACTTAACAAATGTAAACTTGATGTCGACAGTCACAAGTTATGAAAACAAGATGCAATGCTCCTCATTGAAGATAAAGGATGCTGATTGTATGGACCTGTATTGTAAATGTTAACATAATGTAATGTTTTAAGTTGGATTGCACCCATTTGGTCTCTGTAGGGCCATTCCATTCCAGATTTGTGTAAAATGAATCAATTACCAACTTTAGGGCCTGGAGTGAGGATTTTAAATGGGGCCAGGATTAAATCTTGACTAAGGTGCTCCCATAGCCATTATAAAGTGTCGCTATTACAGTGCCTAAATGTAGATTTTATTCAGGCCGTGGCTGACACATACAGCTGGGCTGGAAGAGATTACTTTACCCACCGAAAACATGGGGGTCAACAAGGACTGTGTTTTGCCTGCCACTTTCCATCATAACAAAACCGCCCACATACAGGAGCTGCTGTAAAGCCTAATGTTTACGAATTAAGCATTTTAATTGTCTGAATCTATTTTACATGCATACAAAATAAATAGAACTGTAAAGTATAGCCTATAAATACTAAAATGTGTCTATAGTCTGTTGCATTAAAAAAAATTATTCTGAAACCCTTGATTTACAGTATATTGTGTAATTCTGCATTCATAAGTTTCATGGGGATTGAATGTTGCTGTTTGTGAAATACTGGGTCAAACCTCACAATTCTTCCCAAAATAGCCTTTGTTGCCCTTGCAAAGAAAATGATAGAAACTGCATCAAACCTACTCTGCAAGCTTCATTGTTCATGTCGCGGCAATATTTTTAATTTAATTTTTCAGTATTAGGGGGCAAAAACTTGGCCTCGACACTAGTTCATCGTAATACCAATATGTTGTAAAGCAATCATGTTTATTTTAATAACACACATACATCTCGTGCAACAGCTTCTAAACCCATTTTGTACTTTACATTGTAATGTTACTCCTGGTACTACATTTTTTTGTGAAAAGGTGAAATAGAGGTTTGACTGTTCAATTAGATTTACGTTTAATTCTTACTGCAGCTGGTATTTCCTATCGACTTTATGAAATTTAGCTGAGTATTGAACTGCTGTAAGCGAATCTCAGATAGTGCAATATCTTACTTCCTGCCCTTTATTTGCTGACAGGCATACTCTCTTCAGTCTGTAGTTACGAATTGCGAGTGTCATAAACCTCGCACAATAGAGTGTTTAGCTTTAAAGAAGTATACATCAACATAACTTAGCCTTGTCGGCAACCTCCGTCTTTGTGTTGTTAACCGTTTTAGTCATCATATCCTCAAAAACTGTTTCTGTTACAGACTTCAAAAGGTAATATAGTTGAGGAGGTAGTTTGTAGTCATTACGACACCTTTCCAAACCACGTTGATTTTACTTACCTTTTCTTAAAATTCACTCTTTTCCAAGAAATCAGAAGACAATTCTGAAATAGAAATCTTTGGTCCCCTGAAATAATAATCAGAAAAAATTAAAATGCAAGTTGTGAATATTGTTCCACTTGCTGCTATATCTATTATAACTTTATTTCTTATTTATTAGGACACACTCATTGCTCCTTTGGGGTTAAGATTATATATATATATATATATTAGTCAATGATAGCGTTAAGAAATATTAGGCAAGAATAAAGAAAGTTAAAAACAATTAATTAGCTTTTCATACTAATATCTATCATTTAAAATCATGTTACTGTTTTATGTGAGTTTTGTAACCTTTGTCTTTAGTTTGTGATTCTAAAACATGCTATCGTTAGGAATTAATAAAGCATTAATTTGGAACACCAAACGCTTTACCTTCTAATGCATAGAAGAGTTTGTTAGACTACAATAAATGGTTATAGAGTAATCAACATCCATCTGTCTCTTTATCTAGCTATCTATATTGTAGGTTTAAATGCCTTGTAAAATATTGCAAAATATACAGGACAAGGAGTATTATCAAAGTTCCAAAGTCAGTTGGTTGGTAATTATTCTGCTAACAATAACATTGCAACCCTCGCCCACACTTAATGGGTTTCATTCTTTAAATAGATTAACATTCATGCTCACAGGATTACTCAATTTGTCTGTGACTCCATGTTTCACAATGTGCTAATCCAAAATGGGCAAGCCCTCCATTAATTAATTGTAAAAAATATATATTATATCAGATTGGGAATGCTCGAATCATCCAACAGCTGTCGATATCCTGCTAGCCTATAAAATATAAAGAGGAACTAAACCAAAAGCTAATATGCCAAAATGTTTACTTATATAGATATAACCTCAATATATGTATGAAATACTTAATCCATGCCTATGTACTAAAAATAAATGTTTATTTATCCCAAGAAAACTTTTCAGCTCTGAGGAAGCAAGTGCAACCAGATCAACACAAGACATCCACTGTAAATCAAGTGTTTAATACAAAAAATGCTTTTGCAACTGATTTTATACAAAACACATTGTTGTATTTACCACATACTTTTAAACACCAATATTTGTTTTGGTGAAAGTTTTTTGTGTTTTGTATTCTCAAATAATGCATCTCAGTATAGAGTGTTTGCATCTCAGTATAGAGTGTATGCATCTCAGTATACAGTGTATTCATTTCAGTATATAGTGTATGTGAATGTCAGTGTGTGAATTGTCCTAAACAGCACCGCATAGGTTTCCACTAGAACCACTGTGATAGCACCAGGGTCTGTTTGCTTTTCTACTGCAGACAGACTGATTTCTAAGTTAAAACAGCAAGAAATGAAGTCAAGGAGACAAACGTTTTGGCTACTGCACTCTTTTTTATTTTCGTGTAGAAATGATTTTGAGACCGTTCCTGATATCTAATCTTCATTCTTCCTCTGAATAACAATACAAAAAGATCAAGGCAGTGTTCTACAGTGCTCCTATACTGGGTAGTGTGTTGATGTGCTTTACAAAAGCCTTAGCAATGTGCACATGTAGAGCGGATTTCATTGGTGCAGTAGCAAAGGAAAGGGTTAAAACTTTAAGTTTGATCTCATGATTGAAAGTAATTGAGGTTATAGATAAAAATAGCAATTCTTTTTTTTATATTGTTAGGAAAAATAAGTGCTCTATTTTACTACAACTACTACTACTAATAATAATAATAATAATATGTGATTCTTTAATGTTTGTTTAATGTCTTATATACAGTATTAACTTTCCATTAGCTCAGGTAGGCCTTGTTAATATTCCAAATGAACACTTTTCTTGCCTCTTTTACAGTTAGTTTTGTAGAAAAAAATCCAAATGCTTCGCTTCCAGTAGTTCAAGTAGCCTACATTTATTTCTGCATAATTCATTGTAGCAGTCAAGTTGCCTTGGATAAAGGCATCTGCTAAATAAACAAATAATAACAATAATTACATATTGACTTAATAGTTGAATCTGGTACTTTTAACAATGTGCTTTCCAACCACCCACACTATTCACCGTTAGAAAAGAGAGGTTCTTGGACAGTAGCATAAAGTTTCTAAAACAAACAAAAAAAATGTAATTTGTAATGTCTTAGTGTTCCAAATGAGATGGTTCGTATTTGGAACCCTTTAAGAAATTGTATTCCTGGAGTTTCAAACTCATTATTTAGAACTGTATGTGGAATCCACAGGTGTTCAGTACAATATAATTGTTATGAAAACTAAAAAGTTCCACAGCAGGCCCAACTGGAACCATTACATAAAAATGAAAAGAAAAGCAGTATATACAAACCCAGTTTCTCATTCACACATCCCAGAAAACAGTTTAAAATAAATCTCCATTTACTAGCCCCCTTTGATGCCTTTGTCAATGACCATTCATGGAAGCTGAAACCTGCAGGGCGCTTTTTGAAATTGGGTTCCCTGGTACAAAAACCACATTAGTGCACAGCGATCGGGGCGATGGTTTCTATTTAATACAAGACAGCAGCATATGTTTGTGTAAATTACCTCCCCTTAAATCAGAACATATGTCAGTTTATTATATAGTCTGCATCTTTACTTCATTTGAAGGTGGTGAATGCGTAATTATGCATAGCTGGTATAGCATTTCGTTTGCATTTTAAGAAGAACGTGTTTTAGGGATATTATATGAGACCCATGTGATTTAGTCAGTTATTTATAGTCTTTGCAGCATATAAGTGTTTGACTAGCTCCAATTAACACCTATTAATTAGATAGTGTTCCTACCCTTGGGTGTCAGACACTGAATTTTTACATAAATGTATCTAATTAATCCTCACAGTATACTTGACAAACAACCTTGTATCCTGAGTTAAAGATCAAAGGGTACCAAGGTCCCTGTCTGTTTACAGTTCTTATCTTGGAGTTAATTTTTTAAGCTTCTGTAACAAAATGTTATTTACATATACATAAATAAAGTGTTATCCATGTCACCCTGTAGTCACGTGTCACTTTTAAGACTTAATTTGTGTTTGCACTTTCTACGCCCGTTTAAGAACAGAGAAAACCACTTTGTGGTCATTTTAACTAATAATAATAATAATAATAATAATAATAATAATAATAACAACAACAATGCAATATACATGAACATTTTACATTGTCATCCTTGATTTTTTGTTTAACAAAATGCCTAATGTGCTATATTGTACCAATGTACCAATACATACACTCCATTGATCTTCACCATAGTACAGTATTGTAAGAATCAGTGTCTTTCACTGGAAGCCACATTTCTAACATTTCCATGTGTTCACACAACAGATCCATATCTGGACAAAGATAGCCTCCCCTCCAAGTGTCCTGAGAAACATGACAAGTGAAAATGCCAGTAGTACACTATTTATAACCATTCATGCAAAGAGACACTAGACTCAATAGCAACAACACAATGGTAATGAAATCAACCCTGTGCCTTCATGTGACACTGACGTACGGACATGGATCACCAATCAAAAAGGAGTTTTAAAGGTGGGACTTTTAAGATTTGACTTTAGCAACGTGTCAGTTAAACGTCTTTCATCTTTCAACTATCCCCTTTGTTTAATTGCCAGCATTACACCTTGAAGATTGAGAAGAATCCCACATACCAGTACTGGGTTATATGCTATTCCGAAAGAATGGAAAACAGTAGGGTGGCAGGTGTAGCTTACAACAGACAAGTACGAGATGTCAAAAGCCTATAAATAATCAAAGCGAGTCAATTGGTGTCAAGTTTAAAAAAAAAAAAAGACAAAATGGCTATTATAAGGGTATCTTAAATCTTGTTTCCACGACGCTGTGAACAGAGCTGGCATGGCACCCTTTTACTTAGACATTTTTTTTATTCCATGCTGTGCCGTGTCATGTCAGCATGTGATGTCATTGCACCTTATGTCATCTCCGTGATCAACACTGTAAAAGTCATTTTCATAGGGAAAGTGACATGGGGGTGCTAGACATTTAGCACGCAGAATGGAAACAATTGTACATTACTATATGAAGACATTAGAAATGCAAGTAAAGTCAGGTATAATATAGAAATCCAAGTAAAGTCAGGTATAATATATTCAAAGGTTATTTAAATGTTCCTAGTATAAACTGGGGAAATCCTGAGGGCATAGCAGAAACTGAAATGATGCTTCCTTACCCAGGTAAGCACTCATTGATCACCATGACATGCTGTGTACAGTAGAAATTGTTGAATCACTAGGGTGAAGTGATAATTACATGAATTAATATACATGAAAGATGGAAGAATAATTGGGAAGACTATAGGAATATGCTTAAACAGGTTAAAAGGTTGTCAAAATAATATATTGCCAGGGATGCAAAACAAAATCCTAAAAAGTTTACGCCATGTAAAAAAAAGAGCAAATTAACTGTTAGAGAAAGTTGGAATATTAAGGGATTCATCTGGTTATGAGACTGAAGAGGACGGTAAACCTCTAATGTATTAAACTAAGTATATATTGAATGTTTTCACCAGGGAAGATACCAAACCCAGAGTGTGAATACTGTTAACATATCTCAGCATCAGAGAAGCAAAGGATTTAAAGTTACAGGAACTAGATGACGTATCTCAGGGTGTTTAAGGAAAAGGTGGATATATGTAGGCCACAGGTTTGGAAAGTTCTATAGAAACAGGCGAGGTTCCAGTAGACAAAGCTTGCAAAGTTGCCACATTTTAAAATCTGTAGATAAGACAGACCCAGATTGTTACAGAGCTATTAGTTTAACTTTCATAGCATGCAAAATGATGAAATTAATTTTAAGGGGGCAAGTTTGAAGAGTATCTGTATAGCATCAGTATAATAGAAGATACAGTAACCTTCATGGATTCAGAAGAGGGAGGTGGTCCTGCCTCCAACTAATCTTTCCATGCCTGCTTCAAACTTGGTTGAAAGATTCAAAGATTTAGAATGACCATGTGGACAAACATATTGGAATTAAAAGACAAGGTCAGTCATGCAAATGGAGCATCAGTGCTCAAGCACACTGTCCACACATGGGGGCGGTGAACTTGATACTTCATGAGTCACAGCAGAACATGTTGGAAAAACAACGTTCACATTTTTTTTAACAGTAAATCGAACAATTTAATGGAACTAAACATAGTGATAGCCCTATATAAAAAATGTGAAGCCACACTGACGAACTGTCGATCAACCAAACGACCCACTTAATTGTATTAAGTGCTTCAAGGTCCAAGTCAGTGTTAAAAGCACAGACTGTGTCTAACCAGTTAAACACAAGCCACCACGGCTGATTATTTTAATCTATTGGGGGAGAGAAGCCAGAAAAAAAACTAGTTTTGTTTAAACTTTTGAAAACCAAGATTGGATGGGACAGCTACAAAGGGTTGATTTGATAACCCTATACCTGACGGAATAATTTCCTGTTATTTGCAAATTACGCGCATTTGTTAAAAAAAAAAAAAAAATCAGTAACACTGCTCACAGAGCAAAATAAAAAGGTTAAACAAAAACAAGTCTCAAACACAAAATATTTCTGTCTGGCTGGGCGCACCCAGCACCCAGCACACCTTCTCAAACAAAACATTTTATCCCATGTGGCTGGAGCCTAATTAATCATCAAATATTCAATTAAGGCTCCAGCCACATTCTCACATGTTTTTGGCAGGATAGGAATTAACCCCAATCCCTGACAAACATCAACACCAACACACAAACAAACCCTATTTAGAAGCAGGGCTCTGCCTTCCCACACTATTTACACACAGGGCTCTGCCCTGCCACACCCACCCATTCATTCTGCATTGGTAATAAATTGAATATATATGAGGTAACATTCTTTTTATATATTTGGAGAGTGGGGAGTTTTCTATTGAGAGATAGCAAGATATTTAATAAGGAAGGAGTCTGAGTGGAGTGAAACATCTAACAATCCTTCAGTCCCAAATATGACAGTGTATTCATTTCTGACAGTGGCTTTCTTTGTTGCATCATGCTTTTTTACATCAGCAGCCCCTCTTGCAAAGTGGTTTTGACAGTTTCACAAACTGTTTATCTAATTGTTATATTTGGTTGATATTGTTCATGATTTTGGTTATCACCCATATCGCCTTGTAATGTCAGTGATCTTTTCAGGCCCACTATTGTGAACCACTCAGAATTGTATGGCAAACTTTCAGTCCCAAAAATAACAGGCTGGCATTTTAAGGTCTATCAGTGGAACCCATGTGTTTAGGTTAGATATAGAAAAGAATAGGTTATATATAATGGTTTAAAAATAAACCAAATGGTTTGAAAACCTTAAGGGGTTTCATAAATATGCAGGGCTTTCTGTTCAGAATTTGTGAATAGTTCTAGAGCCCAAACACAACAAGGATTCCAGAAATAAATCCAGAAAGCACTGCATAGTTTTATATAGAACACTCTGGGCATGGCATCAAATACAAATAGACTGGAATTGTTTGGTTAAGTCATTCTCAAGAGATATGCAAACCAACCCTTCAAATGTACCCCCACAATGTGTGTTAGTCATTGCGTTGACTATAATTTGATTTTTAATTAACATGCAATGATGTCTGTTAACTGCTAATGACTGACATCCCCTTTGGAAATGCTTCACTGCTAGTAACCTACTCCAGAATTAATTCTGTGTGTCAGGGGAAAAAAAGAATAAACTAATTCAAGTCGACAAACGTTTCGGCTTGTGCGTTCGTCAATGTAACATATGAAGATGGGTTGAACGACATTAAAATGCATGTTAAACTACTTCAGGGCTTCTTTTTAATGTGCTGCCTGGTTTATATGAGAAGTAGTTCTTTCAGACATCTCAAATTAAATACCCTCTATTTATCAATTACTGTAGTCAAAACACAGACTTGTTATTAAGAAGGACAGTATATCTGTTGTAATATAAAACAAGTTCTACTGTGAACGACTTATACCTTGGTGGTATAAAACTTGATTAAATGAGTAAGACGGACCACATTTTGTTTCATGTGTTTGTTTTTAAATTTTTGTGATGAGATCAGGTAGTCACTAATGGGTTATTATAGCTATGTTGGTTCAGTGTGTTAAAATAGGATCTGAGTACACTTAAATGACAGAAAACATGCTTTGAACCCTTGCAGAATATATGCATGAGAAGCTGTCTATGGAGCACAAAACACTACTACCACAGTGCGCATTTCTTCTTCAACCACAAACGCAGACGTCTTGTCAAAATCGTGAGCGACTGCATCAATAACTCAACCCCCCACACACACACTTACACACACAAACATATATTCTCTTTACTTAGAAATGGTCATGCCACAAAAAAAAAAACACTGGTTGCGAATAACAGTTGTGGTTGACATCAGCAGCTTATTTTCACAGTTCTTCAGTTACAACGAGGGACTCTTTCTTTAGCAGACTGGTTTAGGTGAAAATGAATATTTAATGTCTTGTTTGTTTAGCTAATTTTTTTGAGAAAATAATAATAACTACTAAGGTGGCAATGTATATTTAACTCTTCTAGTCAAGTATTTGACCCGCTTGTTTTTCACACATTTTCAAAGCAATCGACTAAATATAAAACACAAGTTGCTTCAAAGTTTTTTTGGGTTTTTTTTTTACTGCCCATTACCTTTTTTATGATTATGCCATTTATATTCAATTATTCTTATTGCAATTACTGTGTGTGTGTTTTATTATTATTATTATTATTATTATTATTATTATTATTATTATTATTATTATTATTATTATTATTATTATTATTTTAAATAAGTCTGTTAAGTGGTTTTTTTGTTTGTTTTGTTTTCCCTGAGTTGCTTGCCATAATATAAGAAACTCAGGCTCGATCAGGCAAAGTGTCTTTATAGATGTAAGAACCAGCGCCATCTAGTGACTCGCCACTTTAGAAACACGCTTCCTTTAGTTTTGCTGGCAACACACTGCGGTGCTGGGCAGATCTAGCCTACATAACCCATGTTTATGGTAGACAACTAGAACTGAGGAGCAGCTACTGAGCTTATAGTCAATGCCTTAACACAGGCTGATCAAAAACATAAATATACTGTATATTTAAATTATTGCAATAAGGACAACTAAGAAGGAATGCAAATAACAACAGTGTGTTTGTTATACTGGTATCGTGAAAGAGCTGACCTTTACAACATGGGCCGATAGTGTAACCGACCTGCAGGAATGCAGGAAACTACTCATTTAAAGTACTATTTTAGAAAACTCTCATTATTATTCTTAAGGGAAGATTTAGTCAAAAAATACAGAGCCCATGTGATATCCTTTGTTTGGCAACATTCAATCGACCTTCTAGTATGGGGGTGTGGCGGGGTAGCCCTGTGCGTATTTAATGTTTGATGTGGTGTGTTATTGTTTGTATGTATGTAATGGTGCACAGGGTATGGTTTGGGTTATGTAGCACGGGTGATTTGAAATGTATATTTGTATTGGCACGGGTGTGTCACAAAGTAGTTAATGTAAACAATTGCTATGTGTGCTGGTTCTAAACCAGCACCATACTTGTTTTATTTAGTGTTTGTTCCATGTCTGTTTTGTTTGTCTGTTTTGGCCACCGTGCCTTTTGTTTTAGAAGTGTTTTGTTTTCTGTTTAACCCTTTTATTTGTTTATTTGTAATTAAAGCTTGCACACCAACGCATTCAACCCCAGTACGGTTTCTTCTTCCTGGTTTGATGTCTCCACAAGCTAGTCTGCTACAGGGGGGTTTGACTATTTTTCTAAAACGTTTGTTTGAGTAGCACCATAAAACAGGGACATGAATGCCAGGCAGTAGATTATTTTTAATTGAATCTACAGAGTCAAGATGAAATAGTAAATATTAACACATCAGTCACATGGTTATATAACTTGAACAACGAGCAGCACCCACTCACAATTTAACACCTTCTAGTAATACAATGACAACCATTGAAAACAATAAAAATGTACACAGAACAAAACTGCAAACATCAAGATAAAAAGTTGATGTTACTTCCCTATCCCTCATCACTTTATGTGTTGGAGTTCACACTCACTCCAATGGTTTAGCAACAATCAGACCATGTGACATACAGCATAGGTACCAGGATGCAGCTATTTCTATAGCATTGTAATTTAAATATTGGAACAAACTGAATGAACATTACAAAAAAATATCAGCAACCTTTTTTAATAATTTTTTTAATTTTTAATTTTTAAATCCCTCCCTGCCAAAATACATGTGAGAAATGTGGCTGGAGACTGAAGTAGTAGGCTCCAGGCCCATGGCATATAAGGAAGGAGAAATCCTTTGTCTGGTGGAAGGGTTTTTGGGTGAGATTGCACTGTGGTGCTGGTGATTTGAATGTATAGAGATAGCAGTATAGTGAATGCTCTGCTGTTTTGTGTTTTGTTTAACCTTTTACTTTGGCCCTTGTGCCTTTTGATTTCTGTTTTAGATTATTGTTTTGTTAATTAAAAATGTGCATCAGCGCTTAAACCAAGTTTTCCCTCTGTCTGAGTCTCCTTCCCTGCCAGTAACACCTGGGCCCACAGCGCTATCCTGTCACAATACCACATACATATTTTTGTAATTCATTTATAATTGGGCCCCACATTGTAAGGAAGTGATTTAATTGTCCTTTATCTGTCTGTTAGAGCCTCTCCACCTGTAGTACATATCACATTAGGTGTTTCCATTCTGTGAAAATGGGATATTTCTCGCCTTTCCAGTATGTAAGGATTCACTTTTTTAGTATCAAAGAACAATAGCTTAAGACAATATTAACATAATTCCTATTAAATGGCAGCCAACAAGATGTTACACCCAAAATGCACATGCTGTTTATCACTATGTGCCTTTGTAAATACCAGAACTGTATTCATGAATTTATTGCCATATTGCATTCATTTTAACACAACCCCAAAATGCATGTATAATGCTCTCATTTTCTAACTTAAATTTTCACATTCAGAGGAAACAGTAGGTATGAATTTAGACATTGTTTAACTTAATAAAGTTTAAACTGCAATAAAGCCTATTCATTATTTTATATTGAATTAGCCTTTGTCCTTCATTTTGGGGTATATTGTTATAATGTGTCCAAGCCCTTGCCCATGAAGAACCAGATATAATAACACCGAGATCTTGCTACCAGCTTTCTATGTGTCTAGAACGTTCTAGATTGCAATTTTCAGCACTTAATTTGAATGTATTTTATAGTATAATTTATTGTACTATGAAGATACTTCCTGGTACAATATCACAGTTAAACCAATCTTACAGGAAGTGATAAGATACCATTTGGTGTACAGTGATATACTTGAAAAAACAAAAACAAATTAGAGTACAGTGTTCCAAAACAAATAGGGACATTCAGACATGTATATTAAGAATGATCAAGTCCCAATATCCTATATTAAAACCTATATTAAAACACCCTGTTAAAGTCATATAAAACAGGTATCAGATAAGATGGTAATATGAAAATATGTAATATTACAGTGTATGCAGGAAAAAGGGGTCCCTTTAATACAAGAAAAGGGGGCTTAAATGATGTGCCATTAGCAAAGGAGAAGTAGTACCCAAGTAGAAAGCAAACACATAATAGCTAGCTGAATTGGAAGACCAAAAAAAAAACACTTCACACACACTTCTGCCCTTGTATGAACAGTACCACAGTAACTATATCTAGTGAAGTGTAACTGATGGGAGAGTAAACATCCCACTACAAAGGGTGCACTTAGCACTGAACTTATCAGGCACAATAGCACCCAGGAGATTACGTGTGGCTCCTCGTGTTGCTGCTTGTGGTGCTGATGCTGTTGTCTCTGTCCATTCAGGGGACTCACATTCAGCACATTTTGAAAGCCCTATTCCAGCCCCCTCGAGACACAAAATGGCTGGTCCAGAAGACTCGACAGCACTACAGTTTGCTATTTGATGCTCCAGCATTCCAGGGGGGAAACCTGCCAAGGAACAAACCACATGGACAAATATCCTCAGTTCAATCAATGCTTAGGCACTTTCCAAGCCAGATTTAAAATGAACCTTGAGACATATTATTAACCCCAGGGATCTTCCCTAGATCTTAGTTATTCCACCAGTAGATGTCTGCTAGGCATAAAATCTTTAAAACCGTTACAGTTTCAAGTAATGTGATCCTGTGCAATATGGTTCCATACCAGTGTTTTATTTTAATAGATGGGGTGTCCCATAAGTCTGGCATTGTTTGCATAATTGTTCATATTAGTTATCTATTTCTTTGAAGTGGGAAATATCTTTAAGCAAAGATGAACACATCCAGATAATTTTGTTGTGTGGTGCAGATAGTCATGTGTGGCCACCAGCTTTAATAGAGAACTATTTACATCTGTATAAACTACAGGAGTTTACAGCCTTTATTATTTATAGTTTACTGTTAACAACTTTAACATAATAAAACTGTACTTACCTCCTGCAATTAATAAACAGTCGTATTCACTGATTTCGTCTCAGAACAGCTTCACAACATTTACTAGGAAACTGGAGAAACCATAGAAATGCATCAGATCTGTTGCAACCAATTCGAACAAATAAAGTACACCCTATTGTACATATGAGACATTTGAGCTTGTCTCTCATAGTTGTCTAATGTTACCAGAATGCCTTATATTACCAGTCTTCTTTATTCTGTCTTTCATAGACACCATTACTTTGGCTCACCAGACTGTCGCAGTGGTCCGTTTTATCGACCAGGTATTCCTTCTGTGTTGGGTCGGTGTTATTACCTCACAGACTCATAAACAGACCTTGAAAGTTCAAACTATGTTTAATCTCTGTGCCAAATCAATCCACCGGAAAATACGTAAATACAGTTTTAATTTATGTATTTTACCTTTTTCTGTTTGATAAAAGAATATCTCCAAAGTTGTTGAAAGTAATCAGTTTGCATCCAGTTGTTTGAATTCTACAACTTGTCATTCAAACCGGAGACTAGTTACTACTGGTATTGCTGTTGTGGTTACTGTATTGCCACTGACAGCAAACACTATTCTTGATTATTTTTTTAACCTTTATTTGCTATACTAAATTTAAATAGATAGATTGAACACATAGAGCAGCAAGGAAGCAGACTAGTTTGCATTGAAAGACAATATTCAGGGGGCAGCTCAGGCCTTTAACGGCACGAGGTGGGCCTTACCAGACAGCTTATGAGGGTTGTATTGCTATTAGAAAATGGCTGCATTGACAAAAAAAAAATAATTAAACTGTATTTCGACTACTAAACACCTTCATCTGACTGCAATAGGAGGCTGTGTGGTCCAGTGGTTAAGGAAAAGGGCTTGTAATCAAGAGGTTCCCGGTTCAAATCCCACCTCAGCCACTGACTCATTGTGTGACCCTGAGCAAGTCACTTAACCTCCTTGTGCTCCGTCTTTTGGGTGAGACGTAATTGTAAGTGACTCTGCAGCTGATGCATAGTTCACACACACCCTAGTGAGTCACCTTGGATAAAGGTGTCTGCTTTTAATAAACTAATAATAATAATAACCAAGGATTCAAATGCATTTTTGTAACCAATATATTAGCGTTATCAACCACTGGTCCTTCTTTTGGTACGTTACTGGTGACATGATATTGTTGCTAGTGCCAATAAGAACATTTATTTGGTCACACTTTAAAATGACATTTTTCTTTGTGTGTGTGATCTGTCTTCTTATCACCAGATTGGTGACGCTTGGTGTTCCTTGTTACAAGTACATGATTTGAGACCTATTTTTGGATCAATCCTATTTTTGGTTCAATGTCTTTTTTTTCTACAAAAAATATCAAAAATATTAAAAATAAATTCTCATATTAATTTAGTTTCTACGACTATAAAGAAAGTGTTTTTACAAGAACCCAAATCTCTCATGACATATAAATATGCATTCGAGCCTGACTTGAGTCATGACTGCGACTCAAGATGAAAAATAAAACAAAAAATGACAAAAATAAAACCTACAGTATCAAAAACGTGTAGGGGAAGTATAAGTATACTTACTGACTTTTTGACAGTTTGGAAGATGGGAAATTAAGCACTATTCATGAAATGAAGGCACATTTAAAAGTAAGGTTTTACAGATATAAACACATCTAGGATACAGATAACACCTTGGGTGTGAAAGATGACAAGCTTGCTAACCAGAAGATCCCAATCTCTGTGCAGTAGCAGGATGTGGGAAATGATTTGCATCAGTTTGGCAGTTTTTGCCAGGGTGCTATTCTTGGCAGGCTCTGTTTTACATACATTACGTAAAGCATTCGTATTTCACTGTTCCTTCTACTGTATGTCTGTGTGAAACAGTCAGGTTAGGGTAAAATGTGTGTAAAATGGTAATGTTTTAATTGTTCCGACACTGCTTCATGATTTCAGTACATATTTATTAGTCTGGGATTAGCTATGGCAGTGTTAGTCATTTTATAGTGTCTGATTTTTTTATTTATTTTTTTTACCTAATGCTGGTCTCGCTCAACCATTTACAAATACTGGTTAACTATATATAAGTAATTCTCATTTGGTAGATACATTTATATAAATAATGTATTTGTTTTGGTGCAACGCACCCTGAGGTCTATTTTAATGATCTAAATAGTGGTGGATCTTAATACAGCCAACCTCTTTTCACTGTATTCTTAATGTATGTTGTAATGTTAATAAGTAATATGCATAACTCATATTGGAGGAACATAACCCATTAGAATGATTGCCAACATCATATATAGTAAGGGAAAAGAAAAAAAGATTGAAGCTACTCACACTTGAAATGAAAATTGTGTTGTAATAGAACGAATGATGTCATTATCTGTAGTTCTTTTACAAACAGGATATGCATGAGTGTTGAATGAGAAACCTGTTATTTTGCGACCATTTAGATGAATTGAATAAACCCCTGTATCCTTTTGAAAGAATGATTTTAATAGTCCAGTAAACTGCAGGCACTTCTTTGTTGAAGATGTTACCACCAACCTTGAGAATCCTACAGGGAAAAGAGCTGTGGAGGTGGGACATCTAGTGGTCAAGGAGTGTAATTCCTCATTATGGTTTCAAGCACACACCAAGGTAAGGTATCCACAGAGAACCCTTTGTTGAGTCCAAAAGGACACTAGCAAAGTGTTTATTGAGGATGAGATCATAAGATTCAGTAGATTCAATACATTAGTTTAACATTCCCTGGCTTTTGAACCTGGGGGTTGATTTTATCAACCTATGGTATATCCAGCTGGGATAAGCCGCAGCTGGATTTTTATAGCATTTACATAAATCTGTTAAAAGGGTGGCACGTATTATCCTGTATTGCTAGGATCCACCATTTATTTGTTTGTTTGCAATAAATGTTCAAAGTCTGGTTCCAAGGCGCGGATTGATCCCAGAACTTCATCTAGTTGGTTCTTCAAGTATCTGAATGATACAACATCAACAATATGTCTCCTACCCTTTGTCATTAGTCTGTCTCCACTCAGTTTCCAACTGTGTGCTGCGCTTGAAGTACTGGGATTAGCCTGGTTCTCTTCATTGAACCTTCTCCAAGGCCACAAAGTTCTTTTTGTAGCATGGAGACCAAAACTGGACACAATATAAGTAGGGTCTTGCCAGTACACTGTACAACCTCATAATAACCTCCCTTGATGTACTCTACACGTTTGACTATATAACCAAGCAATCCAAGGGTGGATGAACCCATTTTTTATATCCCACACAATTGATGTTGTGCCTTACAGAAAGGTGGGAAACAAAATAATGCAGTAGGGACATTGCTTTGGGAGTTTGTGAACATTTTCCATTTCTCTGAAACCGTACTGGAGAGCACATAGCAAGACAGATCCTTTGAGGCTAAATTAGGTTTTAAAGAGTCTCTCTTGTGTGTGGCCAAATAATGAAAGTAAACAATGGTTATTGAAAACAGATAACCATTTGTCACCTCAGTAATAACATGCTAGTGATTTAAATCTGTATTGGAGATGGGAAAAAAGGGGAAATTCTGTATTTTTAAAGCTGTTGTGAGACCTTGGTCAGACACATTATCAACAGAAGAACATAAACATATTTTGTAATAAGAATGCAATTATTTCACCTGTCAGAAGAGATTTTGGGACTATAATATCCTGTGTATTGCAGTCCTAATTGTGTTTGCGAAAGGGGATGCTGAATAGAGAAGAGCAACCAAAGGAATATAATTAAAGTCTTCTCTAATCTAGATGAATAATAAACACATTCCTTGAAAAAAAAAGTTAATTCATAAAGCCTTTTTCCCAGAAGAAGAAGAAGAAGAAGAAGAAGAAGAAGAAGAAGAAGAAGAAGAAGAAGCCAACAACAGCAAAGTTCAAGTGGTTGAGTAAGCATAATACTCAATTATTTGTTGGGCCATAAAAACTAAACTTGTTATTTTTCAAGAATTCTGTGGATGATGTCACACTGGTGAATCTGTACTGTTTGATTTCTTAATGGAGATGTATACAGCAGTGAATGATTCTGCTGGTGAATCGTTTTAAATGAATAAGAAACAATATATAGAATGACTAGCTATAGTGTATAGCACCAACTACGCCACCCAGCTACTGCAACTCCCTCCTGGCTGGCCTCCCTGCGTCCTCCACCCATCCGCTCCAGCTCATCCAGAACTCCACTGCTTGCCTGGTGTTCTCTGCCTCGCTTCTCCCACGCAACTCCACTGCTCCGCTCACTCCACTGGCTCCCGATCACCGCTCACATCCAGTTCAAGACTCTTGTACTAAGCCTACAGATGCCTTGACCAGATTGCACCCAGCTACCTCCAGACCCTCATCTCTCCCTACACCCCCACTCGACCTCTCCGCTCCGCCTGCACTAGAAGACTGGCTCTACCTCCTCTACGCTCCCCTGCCTCCAGAGCCGGCTCCTTCTCCACCTCGCCCGCAGTGGTGGAATGACCTTCCTACAGATGTCAGGACTGCCCAGTCCCTGACCACCTTCCGGCGCCTCCTCAAGACTCACCTCTTCAGACAGCACCTGTAGAACTCCTCTTTTCCCTCTGAACACTTTATTACTCTTCCTTAATGTGCTTTATTTGCTCTTAGCTGCTCCCTATTTTACTGCATTTAATCCTGTACTTTAGAGTACTGTAATCTATCACAAGTGTCATTTAATCTGTAGTATTTTGTACTTAATTATATCCTGATGTAACTATCACTGACACTGTTATCTGCTCCGTTATTGAATCGTATTTTGTCATATACTTGTACTTGCTAGAACTTAAGTGATTGTATTTTATCTTGGTCTTAATTATATTAATACTTGTACTGTGATTCTTGAAATATATTTTTGTTTACGACTGTAAATCGCCCTTGATAAGGGTGTCTGCTAAGAAATAAATAATAATAATAATAATAATAATAATAATAATAATAATAATAATAATATAGTAGTCTAGGGCCATGAGCTCTCCTGTCAGGATCACATTATTGAGATGCTATTCATTAAGAAATTCTGCTTTGGAATCTGGTTCTAATCCAATTATGCTATCTGGGGGGGGAAATGCAGAATACCTTTTTTTTGCTCATCCCACCCAAATAGGAGTTAATTGAGCCCACTTTCACGTGGCTCATTATCTTATTCCACTGATATCTTCTTCAGACTGCAACTGTCTGCAAACTACCATCTACACAGATTGTCAACACTGTTCATTTGATGAAGAGGGTGTTTTGACTCACTCAAACCATAAATCTTTTTATCGTTATGATACTTCATTGCTGGAGAATAGAGATTTATTTTAAATTACACTTGAGAAAAGAACATGTGCTTCACTCTCGTGGTTTATGATGTCACATAACCCCTCGATTAAATATTTTTTCTTCTGTTCACTCACTTTGCATTTAGTTAATTGATAAATATAATCTATTAACATGTCTATTTTTGAAAGCATTCTTACTTTACAGCATTTTTTCACACCTGCCTAAAACTTTTGCACAGTACTGTATATATATACATGTGTGTGTGTGTGTGTGTGTGTGTGTGTGTGTGTGTGTGTGTGTGTGTGTGTGTGTGTGTGTGTGTGTGTGTGTGTGTGTGTGTGTGTGTGTGTGTGTGTGTGTGTGTGTGTGTTACTATGAGGCTAATGAGATCCATGTGGGTGCTTTTGAGAATATCAGAATCTTCTTGCTCAACTACTTTTCCTGCCAACAAATTTCTTTTGATTGTCCTTTGGGGATCTCCGGTCAGTTTCACAAGATATAGACAAAAGCTACTGTACATTTGGTATAAGTAACTATACTGTATCTCTTTGTGAATAGGAGCTTATTAAATGGACAAAACCTGATTCTATATGGCTATATTATTTATTAATGTAAACATATTCAAAACTGGACAAGCATTTATGGCATTGGCTATTACTGACGATGACTCTAATTTTAAAATGGCAGAGGATGAATGCCACTGTTTAAACTTGAGGTTTATGACCATCAAGGTCTATTTGATTGGTCGCTTATTATATTGATAATAAGGTGTATTATATACTTCCCTTTCACTTGAAGGTATCCTGTTCTCAGTCATTGAAAGCTTCAAAATTCACATATGTATTTTAGTCAGAACACTAAAGGCATCTGCAATGGTAATCATTTTGCCAGCTTCAGCTTAGGCTATTTTAATGTGCACCTCAGTCAACAGCTTGTAACTCATAACCTCAGAGTTTACACAGATTTGCATAATACTGTCTCTGTGGGAGCAAAACAGTAATGAAAACACCAGCATACAGCAAATTGCAAAGCTCAGTATTAGGCCTTAATAACTAAGGATAATAATATTCCTTATCATTTCCTCATATTCAGAATTTCAATTATTCTAATCGAAGGATTACGTGGCGAAAGAATCAAAGGATTGCAAAAAGAAAATGTGATTACAGTATCTCAAGGAAACTCAGACTGAATGAAAAAATGTGTCTTTCCTTTTAATACAGTCTGGAATAAGCCGTGTAATGGTACCTGTTACAGTAGATCCTGCTTCCTACCCTGAAAATTCCCTCCAGCACTGAAGCAATTTAGGTCTCCTGAATCCTTTGAGGGCTGTCTCCGATGCTCACTGAGAAGGTGATACTCTTCCTGTCGCTTGTCTTAGAATGTCACCGTAGGCTGATTATACACAGTATACTTGGATTACAACAGAGGATAATCCATGCATTGAGATTGGACCAATTCTATCTGCAAGGAAACAAATAACCTCAGAAGGTGGTGAATGGTTTCTTGTTCAACACTCATGCATCCTGTTTGTAAAATAATAACCAGATGAGAAAGAACAGGGCACCATTTTACTTATTAGTAGACACTCTTATCCAGGACAACTTACAATTGTTACAAGATATCACATTATTTTTACATACAATTACCCATTTATACAGTTGGGTTTTTATTGGAGCAATTTAGGTAAAGTACCTTGCTCAAGGGTACAGCAGCAGTGTCCCCCACCTGGCATTGAACCCACGACCCTCCGGTCAAGAGTCCAGAGCCCTAACCACTACTCCACACTGCTGCCATGCTTTATTAAAGCTATATTTGCTTGAAAAAATATATATACCATGCCTACCCAAACTGGAAAATTGGGCCCTTTATCATTTGAAGAAAAACTTCCAAAATTCGATTTAAAGAGCCATTAACTTCAAATTGAAATGTCCTAGTTTTTGTTTTACTTACCTTTTAATGATGTTTCCAATAAATCCAAGTGAATCTCATTGTAATTACTCAAATACTGTGCCTAATTTGAGTTCAGATATACTTTGACCTGAGTTCAGAAGCAGCTCTTTGTATCTGTTTTAGTTGCCAGATTCTCTTTTTCAAGTTAGATCGGCAACTTTCTGCTTAGGTTTAAGAGCCTGCACCACCTGGTGAATCAAGTTTCCTTTTGCATTGCTGTCAATACACAGTACCTATTTACAATAGCTATTCAGTAAATGGCGCTGGCTCTTACAACTAGGAAACATCATAGAAATAAACTATAGTGTGAAGCTACTTACTCTTCAATTAAAAGCAATTCCGTAGACCCGTAACAAGTGTGTAGATTGTGGAATATTAATAATGTTACCAGTGTATTAAGCATGTTTAGTTGACATGGTGTGGCCTATCAATTGGGAAAAACTCATAAAGTGACCACAATAAAGAGAAATCCCCACTTCCCGGGGATCACTATTCTACGTACATTCAAAAAGCATATCACTATAACCTACCTGTCTGGCAAATTGACATACAGACTAAAAAGCACGCTGCCTCCATGTAAACCAGATTCTGATACTCTTCAACCTGTGCTAAAGCATGTCCTTTTCAAGCTATATGTAAATGATATAACTCTAGATGTACTCTAAAATGACATGCAAGAAGACCGTGTGAAGGGTTAATGGCAGGTTGGCCACAGGTTGGCTCTTCTTATCAGAAGCTCTGCCTTAGACCACAGTATCCAGGGGCTGTGTTTCAAAGGCTTAGTTGATGAAACTCATGGTTGATAATAAATCCATGGACAAAGTGCCACCAGCCATGTACTTTAAGTGAGGTCACTAGCAAACTCTTCAAAGGTGATTTTATTGTTTCGACACAGCAGGCTGCTTTGCAATATAGCTGGTCTACCATATTTTAGGGGCATATTCCATCAGGCACAATAATATTGCCTTTTGACCTACTGAACTTGGGAACACAGGATTTCTGTTATGCGTAAGTATAATGAAGATCAACGTGAGGTCTTTATTTTATTGAAGTGCTAGTAATTAGAAAATGTATGTGTATTGGCAGTTTTGGTCTAAGGAGGGAAAAATAATATTTTGTAGTACATGAAAGTAGCTGTTATTTACTTCATGATAATATTGGATTTTGCTTTTGCCAAAATAAAATCAGTAGTGGTGGGGACCAACAAAGGGTGTAGCCTTGCTGTTATATATGAGTCTTCAATGCTTTTCCTCCAGGTAATGTGAATTTCCTTTTGGCCCGGTGTTGAAGTGTAATGCTGGGTCCAGAGATCAACCAAAGTGCAACCTCCCTAGTGCCTCAGCATGGCAACCGTCTGGAATGCGCTTCAGTGTTTTGTCGACTAGCTCACCACACCTCAGGAAGGCTCAACAGTGATGCACCAGTCCTCCATCACCTCTCTTTTGAGGTCCCCAATGCGCCTCTTTCCTCCTCAACCAGTGCCAATTACTACTTCTCTCTGCCTCCTCAGATAGAACCTTCACTATACTCTGCCACTCCTGTCCACCGAATCTATGTAGCCGGGTCATAGATTGCGCAATGAATCCCAGACAAAACCACCTCTGCTAGATAAACCCGAACTCTCCACACCCGCAGTTCTACCTCAGCGGCTAACTCAGCATACCAGAGTTTCTTCTTCTCGTATGCCTCACCCACAGAATCCTCCCAGGTTCTGCGATGATGGAAAAACACGGCCTGATTAGGAAGCTGATCCTCCTGTTCCATTTTCCACAGGTTTCGCCAGGTTTCACATTCTCCCATCTCATCCATTCTCCTTGCTTAGCCTGGAACACCGCCTTGCCACACCTCATCCTCTCCTCCTGTTTTTGCACTTCAGTAACTACCAACTTCCTCTTGTCAGCTGGAGCTGCATTGTGCCTCTCCGGGGAGACGAACTGAGACCAAGGCCTCCTATCCTGTTGTACTTGCCCCATGGTATCACTGATACGAAGGGCAGTATTTGCACCTTCCATGGCATCCTAAGCTGCACACTTTCTCCCAGTTTTTACAACAGGTACCTCCCTACACACGTCACACAATTCCATCAGCGTCATTTCCAGCCAAACCTTAGTGTACTTGAATCCCTCAGTTAGAGCTGAGACTGGCAGATGCAGTTTCACATTACCATAGAGTGCTAGCCTGCTAAGGCATCGTGGGACACCCAGGCATTGCCTAATTTATGAACTAATCAAGGCTTCCAGCCTCTCTACTGTTGACATGGAAATATCATGCACAGTAAGCGGCCACAGCAACCTTGGAAGAACTAGCAACTAGCATTACCCTTTCCAGTGACAATATACTTACAGGTAGTAAGTATATAGTAAGTCTCCACAAGGAAGGAATGTCTGACAAAACCTACCTTATGAGGACACAGGCAAGTCCTTGTAGTGTTTAAACAGCTATTAAACAGTCATTATTGTTTTTTAAAACAAACTAAAAGTGCCCAAATATTTAATTTCTTGTTGACTTTCACCCTGTGTGGTTTTGTTTGACTGGAGTTAGGAATAGTAAATAAAAATATAGTGAGAGTCAATGCAAGTAAGTGTGTGTGTGTGTGTGTGTGTGTGTGTGTGTGTGTGTGTGTGTGTGTGTGTGTGTGTGAATAGTGCTGTCACTAGGAATTTGGAGCTTTAGTTAATATGGTTGTCATGTGGTATTTTATCCAGCAGGTGGGGATATCCTCTTTAAGACCCTCAACATCAGACTACCAGCTGTCAATGTGTGCCTGCCTAGATGGTGCTGGCAATTATTAATATAAATTCAGTTTGGCTGATCTAGTCTACGTAACATATGTACGGCACGCAAACAGAACAGAAGAGCGGCTAATAGTCAAAGCACCTTAACAGAGACTTTAAAAAATAAATGTTTTTTTTAAAAATTCAACAATAAGAACCATTTAGAATTATTGCAAACATCTTAAAAGCGGGGAGACTGTACATTATCCAATCAAAACGTAATTTTAAAAAGGGAATTTGACTTACAATAAGAAGAGCTATAGTACCTCAATATAGCCACTAGAGAGCACCAGAGAGTTAGCAAAAAAATCAAATGAGATTAAATGCTAAAAATAAAAAAAAATGTATTTAAAACAAAAAGGCCTGCATCATATTTGTAGGGTATTATTATTATTATTATTATTATTATTATTATTATTATTATTATTATTATTATTCACATTTCAAGGACTGATATAAAAATTATTTGACATAACAAGGAGTTTTCACACTACAGTATTGTAAGAAAATGTGATAAGTAAACGTGTCAATTTCTCATCTGTGGAGACTCAAAAACAAGGGGTTGAAATGTTGCACAAACGACATAAAGAGATAAGTGAATATTGTTCTTTCAGCTACATCTTATGTGTTTGTGATGTCATTTACTACAGAGTTAACGATGGAACAATCTACTATATCATACTTCAGCCATCATGATATTGAGTGTTTATCCATTTATTTTCCTTTATTTTTTATATTGCACATTATCTAATTGTATTTTATTTGTCACTGAATAGACTAAAAATGTCTGCTGAAACATGTGTCTGTTAGAATGAAAGTCTTATTCTGAGTTTATACTGGAATGTTTGAAGTTATGACTGAAATCTTTGATCAAATGCAAAATAGGAAAACAAATGTATTTAGCCCATTAGAGTGGATTTACACAGGTTCAAGTCCAATGTTCTTTCTTTTCTTTTTTTTATTGTCCCTTTACATTGTTATGACGTTTATAACCGTTCAGAGGAGTTCTTATTGCATGCAGTACTCGGATACTGTGTTTTCTTTATCTTTTCTTTTCTTGAGTTCAAGAGCAGCTTAATCCAGTAATAGATCTTTTTAGTGTCCTTTAAAAAAGATATACATTTTAATAAATATGATGTATACTGTCGGAAAAAAAAACTAAAACATAATGACAGCCCTTTTTAATTTTTATTTTGCTCCCAACACCAATATTCCAAAAAAAGATAAATAACAGCCACTTTATTGTCAAAATGTTCAACTAACAATGTATTTTGGTTTCTTCTTAAAAAGTCTGGGAACCAGAAAAGCCATTTGGCTCATCAAGGCTAGTCCCTTGTTAGCACACCACTCTCCCCTACTGGGAGGAACTAATTTAAAAGCACAGAATCCAGCATTTTTTTAAATGTTCCTAGTGTTTTAGATCCTACTACTTCACCTGGTAGGCTATTCCATGCATTTATAACTATGAGCCTCATTTACAAAAGGGCACTAAGGGTCTCATTTGCAAAAGGGTGCTAAATGTAGCTGTAACGTGCACATTTAGTAGCGAGTCTAACATGAACCATACATCTAAATTTACTATCCCATTTACAAACAGAGAACGCATTAATTTATGTGCACACTAGTTGGCTAATTTACATACCATATTGTGCACATTACGAGGTAGATGTAAGGATACGCTAAAGTGATTTATGGTGCAAAACCCCTATAATGCTGCCATAAATCATGTTTAGCAGCTGTAAAAGTCTGATTTTACCAGCCGCTAAAAATGCGGCGTATGTAAGGAATGGTGTTCACCTGGCATTCTGCACCCACTATCAGATTTGCACTAATCCTTTTAAATGATATTGAATTGCGTTCAAATGAAGAAAAACCTTGCACTTAGGCAATTGCTGACCCTCCAAAAACTTTACACCTCTTCTTACAAGGTCAAACCATTGTAGAAGTGAGTAACTAAGAGCTGTATAAAAGCACACACCTGCAGAGACCTGTCATTGGCTTCAGGATGGCTGCTGTGGTACACTTCCTGATACGGTGACACTTGGCTCTTGTTGAGGAGTGTTCTCTGCACTACTTAGCCTCTTCAGACCACAATTGGAATGTCTGGAGGGATAGCCCAGTCCACCTTTTCCTGAGTGCTAGGCAAATTTCTGGATGTCATGCTGATGCTGAGGCTTTTCCAAACAACTCTGTTTCCTGCTGAGTCACCTCAGCCGTAAGGACTCTCAGCTTCTTCTCAGAAAACATTTATTTTCTTTTCCGTGCGCCAAGAGGACTTTGCTGCCCTTCCTCTGACATATTTTTTTGGTTTGTATTTTCATGCTCCACAAATGTCATACAGCGACTACTGCTCTCTGTACTCCTAACTCTGCCAGTGCGGCCGCTAAATAGAACGAACGCACTCATTGAGACCCTCATTACCATAATGGCGGTCATTATTTGCGAGTGTTGAGTAATTTGCATTTCTCTTAAGCTTACATAGGGCGCAGTGCAAAATAATTGCTTGGCCACAATGCAATTTGAATTTTGCCTCTGCAATCATTTGCACTGCGCCTGTACTTATATCTACCCCTACATGTATTGTGAGCGATAGTTTAATGGGTACGATAATGTCCAAGACTTGCTCGAGACCACCGTGATATAAAAAGCCCCAGCAGTCCAGGTGTATCTTTTGGTCAATGTCTTATTGTGAAAGGTGGAGGTGGCTTACACTGACCGATAATGAGCGATCAACAGACCTCCACAGGGGAAATGCAGAGGCAACGCACACTAAAACTGAGCGCAGAGGAGTTAAAATTATAGTGGAGGAGGTTGTTTGAAATTATAATACCTGGTTTGGTCCAGTGTTTTATTGAATCACTCTATTGTTTGTACCAATGTAATGAACAATAAAATAAAATCTAAGAAATTATAACATTAATTCATGTTTATTCACGCTTAATATAACCTGTTATTTACAGGTAATTTTCACTGCTCTATATGAACCTTTAATCCAAGTAATGCCTCCATGATGCCAGATAGATTTCAGCCCAGAAAAATAGTGCGCTTATCAGTGGTTAAAGCCTGGTTTCCAAACAAACTAATTACGATTATCGCCCTTTAGTAAATATGGTGTGAATGAAGCTCATCTCATTACAGAGCAGTGTGCCTCATTTAAACACATTATCATGCATTACCATACAAATTACATATTCATTCTGATTACCATAGTATGGCACAATAAAATCAGTGTGTACCATAATATGCCCACTATTTTGGTCAATAATGAATACAATTGCAATAGTAAATACGAAAGTCATGAACGTGCAGACTAATTGCAATTATGGTGCACCATAATGTTTAGTGTCCTTTCGTAAATGAGGCCCTTTGTGTAAAAAAGTGCTTCCTATCTTCTGTTCTAAACTTAGTTTTACTCAGCTTCCATTTATGCCCTCTTGTTCTTCTCTCAGTGCTAAATTTGAAGGAGTGTCTTAGGTTCACTTTATCTACACCACTTATGATTTTAAAGACTTCAATCAAGTCCCCTCTTTCCCTTGATTTTTCTGCACTGAAGAGATGTAATTATTTTAATCTGTCCTCATAGTTCATGTCTTCAAGTCCTGAGATCAGCCTAGTCACCCTTCTCTGTAACCTGCTTGAGTGCAATGATGTATTTTTTGTAGTGAGGTGACCGCACACACCTCACTAGGTGGGGTCTAACTAAGGCATTGTATAATCTTAGCATAACCTCTATAGACTTGTATTCCACCCTTTTTGCAATAACATTCTATTGCCTTTTTAGTTGCCTCACCACATTATGATGACCCCCCTATTTCCATCCTGTTCATTTTATACATTGTTTATTACGTCCCAATATGCAATACTTTACATTGATTAGCATTAAATTGAGTTTGCCACAACTATCCCCAGTTACTGAGCAGGTCCAAATCACTTTGAATTAGCTGGGCTGCAGTTTCAGAGTCCATTACTCCCCCAAGTTTGGTATCATCTGCAAATCTGACAATCTTGCAATGTGTATCCTGGTCCAAGTCATTTATATAAACGGGGAACAGTAAGGGTCCAAGTACAGACCCTTGTGGTGCCCCACTAAGTACATCCCCCAATGTGATTGTACACCTCTCACAGGCTTGGTTTACATGCACTTGAAAATTGACTCTACAGTCATGACTGTGTGACGTTGTCACGCGAATACATGGTGAAACAGCAAAAGGACGTCCTTTTGGCAGCGCGATTTTAAGGGCAGGGTCAAACACTTTTTCACTATAAAAAACAGCTGTAAAACCCATGTAAACCAGAGCAGGAATCGTGCTTGTGGATCACAAGGTTTCAGCAGTCAAAATCCCGTTCTTCTGACTTAATAACACGTAATCTCCAGCAGAAAAGCCATACAAAACTGTACTCTGTGTGTGTTACTCGCAGCACAGAATCCAGCTTCAGCTGCTGCAGCCTGGCTTTGCAGTTTTCTGATCAAAATGTTTCTGCTGAAGCGCTGTGGCTAGCTTCAAGATGAAATCTCTCCATCCTTGTACAAAATGAGGAATTGATGGCTGCCAGGTCAAATAGAGATAACAACAGGCTTGTATATATATATATATATATATATATATATATATACTAGTGCAAAAAGTTTTAGGCAGGTGTGAAAAATGCTGTAAAGTAAGAATGCTTTCAAAATAGACATGTTAATAGTTTATATTTATCAATTAACAAAATGCAAAGTGAGTGAACAGAAGAAAAATCTACATCAAATCAATATTTGGTGTGACCACCCTTGCCTTCAAAACAGCATCAATTCTTCTAGGTACACTTGCACACAGTTTTGAAGGAATTGGCAGGTAGGTTGGCCCAAACATCTTGGAGAACTAACCACAGTTCTTCTGTGGATTTAGGCAGCCTCAGTTGCTTCTCTCTCTTCATGTAATCCCAGACAGACTCGATGATGTTGAGATCAGGGCTCTGTGGGGCCATACCATCACTTCCAGAACTCATTGTTCTTCTTTACGCTGAAGATAGTTCTTAATGACTTTCGCTGTATGTTTGGGGTCGTTGTCATGCTGCAGAATAAATTTGGGGCCAATCAGATGCCTCCCTGATGGTATTGCATGATGGATAAGTATCTGCCTGTACTTCTCAGCATTGAGGAGACCATTAATTCTGACCAAATCCCCAACTCCATTTGCAGAAATGCAGCCCCAAACTTGCAAGGAACCTCCACCATGCTTCACTGTTGCCTGCAGACACTCATTCGTGCACGCTCTCCAGCCCTTCGGGAACAAACTGCCTTCTGCTACAGCCAAATATTTCAAATTTTGACTCATCAGTCCAGAGCACCTGCTGCCATTTTTCTGCACCCCAGTTCCTGTGTTTTCGTGCATAGTTGAGTCGCTTGGCCTTGTTTCCACGTCGAGGTATGGCTTTTGGCCGAAGTCTTCCATGAAGGCCACTTCTGACCAGACTTCTCCGACAGGAGATGGGTGTACCAGGGTCCCACTGTTTTCTGCCAGTTCTGAGCTGATGGCACTGCTGGACATCTTCCGATTGAAGGGAAGTAAGCATGATGTGTCTTTCATCTGCTGCAGTAAGTTTCCTTGGCCGACCATTGCGTCTCACGGTCCTCAACGTTGCCCGTTTCTTTGTGCTTCTTCAAAAGAGCTTGGACAACACATCTGGAAACCCCTGTCTGCCTTGAAATTTCTGCCTGGGAGAGACCTTGCTGATGCAGTATAACTACCTTGTGTCTTGTTGCTGTGCTCAGTCTTGCCATGGTGTATGACTTTTGACAGTAAACTGTCTTCAGCAACCTCACCTTGTTAGCTGAGTTTGGCTGTTCCTCACCCAGTTTTATTCCTCCTACACAGCTGTTTCTGTTTCAGTTAATGATTGTGTTTCAACCTACATATTGAATTGATGATCATTAGCACCTGTTTGGTATAATTGTTTAATCATACACCTGACTATATACCTACAAAATCCCTGACTTTGTGCAAGTGTACCTAGAAGAATTGATGCTGTTTTGAAGGCAAAGGGTGGTCACACCAAATATGGATTTGATTTAGATTTTTCTTCTGTTCACTCACTTTGCATTTAGTTAATTGATAAATATAATCTATTAACATGTCTATTTTTGAAAGCATTCTTACTTTACAGCATTTTTTCACACCTGTGTGTGTGTGTGTGTGTGTATGTGTGTGTGTGTGTGTAGTAAACCTGTAGAAGTTATATTTTACATCATTGTGTGTGTGTGTGTGTGTGTGTGTGTGTGTGTGTGTGTGTGTGTGTGTGTAGTAAACCTGTAGAAGTTATATTTTACATCATTGTGTGTGTGTGTGTGTGTGTGTGTGTGTGTGTGTGTGTGTGTGTGTGTGTGTGTGTGTGTGTAGTAAACCTGTAGAAGTTATATTTTACATCATTGTGTGTGTGTGTGTGTGTGTGTGTGTGTGTGTGTGTGTGTGTGTGTGTGTGTGTGTGTGTGTAGTAAACCTGTAGAAGTTATATTTTACATCATTGTGTGTGTGTGTGTGTGTGTGTGTGTGTGTGTGTAGTAAACCTGTAGAAGTTATATTTTACATCATTGTGTGTGTGTGTGTGTGTGTGTGTGTGTGTGTAGTAAACCTGTAGAAGTTATATTTTACATCATTGTGTGTGTGTGTGTGTGTGTGTGTGTGTGTGTGTGTAGTAAACCTGTAGAAGTTATATTTTACATCATTGTGTGTGTGTGTGTGTGTGTGTGTGTGTGTGTGTGTGTGTGTAGTAAACCTGTAGAAGTTATATTTTACATCATTGTGTGTGTGTGTGTGTGTGTGTGTGTGTGTGTGTGTGTGTGTGTGTGTGTAGTAAACCTGTAGAAGTTATATTTTACATCATGTGTGTGTGTGTGTGTGTGTGTGTGTGTGTGTGTGTGTGTGTGTGTGTGTGTGTGTGTGTGTGTAGTAAACCTGTAGAAGTTATATTTTACATCATTGTGTGTGTGTGTGTGTGTGTGTGTGTGTGTGTGTGTGTGTGTGTGTGTGTGTGTGTGTGTGTAGTAAACCTGTAGAAGTTATATTTTACATCATTGTGTGTGTGTGTGTGTGTGTGTGTGTGTGTGTGTGTGTGTGTGTGTGTGTGTAGTAAACCTGTAGAAGTTATATTTTACATCATTGTGTGTGTGTGTGTGTGTGTGTGTGTGTGTGTGTGTGTGTGTGTGTGTGTGTGTAGTAAACCTGTAGAAGTTATATTTTACATCATTGTGTGTGTGTGTGTGTGTGTGTGTGTGTGTGTGTGTGTGTGTGTGTGTGTGTAGTAAACCTGTAGAAGTTATATTTTACATCATTGTGTGTGTGTGTGTGTGTGTGTGTGTGTGTGTGTGTGTGTGTGTGTGTGTGTAGTAAACCTGTAGAAGTTATATTTTACATCATGTGTGTGTGTGTGTGTGTGTGTGTGTGTGTGTGTGTGTGTGTGTGTGTGTGTGTGTGTGTGTGTGTGTGTAGTAAACCTGTAGAAGTTATATTTTACATCATTGTGTGTGTGTGTGTGTGTGTGTGTGTTGGAAAGGTAACCAGACAAACAAGTAGCTAATGCGTGGCATAATTCAGAATGTGCGCGACAGCACGTGAATTCATTTCTCTTGTTAAATGATTTTATCTTCATGGCAACGCATAAAGCTCTTCTCACGATATTCAGAGTCGTTCTTTTCCTACTTAGTAAGAAGACACTGACATTTAAATATCCCCTCCCCTAAACGACTATGAATTGAGGAATCTGCATTGGTACAGCAGTTTTTTTTTCTAAATCAGAACTGCATAGCAACGCATTTCCTGAAAAGTACCACAAACAGGTCGTGAGGAAAACTGTTATGACTTGTGCATATAAACACTGCCATAGTTACTCTCTGTTTCAGTTTTTCAACCAGTTCTGTATCCAATTACATGTCCTCCACTGTATTCCTGCTGATTTAAATTGCTTATCTTTCATTATGTTCCGTATGCATGAAACTTACCGTCTCCTTTATTTCATCAGGTGATGCATAAACGCCATTTACGTAAAAAAACAAAACAAAACCCACTCATCGCGACGTTAGAATAACTTGCCGTAAAAGATCAATTTTCTCATTAACATATTATTGGTCTGGTTCATAAAACTGTATTGTGCCGTTATTATTATTATTTATTATTATTATTTATTTCTTAGCAGACGCCCTTATCCAGGGCGACTTACAATAGTAAGCAAATACATTTCAAGTGTTACAGTACAGGTAATACAATAAGAGCAAGATAAATACAATGACAAGTTCAAGCAAGTACAAGTGTGATAAAATACAATTCAATACAGCAGATAAGTGACAGTGATAGTTACATCAAGATATGATTAAATACCAAATACTACAGTTTAAACATATGGCAGATTACAGTACTCTGAAGTACAGGATTAAATGCAGTAAAATAGGGGGCAGGTAAGAGTAAGTAAAGCAAATTTAAGGAAGGGTGAAAGTGTCCCAGGGGAAACAGAGGAGTTCTACAGGTGCTGTCTGAAGAGGTGAGTCTTAAGGAGGCGCGGAATGTGGTCAGGACTGGGCGGTCCTGACATCTGTAGGTAGGTCATTCCACCACTGCGGAGCGAGGGTGGAGAAGGAGCGGGCTCTGGAGGCAGGGGAGCGTAGAGGAGGTAGAGCCAGTCTTCTAGTGCAGGCGGAGCGGAGAGGTCGAGTGGGGGTGTAGGGAGAGATGAGGGTCTGGAGGTAGCTGGGTGCAGTCTGGTCAAGGCATCTGTAGGCTAGTACAAGAGTCTTGAACTGGATGCGGGCGGCGATCGGTAGCCAGTGGAGTGAGCCCGTTAATTGACCCTTACTGGCATCATAATTAACACGTGCCTTAGACCAGGAAGAGAATGAGATGTGTCTTAACGGTATGATTTCCTTGCATAATTTCTGTTTAGGATCATGTATTTAAGCCAAAAGCAGTAATACCAAAAAAACAAACAAAAAACAAAAACAAACGAAAAAACATTTATGTGTGCATCAAGAGGAGGGAGATGTTCATCTTTACTCTGATGATGTGAGCAGGTATCAGCTTAACAGGAGCACAGTTACTCACATGTGTAATGAAAGTTACAAAGTGCATGATCTGGATTCTGATGTTTCATGTTCTTTCTATGCTCCATGCCAGAATATCTGCTCCCCTATGATTGTGTAAATCATCTTTCCTGTAAAGTTCGCTTTTTCCCCAAAAGGTGCTCCAGTTACAGTATCTACAAACCCCAGTTGTCTCCTTCCCTGCTCTCTGGAAGCACCCTGGAGAAGATTACTTGACTCCTTTTCTCTTAAAGACTGGCAGCGATTTCAGTGAACCTGTCACGTATGTTATTTGTCCCTACATGAACATCCCTTTTTGTTAAAGTTCTGATGCCACCTTTGAATGTAAACATCAATCTCTCTTTCCTACCTTCACCTGAAGAAAAGATCTTTGATGTCTCGAAAGTTTGTGATTAATTATTGTTTAGTTAGTCCAATAAAAGGTATCACATCACCTTCTCTAATATTTAACTTAAACCTAAAATAAACATACCCATCATATTGTATTTCATGTTAAAATACACTTTGTTAAAATGCACTGTCTCCCCCCTAAGAAAACTGTTTCTATAAAAACTACTAAAGTTATCTGACCTTTACAATATTATGTTGCAAAAATATTACAATATTACGTTGCAAAAACTGCAACCCTCCCCCCCCCACACGAAACCCTTTGTATAAAATAAAGCTTATATTTTGCTTAATAATATTTTAAACACACATTACCCCTGCATGTCTATGCATTAAAGTAGGTTTTATATTAGTTTAACTTTCTCAGATAACAACAACATTACTTTTCATGTACTTTTTGTGCTAGTAGTAGTAGACTCTTTTTAGTGGTTATCAAGATAAATATCCAGGATCCAGTGCTTGAGTGAATATGCCGAGAATATATAATTAAAAAATAAATATTCTGATCACTGGCTGTGATCAATCCGGCCTGTCCTGTCCACTGCTTCAGCTGAGTGTGTTTATGCCTCCTGCTCCCAAGAAGACGGCTGACTGACACTGACACAGGGGACGTTACTCACAACATGCTTCTGTGTGAACCGACTCTTAGAAAAATGTGTTCACAGTAGAGCAAAAGAATGCTATCCTGAGAGCTAAGCCGCCACAAAGCCGTCTTAAAAGTGGCTGGTGTAAACAAGGAGTTTTTTCCCCCATGGGAAAGTAGAAGTAGATAGTTAGGAGCTACACCTTACAGAAAAGTTCCTTTGAATACCATTCTACTCCATTGGAATACAATTGTACATGTATTGCACAGTCTGAAGAACAGCAGCAATACCAACAATGCAATGAATTAGTAACACGTTTTACACTGTGTGTAGCTGACTTGTACTGATATTGTATCATGATGTTTCTGCAATAGATTACCAATGTTTATTGGATTATACCAGATTATACAAGAGCAACTTGGTTTTGACTTTAAATATTAGTGCTATCTTAACTATTCTTCCAGTTGTTTAGATTAAATTGGAATCATTTTCTGTTTCAGTCATCAGAACCTGCTGACTTTTTCAAACTCAGAAGTTTAAAGCACCCCCAGAATCATGTCTAACCTCAAAGTACATCTGGAGCATTAACCCGATCCCATGCACACTTTAGTGGATTTAAGAAACACACAGAACATCATTTTTATTGAGGCCACAGAGTTTAAGACGCTCATTTGTTGATTGATCAGAGGGAGTGGGTCAGATTATTTTGTACAGTCAGAATCCCAGTTCAACCCATGTTTATATCACTCTATGTTAAGGCAAGTGAAAGACTGAGGCCCTTTGCAGATGCAGCCACAAATCATCAGTTCCTTTGGTGGCTGCTGGTTAATTCATATTATCATGTATTACGGAATATATGCCATGGTTAGCCCTG
Organism: Acipenser oxyrinchus oxyrinchus; assembly: GCA_030684275.1. NCBI lineage: Eukaryota > Metazoa > Chordata > Actinopteri > Acipenseriformes > Acipenseridae > Acipenser > Acipenser oxyrinchus. The sequence continues at coordinate 28,142,810 of CM060250.1, forward strand.
TCATGTGTGGAGAGTGTTTTTCATGGAATCCAATCCCTGTACAGACATGCCTTAACAGATACTTCATATCATTTACATTCCCCTAGTACAGTGTTTTTGATTTCCAACCTGTTTAATATCCTGATCTGTGTGTTTTATTATTGATTCTGCTTTGGTCAGTATTTGCCATGCTGGATAACAAAACAAACAAAAAAAACACACTGGCTGCTTCTGAAAATACTCTTAACTGTAGGTTTTTCAGGGAAGCTTATTACCGTTGCACTGTACATTGAAGAAAATAAGTGGAGCTTTATGAGCTGAAGCCTGTGCAACACTGATATGCTTCCCCCACCCCCACCCCCACCCCCACCCCGTTGCCCCTGACAGGCCAGAAAATGAGTTTAGAATAGAAGATTTTCTTTTGCTGGAATAGTTAGTAAGCAACAAAAATGAGCTTTGCAGAAACAGCAATAGAGAATGATATAGAACACAGTATAGGATAATAAACAGGTACATTGTGAAAAAGTAGATGCTATGAAGTATTCCTTTACTGCTTTAATGACCGTTCACAGCCTTTGTGAATACCACGATTGCTGGCATAATCAGTGTAAAGGTGTCAACAACCTGAAGCCACCTAACCACAGGGCTTACACCAGCCTTTCATCCACACACTGAGCCTGTCCTAATGCAATGGAAAAACAATTACCTTACGGATGGAGGTAAATCCCCATGCAAGTGTTTATAATAAGATTATGCTTATTGAGTCACTAAGCTTTTAAGTACCTTACATGGTTATGAGAAAAAAGAAAGGCTTGCCAAAAAAAATTGGGAAATCTGCAAAATAAGAACTCTGTTTCTGAAACTGTTTCTAATATAGAGGTACTTGGTGAGCACCTGACCTGCATGACTCCCTGTGTATTCATTGTGGTGGGGTTCAGTTTAAGGTACCCATACTGTGCAATACTTTCACCTGCAGCTGATGTCTTCCGACTGCAATACAGATGCACCTGCTTATTAGGTACCCACTATCATGCTGTCTTAAGCCTACTACAAAACTAACAAACAACTAAATGAAGGGCTTACACATGGTCAGGCTTGTTTTGTGGAATATTATGGGACATATTTTCAAAGTGTTCCCTCCATTCTTTAATAATCTCCTGTTTTTTTAAAGGAGAAAAAATGCTTAAGAGAAAGCGTGCTAAAAATAACTTGGAATATATAACTTAGTTGTTTGATTCGGGCTTGTTAAAATGAACAGGTGTTTTACCTCTTTCAGAAAATAGGATTTAATTAAAGACTGGAGTAAACACTTTGAAAATATGGCCCTATAAGTCTTATGGGCTGACTTTATTTCTTAATAGACCCTAATAAAACGTCCATGCCCGGTAAAATGTTCTAATGAAAGCACCACCAGCATATGCTCAATCAAAATATAAAGCATAACAATGCTGATAGTACGAATAAGAAAGAAAAAGAAAACAATGAGGGGGATAGACCAACAAGTGAATCAGCAACAGATCAAGACAAAAATAATATTATAACAGGACAAATATTATCTGCACATGCCCAGTTGACCAATCTTACTAAATGACCTTCAGAGTCAATTCAATAGTGCTATAAGGGCAATCTTACCGAGGGCCTATGGTAGCTTCAATGAGATATTGGTATCTCAATTTGATATATCAGTGGTATCCTAATGGTATGAACCACTTCACACTGGTAATACATTGTAGAGCCCTAGTACTGTTAGGTGCTATATAGTAGGTACTAATATTGTTCCCAAACTTATCCCATGGCTCAACACCCAGGTAATCCATAGTTGTGAAAATGTGTTCACCAGTCATAGTTTTTTTTAAAAATTGTATTATGGTGCATACTGTTCGTACAGGAACTGGATATTAGGTTATACATTTATGATAGAGTTGACATCAAGGTAGTACATGTTACATTTTAAATAGCCCCATGTAAACAATATTTCTGTATGCCCTGTGGCCCCCCCAGAAATAATTTAAGGCCAGTATGCGAACCACTAACGTAGATAACCGCTTGTCCGATTGCGGTGAAACTTGCTAAGGAGCTCTTCAGAACAAGTGATTGAGAGTATCAGAATCTGGTTGTATTAACATTGGGTCTTCCATTGTCTTTTTGTACTTGGTGCTTGTGACCTTTTTACATGAAACACCTGCAGTTCAGACATTTTCATACTTGACTCTTTTGAAATGTGTCAAAAAGCCTTTTTTAATCATATGAGACGTGGCGCCTTGAATGATTTGTTGTTAGATACGGTTGTACTGTTAGAGGGTTTTATATGCTGTTGCTAAGTGAACCCATTTCATATGAAAAAAAAGTGCACGATAAAGAAAAATGGAAATACCTTTCAAGGATTATTTAACTAAAGCAAAAGCCTCTTTGTATACTAAGGCCGGGTAAGCTATTTAGCTTTCATGATGACCCTAGGCTTGTTAATTTAGCATGAGAACTATTGAACTAATCTCCAGGATTAATTTAATATTTTGTATTGTTTGTTGCATGCTTATTTATGAGCTGTGTCAATCAATCTCCAGTCACCCCTGCTGATGCTAGTACCAGAGCTGGTAATCTGCACACATTTATTGGTTTCTGACTGGGTTGCAAGCTGCACTTTAAAGTAGGTAGAGGTTTGTACAGGTTGTAACAAGACTGATTTAAACAATTTAAGAGTGTAGGCAATAATACATTGAGTGTGGAATTTGAAGAGTTCTTTCAGTTTCTTGACCCAGCATGACCAGCTGTTAAAGACTAGAACAACAAACATCTTTGACAGGTTAACCAGTTAAGTTTCATTCATATTCCTCCCACCCTTATAAAAAAAGTTACTGTAGCCAGCCATGGTAATAGCATAGTAAATGTTTCATCATTTATAATGGAAGATGGCCAAATGACATGTGGTAAACTGTAATAAATGCACAATAAGAGTATGGGAAATGCATTGGAAATTGCAAAATAATAACTGTTATTCATTTTCTTTGATAAATATATACATGTGTATAATATAATAAAGTCCTGCATTGTATTGTACCTGCTACAATAAGACGGGTAAGCAGTACCACTGGTATATATTTCCAGAATGGCAGATTTCTCGCAGAACTTTTTCCAAAGGTGGTTAGAATTGCACTTATAATTCACAGAAGCATGGGATTGAAATAATAATTCAAGTTACAAATAATGTTATATTTCACTTCAAAAGGAAGGTCAGAATGTGGCCATATAGTCAGTGAGTCACTACTGTATTTAATAGGGTTAGTCTCTTTGTCACAGACTGCGCCTCCTCTTCGTGAGTATGCACGCCCATTGCTCTTATCCAAACCTGATTGGCTTTGCAGCAACGACAGGTGCCGTCTGAGTGGCGGAGAGCACTGTAGCTCATTGAGAGGCGGCTTCTTCTTTGTGTCAATTTGTGTGAAGTGCGAGTCAGTGTCACTTTACAAGTAAAAGGGGCAAGAAATAATTTTGTATTGAGTATTCAGGGAGAGTAAGAAATGCAGGAAGAAGATAGAAGCGAGCAGATGAGACCACTGCTAACAACGGTAACTATTAATACACATGTTTTATATTGCTAATGGTTCGGAGGTACTTAGTTATGTGATTAATCCATATGTTTTTGGTTACAAATTTGAGTTGACTGGAGTGTACGAATTTCGATTGTGAAACAAAAAATTAGACTTGGTTCATGTTCTGGGTCTAAACCAGACTTACTTTCTGTACTACGTGACCATGTGGGTTAGCCGGGACGCTAAAGCTGTTCAGTCATAATAATACGATAATATAGTTATGAAATACCGTTGGGAATGCGCTACTGCTGCTACAACAAAGCGTTGTTAGCGCCGATATCGCTTCCCGATTTATATATTCACTTTTTAAAAAAAATGTATTTTAATTATATGTTATTCCAGTAATTCTTTGTGTCTGCTGTTTTTTTTAAATGTGTTGGTGATACTCAGAGATCACAATTCACAGATCAGTTACACTATTACACGACATAACATAATTTTTAAGGCCAGTAGTACACAACTGCATAGCTCGTGTCAGTAGTATTGAATATCAATCCATGTGAACTCGTGCGTTCAGAACAAGTCTAGCTGAGGCCGGGAGTCTGACAGATGAGTGTGTGAATCAACAGGGTGTCCATCAAGTGAGCATATTCAATATGGCTTTTGAGTGGCCCAGGTAAGAAGTGTTTCCTGTGTTTGCATTCTAATAGAATGTGGTCTTTGCATACGCTATACATTCGTTCACTGAAATGCTAACGAATACATTCCTTGTGCTGGAGACAGTCAGGACATCAGTGGTAAAGTTGTTTTAGTGACAGATAAACCTTCGATCTTTAATGTGTCCATATTGATTATGCTCATATGCACATCGCATCCATCAAACTGTACATTTACATTAGCGCATTCTATACGGAGGAGGATAATGGTCACCTTGACTATCTGAAATATAATAATATTGCACTGTACCAGTACTGTGGGTGGATTCATCCTGTCCAGTATCTGCAAGATACATTACCTGCTGCAGTGTTACTGTATTACAGACTGACCTCCCCCCAAAAACCTTCAAGCACCAATAATTGAAACCCTTGCCATAGATTAACCCATTATCTGCCTCTTACTATATTCAACCCCAGTGACTATCCTTTGTGGGTTAGCTGTTGGATTTCATAAAGAAGTTATTTAACCCAGTTAATAAATGACATGAACATCATCACATGCATTTCCAGAATACTGTATGATGCATCCTACTGTGTGTACCCAGTTAGCAGAGCCATGGAACTTGGTTTTAATACCCTTTTGTTCTGAGAGAACAATGCAAAAAGATTACTTGGGAAGCTGATGTTCTGTCTGTGTATATGTATATATAAACTTGTTTTAAGTATTAATTTGTGAGGGAGGGGATGAATGTTTTAGTCTACAAGGAGGTCCCATTCATTTTAGTACTTGGATGAACATTCAAATGTTGTGTTAATTTCAAACACATGCATTTTCATTTTGAACGATCTAAATACATGTATAGCTAATTAGTATCAAATGACAGTAAGTGCTTAAAACCAGTACCCCGTCAAATAACTTAAACTAAAGGAGAGCAAAACTTTTCTGGATATTAGAATGTGTTCTGTTTATTACAGATGTACTTTTGTCATAGGTTGTCCCATCACTTGTCCCAACATGACATGAGCTTTTTTTACTTCTAGATTAATACAGTACAGCAAACTCACTGTAGGACTATTTTACAACTGTGTTTTTCTACAGGCATTTTTAAATTGTGTTCTTAGTGTCTGCTTTGTGTTTTAATTTGTTGGGGGTACGCAGAGATTACAGATTAGAGGTACACTATTATTACATTATTTCAGGATAAAAACAGCAGTGCGATATCAAAAACACGAACATAAAGCTTGTTACCATTCTAAGAATCGAGAGGCCAGCGTGTTCTTGGGACCACTGTTTACATTAGAGAACAATTTGTGGTAATTGCTGTGATAATACAGCTTTTAAACAAAGGTGATCCTGAAGTGACTGCAGAGTGTCTGACAGATTGTTGCTGAGATGCTTCTGGCCAAGCGTCTATTTTTGGAAAGCGATCTTGGTTGTTTTTCTACCATGTAGTGGTATAAAATGAGCCCTAATACAAATACCTTATGTTTTTTGAAAGGGGTGCGAATGCGCAGAGCCTCAAGCAAGCAGATGACGCAATGTTAAAAGTAAAAAAAGTTATTAGTGGCAATAGTACAAAGTCATGATGCAGGCGATCTTTGACCAGTGTAATGTCCAGCTGCAGATTGGATCGTGGACTGCAGATAGAATCCTGACAGCAGCTCCAGTTTGATATTGAACTCACTGAGATTGAGTTTTACAGACTGTTTTCATTGCTGATGGAAATGTGACATAATTCCAATTAAGTGAGCTAAAGTGACCCCTCGTCAGATAGAGGAGAACAATCCAGCCTGTGGCCTTTGAATATGCTGGGTTTTTCTCTGCTGCTTTTCAAGTGCTGCTGTGTGTGCTACTACTTTTTTTTATAAATATTTTACCAGAGATTACATCTTACGTCCTTCCATAGGGGTGCGTGTATTTACTCTACAAGGGTTGCTACTTTTCTCTGCTGCTCTAAAAACAAAAAGACTTACTGTGTGAAACCTAACTGGTGAAATCGCTTGGCAGTAAGATTTTAGTCGTCTTGTGCAACACTAACCAAGTCCTGCAAATCTGTGACGGTATACAGTAACTGCTCAAAACATGGCTACATTTGTATTGAGGATACTGTCTTTCCATGGGATGAAATTATACTGAAAAATACAGCATTTTCACAAGGGGACTAACTGCTAGTGATGTGCTTTTGGTACATTTTTATGAACGTTTTAATGCTATGCAGGTGTCAGCTTGGTAAATGTGTCTCTGTGTGTTTGTACTGCACTATTGAGATGTGCCTGTGCTGGCCCTGTGGGCACAAAGTGAATAAACTAAACAAAACTCGTTCCTTTTGTTATTATTTTTATTTTAGTAAATGTAACACATTCGGGCCACTGTCAGCCACATACCTGAAAACACAAGACAGCTGAGCTGCGTTTCCATTGTCGTTGTTTAATCTACCATTACAGCTACGTACTTGGCTTCCTGTACTTCTGCTTTTATTTGTTCTGAATCTTGTTAGAGGTACCTGAGAATACTGTGGCTACTGACAAGCGGTTGTTTAACATATTTGTTAAAATGTGCTTGATCATTGCTTTCTTTTCTTTTCTGTTTGTTATACTCTTACAATATCTTGGGAGTTGTAAGAGTATAGCAAACGGTTGTCGGTGATTAGACATTTACAGTAGGACTACTGTAATGGCAAGTGAGAATCTGGTACATTTTTTTAAATCTTATTTCCTGTTGGAGAATAAAGAATTCCTTTCAGAAGGATTTTATTTGAAGGTTTAATATTTCAGTGCTGTACTATTCATTAGGAATGACATTCAACTGGCAGGTGGTGTAACATGGTGACTGAGAGTTATCCAAATCTGTGACTATCTGGAGCCGTCCTTTTGTCTTACTATTTTTTGTCTTGGAGTAGTGGTTAGGGCTCTGGACTCCTGACCAGAGGGTTGTGGGTTCAATCCCAGGTGGGGGACACTGCTGCTGTACCCTTGAGTACCCTTGAGCAAGGTACTCTTGCTCCAGTTAAAATCCAACAGTATAAAAAATAATGTGCTATAATTGTAACAATTGTAAGTCGCCCTGGATAAGGGCGTCTGCTAAAAAAAATAAAATATATGTGTATATATATATATATATATATATATATATATATATATATATATATATATATATATATATATATTATATACTGTACAGTGCACCATGACACATACTTGCATTTTTACATACATTATCGATTTACATACAGACCGGCTTAACTCGATGTGTATCTACGTTCAGTTATTTAGAATTCTGTAGCTGTACTTACCTTTGTTTCACACATTTGCATGTGGTATGGTACGAAGATATTTTTCTGTATATCCTGGTGTAGTTCATACCTTTTAATTTGATGTCACATACAATTTGCTGTGTGTCATTTCCTTAAACTCAACCACCTCTCTGCTAGGAGGTAAGCTACAACAACAAGCACAACATCAAATTAATTTGTGACAAGACAGTGGGGGGGTGGGGAATATCCTGAAAGGAAATGTTGACAATAAACTGCAAGGAAAGTAGAAAAGTTACATAGCAGGTACGGTTTTATGCTGTACATACAATTGTCAGATTGTTCAATGTTTTTTGTTGACGTCTGCATGAGCTGTGGAATGCCTGGGATTTTCTGACCCCTCCTGTCAGTGTTTCCATTACAATAGATATGTGAGAAGGAGGAGCATACTCTTTTATCAAGAGTCTTTTTTTCTGCTTTTTTTAAAAACCGAATGCTGAGAATGAAACCATTAAAATAAGCTGACATACAGTAGGTTTTCTAAGTTCCTATAAAGGATATCCTTCTGTAAAATGAAATCTCCTCAATATTAAAAACTGTTTGGTTGCGTCATATTGTACTAGCCTGAATGCATCATCTTAAAAGTGACCTACTCTCCTTTATCTTTGTGTGGTAATACCTTGCAAGTGGGTCGCTGTGCTTTCGTGACATCAATTTGGTGCAACACATGTTTAAACCTCTCTTTGAGATCATGTCTTGGACTTGGGTTGAGCCTTTTTTGAAGTGGCATCACAGCACTGTGAATGTGAACGTTCTTGTTTTGAGCTTGGCATGCACAGCATCTGATTCCATATCACACATACAGTAGCAGGCTTTCCTTTTAAATTTGAAGAGCATCCTGTAACGCAGGAAACCTCCCACATAGCTGCAGTCTTCTTAGCACACAGCATACCGTAAGCACTTATCATTGCACGCAGTTACAGCAAGCTGTGCCCTTTTCTTGTCTAGCAGGAACCAAAGTTATAGATTTGATTACTAAACGAGCAGATGCATCTTCTAAGCAGCTGGTACCCAGCCTGTCCTTGAAATACTCGCTTTAATGACTTTCCAGGTTGTACACCCTGGCTGGTGATCAACAGATCTACTAGAAATGTGTGGCGTTTTTTTGTTTTTGTAAAGAGAATGGCGCCTCTAGTCAAATACTCAAACATGGAAAGTATTGTACAACACAACTGTGTTGACACAATCTCAAAGTACTGTATGCAGTCTACTGTAAATACAGAAAAAAAACTAGAGGTATTTCACCCTAAAAATTGCCGCCATATTAGGTCAGTTGGGGAGGGTTTAGGTCGGCCAGGGTGTCCTTGACTCACCGCGTTCCAGCGGCCCCTTTAGTCTGGCCGGGCGCCTTCGGGCCTGCGGGCCTGCCTGTAAGCTGCCTGGAGCTGCGTTGTCCTCCGACGCTGTAGCTCTGGGTTGGCCAAACGTTTGGCCATAGCTGTAGATTCAAGCCTGCGAGGACGCAGCTCCCTGCACTGAAGCCAGGCATTGGCTTTTATCGCTAATCCATGGGACCGTTTTTGTTCAATTTTAACAGCATATATTCTACTCTGTTAAAAATAAACTCAGAAATCCCGTTCACGTGTGTACAGTAACATATAAAATCCTTGTCGCTGTGTTGCATTTATGGATAAAGCTACCAACTTTCCGAAGCCTAAATTTGCAAATACTGTACAGGTTACCCAGTGTTCTTTCAATGGAAACTCTTCCTCACCTCAGTTTAATAATATTTTGTGTGTGAAGCTTGTCTTCCTGCCAGCTGGCTACTAGGAAACCAAATGCGGGTAGGCAGAATTTTTTATTTATATATTTTTTGGAAAGTTGTAACAAGTGGAGCAGTGCGCCTTGAAGTCAACTAATATTTACTAGTTGTTTTTCTGTATCTGAGATATGTTCTGTATCTGAGATATAAAATACATTAAAAAAAAATATTTAGATGGATTTTATGTTGGAATTTCGTAAAAGACTGTTGTATCATCATGCTGCTTCGGGGTAATTAAGCAACAATATCAATACTCAGAGGGTTAACAGTTAATTAATGGATTCAATTCTTTCAGGTTAGGGGCAACTTTAAAAACCTGTTTGGTAAAAAATAAGGAAATAAGGGAGTTACAGTACATATTTATTTTTTAAAAACCTGAAAGAAAACCACTTGTAAGTATCATAAACATTTCTAAACTACTGACCTGAGAAAAATGATCAAGTTTTGCACATTTCTTTGCATTATGCCAATTGCCACATGGCTGTTGCTAATTTCGAGCCCTGCAATATCAAGGAAGACTTAACATGCAGAATATAACTGAGAGTTTGAAGTTCGTAACTTAAATAGTCTCTGAGGCTGGTGGTTTTGGTTTTGGATTTTCATAAACATTCAGGGGGGTGATTGCTAATAGATCATGGTTAGGTACAGTCTGTAGCTGGTATTCTGTGCTTGCTGGAATAAGGCAGAACTGTTTACTGAAAACTCAGCAGAACTGGGCCTATGGAAGCTCAGATATTGAACATCCTAATTCACCTTAGAGGAACTTTTGGCTTGAAGCCCTGCACTACGTGTGGTTTGTACAGTAGGTGGGGAAAGTCAGTTGACTCAGCAAGTAGTCTCCTGACACCACCTCTTTTACACTGTGTGTAGAACACCCCCTTGGAGTGTATTATAGTGAAGATTAGAAGCCAGGAAACATATGATTGTGGCAGCCTGAGTGTCAGCAAATCATCTGTTGAGGCAAGTGTCACAGACAATACCAAGTAAGCCTGTATGGTGATGTCTGTCTATTCAGCAGTGAACTCAGCACGTTGGTTATAATGCAGTGTATTGCATAGCACCTTTCGACAGCTAGTAATGTCATGATTGTGTGTGTGTGTGTGTGTGTGTGTGTGTGTGTGTTCTTAATGGAAGGTCGATTTTATTTAGTTTGTTTGTTGTAAATACTGTAAGAGTACTCAAGCCCCTCAGCAATTGTTTAGTAAATTGGATTCACAATAACGTTTGGCTTTCCAAAGAAATGTATATTGTTCAAATGTTTTGTTTTTTTAAACTGGCTTGTACCATTGGGACGATTAAAGCTGAAGGAGACTGATTTGGGCATGACGTCATGTGCTGGGTATTGAGAATATCCAGGCACAAACTGTGCCCATGCCACGCTTTGATGAAGAGACACAATTGGTGGCTTACAGCGTTGAAAACAGTTTTTGTTGTTTGTTTTAATACGGTTTTACCTTTTTATTTTAAAACAGTAAATGGGGAGATCTCATGCTGTATTTTAGTATAACAGTTATGTATTTATTAAGCACCCACACACCACCCTTGTAATGTTTATTTCCTGCTATATGCTACTTGCAGCACTGCTGCAAGTGTCTAGGGTTAAGTTTCGTGAGTAAATATTATAAATAACCTGCATTTATAAAATGCTTTCACTGAGTCTTGTTTTTGGTTGAATCCTTGGAAATAACGTTCCAAAGCTGGTTTTGCCGTTTAAGAATATGTACTGTAAACGGAATGAGGCACAGCAGCTGGTCGTATCTTGGACTGCATACAATTAGTAATTTGCAGTGAGCTGCCAACAAGAACTAAACTGTTCCATCAAAAAACAAAACAAAACAAAAACAAAAACAAAATAACTAGCAACGAGAACAGTGAGAACTGTGTTATTTTATTTGTGTATGTTTTTTCGTAGGTATATTGTACGCTAGCCACATTTCTATCTGCACCAAAACTAGACGATAACATGTAGGTCTGTTCTCCTCTTGTCTCATTCCAGTATCAAATGTGTGCTGATACAGGTTATTTTTGCAGTTGACAGTCTAATCTGCTGTTGAATGCTGCACAAAGTTCAAAGGTTGCCTTTAGATCACATTTTTGTATAACTGCCATTTCTAAAATAAATCACCTACATTTAAGTATTTCCCCCTTTTTATGTGTGTATTTTATTCAGTCCGAGGTGTTCTTGAATCCCTTATTGCTGTAGATGCACATTAAGTAACTTCCTCCAGTACAGCCCACAGTCCTACCTCTGTCTGATGGAGTTCTCATTGAAACCTATTTTCTCTTGCTGTGCTGCCGATAGGAAATGAACGGGTCTAGTTACAGTACCATTTGCTTTCAGCTCTGTCGAGTTGCAGGTGGAAAGTCTGCAAAATGACTGCACAGGACTCTGTGAAGAAGGACTGGAGCTGGACTGTGGCCCTACAGTATGGTATCTGAGAATCCCAATGACCTGCCAAACTCTTCAGGAAACCAGGAATAATATCATTGGCTCTAAGATGTGGGCTTAACACAGTACCAGCTAAGGCTGCCACATTTTTTTTTTGTGAACGTGTGAACTACCTGCACTACCTTCTCTTCAAAGCCACACAGACATTTTTTAGTTAGATTCATAGGATTTATCAATCAAAAGATCAAAGGGTGACATCACAGAAATGCATGAATTAAGTGCTGGAGGGTAGCTGACGTTGGACTGGCATTCTGTCTGTTATTATTATTATTATTATTATTATTATTATTATTATTATTATTAGTAGTAGTAGTAGTAGTAGTAGTACTACTACAACGATTACTTAAATTGCATATGAGGGACTCAGAGATTGTAAAGCTCTATGATCTTGCATTACTAAAACTCTGAGCTGTCTTCAGCACCACAAGTGTTAATTATTATTGTTTTTGCGTGGGAGCATAAACGTTTATTTAGGAAAACAGCCATAATGATAATTCCTGCTGGTATGTAATGCATGGGGAGGAAGTAATAATTTGATGTATGATTTATGATGATCTGAGCAGTGTTACTGCCTTGTCCAGCCAGTTTTAGCTCCGTCCGGCTTTTACCCACTCCCACGCAGGCATATCTCTGTCATGAATATCGGTTGTCAAAAAGCACTTGGCTTGCAACCATGCGGCAAAGCAAAATTGATTAAAGAAGAAAAAAAACAACAACAAGAAGAAAATTGAACTTTTCATGTCAAACTTTAAGTCTGATTGACTTGGAATAAAAGCTCAGTTTGAGTTTCTTGCGTGCTGGATTAAGATTTGCTGCACTTTTAAACGATTCACATCAGACTGATTTTGAAAAAAAGTTCAGCTTCAATTTGGGATTTTTACTTTTTGTTCTGCGTTTGAATTCTTTAACGAATGAGACGAACAGGTACATGTAATTTTACTTTTATTAACTTACTCCAACAGTTTATCGTTCATTTTGATTGTCTTTTTGATATATCAAACAAAAGGCTTGGACCACAACAGGTTCATTATAGCGAGGGTGTACTGTAATTGCTCTGTGCATTGAATGATTCAGGGTTAGGGTTATCTTCATTTCAGATGACGAAGACGTGGGGTTTGGCGGTTTCAGATTGGATGATACAGACTCTGCAGTCTGATTGACAACGCTTTCCTGTTGCGCTACAATCCATATTTTGGATTATTATTTTTTTTTTTAGATTCTGCAAAAGCTTGTAACTCGGGCACCATTTTTTTGTATTGAACATTTTAGTGCTACTTTGGATGTTAGTTTATTATTTCGTGTTGTGTTTTCACACTGGACACTGCAGTTTCTTACTTGCAGAGATTATGTAAAGCCCTTTAATTTAGTAGACTGAAAATGTCACGTGTTTATATATTTGTTAAATGTAGCGACTTTTATTTTTGCGTTTTTCACCTACAAATGTTTTTTTTTCATGATGTATTTCTGCACTGCACATGGTAGCCTTCAAGTTTAACGGTTGCTTTGTGAAAAGATTTAAAATGACAAAAGTGGACATACTGCAGCAGCTTTGAATTGTATTCCACCAGTCCTTAAATAAGTTAACTGCACTTGTTAATTCTTTATCATGATTGTGTGCTGTTCTATACCTTTTTAATCCATCTACCTAATGTTAAAAATACTCCCTCTGCAATAACGACAGCTTTATGCCCCCTCGGCATTGACTCGTCCCAAAATGTTTCTGTCTTTTAAGTCTTTTATTGGTACTGTATTGTTCCCAGCTGGAATTGAAGACATGCATGTGTAGTGTGCAAGGTATATTTGTATTTGGACTAGTCTAAGTTGTAATCATATGATACCTTATTTGAATTCAAAATCATGTAGGACCCACCAGTATTGAAATAATCAGACTGCTTCTAGTGAATATAAAGGAACAGTTTTATTAGAAATAAAACCAAGTAAAAGAAAAATAATAAAGTAATACAGAAAGGAAGAATTAACTAAACTAAGCTGTACAGAAAAGAAAGTTTAAACAATGACACCCCACAAAACATAGGAGATTCCCTTAAAGGTTACAAGCGCACTCCTGACAGCTATTTAAGATGAAGGTTAGTCTTAACGGGTATCGTTAGTAACACAAATATTTGGATTCTAGCCTTAAACGCAGAATGATAATTGCCTTCTAAAAACCCACATCAATTTGTATAAATCACATACAAACAATTACTATAGTGTTCTTTAACTTAAAGCATCAATTGAAAGAAATAATACGTAACGGATTTTCGCTCCTCCTTCAGCTGATCTGTCTTCAACAAAAAAGGCATTCAATGGCTTTCCTGTTGCGAAGGGAAAGTTCAGATTCCGGTTTCTGTTTTTCTCGCATTTTGTCTCCACTTCAGGGTACGAAAGAAATGTCTTTGCAAAAACAAGAGTGATTAACTATTTAGGTATTCCACTGAAACAGCAATTCCTCCACCAACATGTGCACTCTTCGCCCGGTTATGTCTGGGATATTCCACCGGAAACTGCGGCACTGCTAGCTAATACAAGACTCAATATATTTCAATCTCTGTCGACTTCAAATGTTCATCCAGCTCTTTCTCCAGTGATAAATCAGGGTTAAGTTAGAGATTTGATTACAAGTACTTTTTAGATGCCTTGCGCAGTGGACTTCCACACCAAGGCAAACACTAGAGTAGTTATCTCTTATCAGATTTTCCGAAAACCGTACCTCTGTTCAAGCCGGTCGCAGGCTGGGTCTTCATATTGTCAAAGTTCAGAGACTTGTTTGTGTGCCAAGAGCCTTGGGTTTCATGTCGGGAACGCTGTTTGAAAGTTGCGCTTGTTCTTTTGTAATCATCCCTTCACCCCTGTGATTGGATAGTTTGTTTATTTTCGGCTGTGCCCGAGTCCATGTGGGGTGTTTCCCATTGGTTGTTCTCGTTCCGAGACGCCCCAGTGTTCTCAGTAGGTCAGCTGTTTCGCCCCGTCGGCTGGATTTATGAGGTGTCCTGTCCTCTGTCAGTAGTGTCAAGGCATTCAAAACCATCTGGTTTTACCTTTTGAAAGACACCACCGGCGCCACAGGATTTATTCAGCGCTGGTGAAGATAAACCACTTGTCCAGTATTTAGTTTATGACTCTTTTTAAAAGCATTCTTTGTCAGTGGGGGTGTTTGTGACAAGATACCAAGTAGACACAGAGAATGGCATAAGGCCCCCCTCTGTATATTACAATTCTGTTAATTTCATAACCAGAATGATATTATGACCCACTCTGATGCTGCACATGCATGTTCCCTAAATGTTCTTGTGTACGCATGTTATTGGCTCAGAATATCAAATATTCCTGGAGTCTCTTGATTGGCTGCTGAGAAAGAAGCAGGGTGCTGGAGTACATCTGATTTAAAGCAGAACATTCTTATACGGCAGCAGAGACACACAGACTCATCCTTGGAAGCTGTCTCTCACACACATACACGCAGGCAGATACAGACAAAGTGTGTGCCAGTGAGACCTTCAGGAGACGTGTTGTGGAGATTGGAAACACAGGCACACATCAAGTCTGACTGCTTTGGAGCTAGTACCATTATGGAGAGAAGCTGTGAAGGAGGCAATCTGTTATCAGTATGTAAAATTCAGATTTATTTTGGTTGATCTTTTCCTTTTAGATTTTTTGGGAGGAGGGGTGGGAAGAGAGTTGGAGATAAGAGATTAAGGTTTTTTTTATTATTTTTTGTGGAGAATGTAATGTACCCTGGGTAGGGGAGGAGGCTTGCTTTAATGGTTGCATAGAAGTTTTGATCAGTGAAATATGGTGAATCAGCCTTTAATTCCATTCTCGGATGGAATCAAGTGTTACTCTCTGCTTACGTGCCATACTAAAACTATGCAATTCAACAGCTCTGTCCTAAGATACTGTGTAGGCTTGGGCACCCTTAATCTGTGATGATCCTGTTCATCTTGATTTAATAAAGCAGGTGGCACAATAAATGTGATCGTTATAGGAAGTGGCATGTTATAAGACTACCTTTTTTTCAGGGAACTTAAATGAAAGTTGCATGCTGTAGGTCATGGTTTATTTTTTTAAAATTTTTTTATAACATTTTTTTTTTCTCTGATGTTCAATAGCTGTTTGTTTAGATTCCTAAACAAAAAAAGGAAATGGAAAGTTACACTTTAAAATAAGTATTTAATATATATATATATATAAATAAAAATGTATTTTTTTGTCATAAATGATACAGTAGGACTTCACAAATTAAAGGACACTATTTTCCTGGACGCACACAGTTTGGAATAATATATTATGGTTCAATCAATAAAAACATGAGCACCTTATAAAGTGTCCCAGAATTAATACATTATAGAAACAATGCCTGCATCAAAATAATATAAGTTATCATTTATTTTTAAGCATCAAGCACTTGACTGTAAAAGTCCAGAAAAGACAGCAAAGGAACAAGCAGACTGAATTGCAGGGCCTCTTTAACACATAATCAGGGATTCTTCTTGAAACATGATGTGCTATTGCAGTGTGATCATGAATCTGAGGCAATGTGGCTGTTTAAAACATATGACTACAGTAAATGAGAGCTTGAAATCTAGTTTACTATGATTTATTTATGCCTACACTAGAACTACTAGTGTCCTTGGAGACATACGGAGTGTACACAGTAAAAGACACTGTATCTGTCCTATGGCTGTGGATTAAGATGACTCTACAGATGTTGGCCAAAAACATAATGATATACCATGCGTTTGTTATGAAAATGGCATTCCAAGGATCATGTAGTCTGCAGTACTGTATATGAAAACTGTATCTCCCCTTCAAACTGTGGCAAACAATACAGGGCTGATGGGTGCTTGGTGGAGAGGTACTTCCTTAACTAAAACTGTGCAAAATGATTTTTTTTCCCCCTATAGGGCCAACAATGGCGGTTGATGCTGTATTAAGAAAAACACATTCCCAGACATGGATGATTTGTATCTCCAATACTGTGATTAAAATGGACAACCATTTCCTATTTCAAACAGTAACCCTGAAGTGCAGCATTGTTGCAGTAATTCAAAATGTAACCATCCATCCAACAGTTAATACATGAGTTTATTTATACAGCACATGCCTACAGAGCTGCTTCCTGGCATTACTGCAGACATCTCTGTTTTCAGGAAACAATTTAACAGTTCTGCTCTTTAATGTATGACAGTCTGCGTCCTCCACATTTTGCTAATATGGGACCCAGGGCGTGTGCCTGGTGTGCTTTCTTTTTTGTTTATTATTATTTGTTTATTTAGCAGACGCCTTTATTCAAGGCGACTTACAGAGACTAGGGTGTGTGAACTATGCATCAGCTGCAGAGTCACTTACAACTACGCCTCACCCGAAAGACGGAGCACAAGGAGGTGAAGTGACTTGCTCAGGGTCACACAGTGAGTCAGTGGCTGAGGTGGGATTTGAACCGGGGACCTCCTGATTACAAGCCCTTTTCTTTAACCACTGGACCACACAGCCTCCTAGTTTGTTTTTATAAAGAAGAAAAAATAGACACGTCAATATTAATAATTGATTATTATTAATATTGGCTAAGTGTGTGTTCTCCCTACACAGTGTACATGGTGTTCCCTATCAAGTACGAAATGTAACCATTACCGAATGGGTGTTTACCTATAAAGATCCTGGAACCTGAATAGAATACCAAAGCTGTGCGCAAGCGCCCATGACGTAGCCATGCTCAGACACAGGTACTAGTATCATTTTCCTTTCAGGTCCTGAGGGAAAAGCATACAGATAAGTACCGTTTACTTTTATCTTGCATAAATTTCGCTACTAACACGATAATAATTCTTTTTGAAACGTGCATGGACCTCTCAGAACTACATTTCCCATCATCCTCCTGCTCACTGGTAAATCCATCTCAGTTACATATATGAGCAGGAGGATGATGGCAAATGTAGTTCTGAGAGCTATACAGTCCCTGTATACTGCTAACGCAGGGCAAGGTTACTGCACAAGTATCGTACCGACCCTATGCAAGTCACCGCACGTGTACTGTACTGAGGCCAAAGATATTGTACTGACCCTATGCAAGTCACCGCACGTGTACCGTTCTGAGGCCAAGGGTATTGTACTGACCCTATGCAAGTCAGCGCACGTGTACTGTACTGAGGCCAAGGGTATTGTACTGACCCTATGCAAGTCACCGCACGTGTACCGTACTAAGGCCAAGGGTGTTGTACCGACCCTATGCAAGTCACACAAGCTTCGGCCACCTCCTGAAGGATATTGTTCCTTGCTGGAGGCTTAACATAGTGCTTGAGGCACTCATGAAGCCTCCATTTGAGCCCTTAGATTCAGCTGAGCTGACATTTTTGTCACTTAAAGCGGCTTTCTTGCTTGCAATCACCTCCGCTAAGCGGGTGAGTGAGATGCAGGCATTTTCAATTGCAAAAGCCTGCTTAATTTTTTCAGAAGCCAGGACAAAGGTTACACTTCGTACCAATCCTGGTTTTTTGCCTAAAACTATCTCGGCTTTCCACATCAACCAGTCTGTGGAATTGGAGGCTTTCCATCCACCTCCTTCCCAGTCTGACAGGGAGTGACAGCTCCATACGCCCTGCCCTGTACGGGCACTAGCTTCTGTGGACAGGACACAAAACTGGAGGCAGTCAGAACAGTTTTTTGTCTGTTATGGGACTAAGTCCCATGGGCAAGTCCTGTCTAAACAGAGGCTATCAAAATGGATAACAGACACAGTCAGGACGGCCTATGAACGAGCCAACTTGCCCTCTCCAGAAAAGCTCATTCATGTTCTGGGATCTTTACAGGTAAACAGCCATTCGGTAATGGTTACATTTCTATTTCAGGGAACCATGGTTATGACAATAACCCAATGTTTTTTACAGAGTTTATGAAACCCCTACATGAACAGTTTATTTTAATAACTTCTTCCTGGTTTAAAAAAAAAAAAAAAAAGTAAATGTGGTTTGCAGAATATAACTGACTAGTAGGAGGAGGATCTGTACTGTGTAGGATATATAAAGCGTCAATTTGGGGGTGAACTAAATAACTGTCTGGTCCAGGGTCAATAATTCCCTTACAGTTATTCTGGGCTGGGTCTGTTTTTAGATTCTGGGATGTCCATATTTTTTCTGCTTGTTGTTTCCAGTTATGGAAGTTGTGTGTGTGCAGTATACCAATTCAGACATCATTGAGTAACTTCTATTGTACGTCGTTAAAAATGCTAGTTTATTTGTTTTCATACCTCTCATTAGAGCAATAGATCACAGTCATCGACTGTAAAAAAACTATTTTATTTTGATAACTTGAGATCTTGCAGACATACTGTACATATGGTATAGTAGCCACATTCTTTGCATGCCTGAGTCCAAAAAAATCTTAATTTCATAGGTCTTTTTCACAAGCAGGTTTTGACTGGGAATCATATCAGCCTTTAGATATTGGAGCATTGTGCTGTGCTTTATAGTATTGGTATGGTACATTTGGATATTTGCTAATAAATTGACAGGTGACACTATTAGCTTATTTCAGTGGTGGTTGTGTTTTTCAATTATCATAAGCAGGAATAAAGTTTCTTTGAGCTTTTGACAACAAATGGGACTACAACAAAGTTGTGTTTGAAGGCTCTACAATGAAACTGAATAAAGCTTCTGAACCCTCATATTGTACAGTAAGTGCTGCGGTTATCTGTTCTTGGGACTCGGCATGCCTTCACTGTTGTGCTTCTAGCTGAACAAGATAACAGAAACCTAAAACTTGACCTCACACAATGTATTTCATGTTAATGGGTTTTAATTGGTGTTTGTTTTACCAGTTCAGTCAATTGCAGTGCTTTTCTCATAATGTCATGTGAGAGTAATTCCTATTTAGAGTACTCCACAAATGAAGTTTAGGGTTTTACTGGCATTACAGTATTATTATTTATTTCTTAGCAGACGCCCTTATCCAGGGCGACTTACAAGATATCACATTATTTTTACATACAATTATATTATTTTTTTACACATTATTTTTACATACAATTACCCATTTATACAGTTGGGTTTTTACTGGAGCAGTCTCGGTAAAGTGCTCAAGGGTACAGCAGCAGTGTCCCCCCCACCTGGGATTGAACCCACGACCCTCCGGTCAAGAGTCCATAGCCCTAACCACTACTCCACACTGCTGTGTGTCACACGATTTGTAATTGAAATAGCGTCCCTTTTAATGTAAACGCATAATTAGGGCTTCTGTTTTTGGTTTTTATTCATTTCATTTTTCGGTGCTTATTTTTTTAGCTATTTTTTAGTTTTATGTAAATCTTACTTTTTTCGGGGTTTCACTTTTTATATAGCCTACTGTATGAAATTATTGTTTTCGATTACTTTCCAAAATTGTGGGGTGTTTTTTTTTTTTTTCTGTTACAATATGTGTAAGAACTCGACAGTACTTGCACACTTCAATTGTACCTTCTTTCCATTGCTGTCTTCCACAATTAAATCCTTATGGTCACGGCCATATTCTTCTGGAGTTTCTATGTGTTTTAGTCATTTTGTTTTTTTTACATTTTGACACAATTGTTAATTCAGTTTTAAATTCCACGAGCGTGTAAATACTCCCTATGATGGAACTGTAATATAGCTTTAAATCTCACGAGCAAGAACAATCCTTCGCTTCTAGTAATTGTAACCTCGTTTTAAATCTTGCACGCATGTTACAATTCTCCAATAGAAATGTATGAATGTGCTCCCGCTCAGTAGTTGGGGTGGATTTAAAGTATTCAGAGCGATGCGAGATACTAGTCAGGAAGGAAGGACATTGCCCAACTGCACTGAGTTTTTTTTTTTTTTTAATTTGTAGGTTACTGCATTTTCTTTATTTTTTCACAGGAAAGGGGTAAAGTCAGCGAACTGAGTGACCATTTCCAGTGTTTGTTGAATATGCACCGATTTAATTTTAATTTTTTTTATTTTTATCGGGGGGGCATTTTTATCGTTTTTTTATCCATTAAAACCGCAAATCAGAAGCTCTACACATAATGAATCCTCCCAATTGTTTCTTTGCTAATATTGCCTTGTTGTTCGCAAAATTTAACTCAAGTATGCCACGTTGTTTGGCATAATTATTTACGTACCACGGTTTTCAAGTCCTGTTTCTTAAAATACTTCCAGATGTGACCTTGCCTCATTCCTTTGTTTAGAGATGCTATTTTATTAATTGACTTTCTAACCACATGGACTGCATACCATACCACAGCATAAACACAGTGCACCAATGAAGCGCCAGATTGACATCTAGAGGGGTGTAACACACAACAGACCTGCATTTTAATTAATATTAATAATCCAAAGAAATGTACTTGTCCTGTATATCATATCAACATCTATATTAATATGATTTAGCAAAAACAATATCAAGCCACTTTCTAGTAAATACATTCTACCAATGTATTTACTAGGGGTGCACCGATAATCGGTAGCCTATTGGCATGGCACCGATATCCAGCACAGAATTTAATGTTTAGTCTGGCGCGCTTACTAATGATGCAGTGCTGTGTAACGTGCAATCAACCTGCAGTAAAATGTGTCTCAAAAGAGCGGTGTTTGGAATGCTTTTTAAATATCTGAAGACAACAATAGGATAGCGAGTTGTGTGCAGCAGAACAGACTTGATGCTACATTAAATCCAACGATGAACTATGAGTAGAATATTATTGTGATGCTTTTAAAAAAAAAAGTAGGTTGAATCCTAAATAACATTGATGATTGTTGTTGTTGTTGTTGTTGTTGTTGTTGTTGTTACACAATGTACTTCAAAATCTCCTTTTGTAATTTTTGTTTATCTTGCTTAATCTGCATTGGTTGCGGGTGTATTCGGCGGCATTTTGAAGCAGAAATTGATTGCTATGCCGTCTTTTGTAAAGTAACAAATTCAAGTTTGAACCGGAAATGTTATATTTTAGTAAGTAAATGCAACAAGTAAACAATACCTGGTCATTTTTGTCATAAGTACCCAAGTAAACAATATCTGTTAATTTTTTAACATGTATAATTATAAAACAGTATAAATATAGACCCTATGCCTTGTTCTAGTAGTTTACAATAGCTTACTTGCACTATATTATTATCGGTATCCAATCGGTATCGCCCGATATGGGTAGATAACCATCGGCTATCGTGATTGGCCAAGAAAATCTTTATCAGGGGTTGTGGCAAAGTGGTTAACAGTGTGCAGATGCAGGAATGCAGCAGTGATCAATGAACAGACAGACAACGATAATCCAGATGCAATGATATTTATTTTTAAATCCAATAGTCTGATGACACAAAAACACAGTCAATAATAATTGTAACAAGCAATACAGTGGCGTGTATTGATTTATTGTATTCCACGGGTGGGTCCCGAAATAATAACAGTCCCGTTCTTAAACACCCACATGTAACACAAAACACAAACACAAGTCCACAGTGAGTGCTAAAGTGCTCGTGGTGTAAATACAGTTATTCGTGAAACAAAGTGCATGTAGTCTGGGTTTGTGCTGGCCTCTGGCGACAGCTCCGGATCATGGTTGGCCGCCTAAATAACAACAAACAGTATATTTAATAACGACAAAACAAACAAAACACTTACGATAATAACACGTCTTTCCTTCCGGTTCAGCTTAACCATAACAAGGAACAGATCACTTTGCTACGCCCCCTTTTGTACCATCAGTCATGACCCTTTCGTTATCTAGTGCAACCGCTCCTCCAATCCGCGACTGCCACGTCTTTTCCCTTCCGGGTCAATGATTTCGTGTATCGTAGCTCCGCCCTCTTTCTAGATGACCGACTTCCTTCTAACCCTGGGAATTAATTTTCTGGCCATCCAGTCCAAGGTGGGAATTGCGTGGGAATTTAAAAGCAAATCCATGTTAATTGTCATAATTGATCAGGAGTTAATTTCCACTTGGAAAAGGAGGGTTTTAATTAATGAAAAAGTATATAACTCACCTTGAAACAGTACGTTCTTTGGTGTTAAAAAAAAAAAAACCAGAATAAACAAACTACAGTATGGATTTGCTGGGAGTGGCAGCGGTTGCAGCAGCAGTAGCAGCAAATGTAATTTTAGAGCTTCAGTATGAGTCTGAGATTGCTGGGCGACCAAGAAATGCTCAACGCACTTGAGGAAGGTGAGGAGGAAGAAGCACCTTGAACCACTGGAGCCTCCTCCGAATACATACAAAAGTAGATGTCAACATAAGAAAATGAATTCCAACCAAGCCTACATAGATGGCTTACCCCCTGGCCCATCCAAAAAAAAAAAAGAAATAAAAGAAATGTCAGATTTTAAAAATACAGTTTTTTCCCCTCTACCTGCATGTCGGCCAGTGCGACACAAAGGGACAGACATAGCCTGGAAACGGGGAGCTGTCTGTTGTCCCTGTACACCAGCATGTGATTGCAGCTGAGAACTAAGAATTTGCAGAATAGGAACCAAGCTAGCTATAAACTCTGTTACACAAGTGCCTATCTCTGACACCTGCTGCTCCAGAGCCTGGTGATTTTCAATAGGCTTTGGTCGGTTAGGTTTTGCACAACTACCAACTGCTGCCCTTGTTGGTTTTTCATGGCATCCAATATCTTGATAATGTAACCTTGCCCACTATTTACAGTACCTCCCTCTGTGCATTTAGCAACTGAAACAAACATCTCTGACGTCGGCTGCAGTATTTGTTCTTCTAGCAGGTGCAGTAGTTCAGCTTGCAGGTGAAATTGGTAATAAAAGGTATCCGTGAGACCTGTGATAAAATCCCAGCCTTAATAATAATAATAATAATAATAATAATAATAATAATAATAATAATAACAGAGTACATGTGTCTGCTTATTTATAAAACCCATCCCTGCACTTCTAAAGTGTTACAGTATTGTGGTTATTATATTTTATATCTGTATGTGTTTAAATTATAATTGTGAGTATTACTGTAACTTATACTGTAAGTACAACTATGTTTACCATGAACATGTTCGCTGCAGATGGTTCTTGAGATCCATCTTGGCAGCTGCCGATGTACAGCAGTCAGACACTTTTCTCGTCTATAAGTTTAAACACAGCTTTGGCAATTCAAAAAATGACAGCCGCTTGTCTTTCATAAAGTCGTGGTAGTGGCATCCCACAACCACACAACTCCTTGTCACTTTGGGAAAATTACTTATACAGTGTACGGTAGTTACAATTAAAAGCACGTCAATTACAAATTCCTGACTTGTTTCGAAAGCTCCTTGGTCTTCATGGTTGCTTTGTTGGATCACTATGTGAGTTGCAGCTTGAAAGTCTTTATATTCCTGAGGGAAATTATCTACAAGTTAGACCACTTTGAGTACACACAGACTGAAACTATTTCACTAATTTTGTGACCTTTCAAACAAAGCATTTGTACCTGAGCTGATTTAGGGCTGCAGTAGCAAAGGGGTTGAATACTTATGCAACTGAGATGAATCTGTTTTTCTCTGTAAATCTTACTTATTTATATTCTATATGCATTTATTAACTTTATCAATGTGGAGTAGTTTGTGTTGATTCTACATGTAAAGTCTAATTTGAAACCGTTGTGGAGTACGCTCAGGTGCCAACAAAATGTGAAAACTTTGCAGGGGGGTGAATACTTCTGCAAACCACTGTATATGGAATAAAACATACTTAGAGATGCACATTATTGTTTAAGTAAAACATTTATACATTAATATTATATTATTTTGAACAGTAGTTTTTATTTATATTTAATACATTTCAGTGCAGTTATGGTTAACCATTTTCTTTTTCTGGTGACCATAAAGAAAAAAATAGGAGCCTGCTGGCGCCTAAAATAAAAAGCTTACTTCAAGAACTGATATATAGTGTTTTAAAATAAAATATCAAACAGAACGAAATTTCAATGTACCATTTGTAATTCAGTAATGTGAGAGAATTGGTCAGGGGTCTGAATACTTTTGCAAGGCACTGTGTGTATATATATATATATATATATATATATATATATATATATATATATATATATATATATATATATATATATATATATATATATATATATATATATATATATATATATATATATATATATACACAATTGCAAAATGCACATTTAAAAGAGTTGTATATACTAAGCTGTGGCAAAATATCCCTGCGAATGAGGGTAAATGACTAATGGGGTTTAAGGTGTTTGTTTATTTATTTATTTATTTATTTATTTATTTTTTGATGCAGAGTTGGTACCGTAAAATGATCACATTTAATAGTTTTATATTACACAAAAGCGAGTAATACGCAGATAGAAGTAACGTGTTACTTATCTGTCTGTTGCTCTCCCGTCAGGTCAGGTGACTGTGTGTGCAGCCCCTATATGCTCTCGAGGGCGGGTATGACTGCGTCACCAGGCTCTGACGAGCAGCTTTGATATATTGTTCAGGTTCGGGGTCTATAGGAGATAAATACCCATTAGGTAATGGTTCATACATGATAGGGTACTGCATGTCCACATGTCATGAACTGGTATTTCTGATCACTGCTTTGCCGTGTTGCAATTAGACACAGCTGCTTCGTGACATTTCAGCTCCTGATATAGCCTGTCCTTGAGCTTTTAAAAGTGCCGTTCTTTGGTGACTTAGTGCAATTCATTTCAAAGAGACACTGTTGGATAGCAGGCCTCTGCTGTGATAATGGGCTCAAGACGGACTTTGTCAGAGAAAATGGGAAGACGTATCGCAGTATGGTTTTGATCAATGTTTATTTATGGCATGCATATATTGTATTGTTGAGCAACGGTGCTCATGAATGCTGCAGATACATGCTTTTAAGCAATTGATTTAAAGTGTCAGTTGGTTTTTAACAGCAGATTCAGCTTCCTTTTTTGTCATGTACTGTACTGTACTGTACTCTGCTGGGGAAGCTATAAAAAAGGCCAACAAGATGCTCGGATATATTGTGAGAAGTGTTGAATTTAAATCAAGGGAAGTAATGTTAAAACTTTACAATGCATTAGTAAGACCTCACCTAATATTGTGTTCAGTTTTGGTCACCTTGTTACAAAAAGGATATTGCTGCTCTAGAAAGAGTGCAAAGAAGAGCAACCAGAATTATCCCGGGTTTAAAAGGCATGTCGTATGCAGACAGGCTAAAAGAATTGAATCTATTCAGTCTTGAACAAAGAAGACGACGCAGTGATCTGATTCAAGCATTCAAAATCCTAAAAGGTATAGACAGTGTCGACCCAGGGGACTTTTTTGACCTGAAAAAAGAAACAAGGACCAGGGATCACAAATGGAGATTAGACAAAGGGGCATTCAGAACAGAAAATAGGAGGCACTTTTTTTACACAGAGAATTGTGAGGGTATGGAACCAACTCCCAGTAATGCTGTTGAAGCTGACACTCTGGGATCCTTCAAGAAGCTGCTTGATGAGATTCTGGGATCAATAAGCTACTAACAACCAAACGAGCAAGATGGGCTAAATGGCCTGCTGTCGTTTGTAAACTTACTTATGTTCTTACGTTCTTAAGAGTCATTTGAAAACCTAATGCTGGAGATACTTTACAAAACATATTAGAGGGGCATGAAATGCTGGATAGTTTAGTCTGTTAATGCTTTACAGGACTTGGTAGACAGTACAGAATGTAGATGGGATTTATTTTATTTTAAAAATGGAAAATGTTAGGGTCATTTAACTTTTATATACGGTGCAATATGAAAATATGCAGTACTATTTGTTGAACAAATACTCAAGGCTATACAATATCAAACTATTAACACATTATAAATATTAGCAAAATAATATTAAAGACCTACAGTATTATAAATATTAGCAAAATAATAATAAAGACCTACAGTATTATAAAGTCTCAAAGCAGGGTGTGCTTTTGATTCACACTGACTGTCAGTGAAAACTTATTTTGTATTTATTTATTTTCTTAGGGCATAACACACTAAAGAAGTCTTTTAGAGATAAATGTCAGAGCTTGGCATTAGCCAAAAATGTGTTTAGATCTTCCTAAAAATGCTTTTCAGTAATGAAGCAAGAGAAGCAATTTCCACTCGTTACTGTAAATGTGAATTCAAATTTAACACATCACCACCACTACTACGATTACAGTGGAACGTCGCATATCCGACCGTCACATAACCGCCCTGATCAATTAACCGCCTCGCTAAGTAAATTAATCAATATTAAAAGAAGGGTACGAGAGTAATGGCATTGGCAGCAAATGCAGCTTCCGCGATGGAGACAGAAAGAGAGCATTATAGCAATCTGCCTTTTGGTGCGTTCCTCTTTCATGTGTGTGTGTGTGTGTGTGTGTGTGTGTGTGTGTGTGTGTGTGTGTGTGTGTGTGTGTGTGTGTGTGTCAGTCACAGGCGTGCAGCAGTGACGTTGCAATACACCAGTCGAGAAAGCTTTTTTTTGTGCAATGTGTTTTATATGACGGAGTGCACACTTGCAGATATTGGCAGCGTGTTGTTGTAGATTTTAAATGCATTTCAATTAAACAAAGCAAGCTTAATAAACGCAATGCTTACCTTTTTGTTTAAAATAGCCGAAGCAATATTCAAACCGAGCTGCTTATCGGCTGTTGGCAATATCAAGAAACAGCTCAAATTACCGTGACAGAGATATTAAGAAAGCAGAACCAGGGAGGCAGGGACTTCTAGAAAGAAGCCATCAGTTGCAGGTTACTGTACATTTACTGTTTGTTTTGTAGTATTTATTTTTTTGCGTGGAGATGGCTTATAGCAAACCGCATAGCAACACTGTGTATTTGTAGCCTAATTAATCTTGTTTATGTTTGCTTACTTTTAAAGCAAAAAATCTTTAGTTACTGTTAAATTGAACCTGGTTGTGGAACAGGCAATTCACACAGGCCAAAATGCCGCATCAGTGCCGGTTCTAAGCCGTCGTAAGTCGTCTGTGTGAAATTGGATATTCCTAACTCCGGCTCATCCACTTTCCAGGAAGAATCCGGGGTTCCGAATATGACACTGAATGGCATCAACTTTATGGATGGCAGGTCTCAATGCAGTTTTTCAGACATATCATTCATATCATTCGACAGTCATTGGAAGGGTAGCCTATACAGTATAGTACTGCAGCACTGTAACACAACACCAGGGTTATGTACTGTAGGGCAGGGGTTCCCAGTCCTGGTTCTGGAGGAGCCCTGTGTCTGCTGGTTTTCATTCCAACTGAGTGCTTAATTACTTAACTGATCCCTTAATTTAACTAGTCATTTGCTTATTTAACTAATCATTTGCTTATTCATTGTTTTCAGCTCCCAAAAAGTTGTAGATTTCGAGTTAACTATAAGATTTTATAAGTAACTTGAAATCTGTAACTCTCTGTTGGCCATCTGCGTATTTATGGAATGGAAATATTTGATCTTATTTATGTGTTCTGGAATCAAGAGGCCTCTGTGCCAATCCAAATGGGTGCAGTCAATTCCCATAACAGTTTGCAAATTCTTCAACCTGTTAAAACTCACTTGTCAGGGCACATTTTCTGTCAATATAGGGGAAAATGGATACTGTTGACTAGTTACAGTATGTTAAAATGCAGTCGTCTTTGTGCAACTTGGTAAACTAGAGTGTGTTTCGGACTGAATATGAATTACCGGATCAAATATAAAAGGATGTTTGTGTAAAGCACAAGTGAACTGACTGGAGTACTAATGCTTATATAGGCATGCCAGTGACATCTATAAAATAAGAGCTACTGTACTGTGTCAATAACATGAAAAAGTGGATGTCCATAACCTACTGTATTGTATGAAAGTTTAACACAGTATAGACAGACACATACCTCCCTATTCCTTTAGATTGTGATGCACTAAAAAAATGGTGCTTCAGAAGGTTTCAAGAGAATTTGACAATAGGGTTCTGTAGATAATGTGTGACAAGGTGGCAAAATTATTCACATTTGCATGCAGTACGCCCGCCTTCTGTATAGTAGGGATGGGAATTTTAAACGTTTAAACGTATAAACTCTAAAGAAGTGGTTAAACGTTGAATAATATGCTAGACTTAACTAAGGCCCTGTGAAAATTGCAAATTCACGAGCTGCACAGAAATTGTGAAATTAGCCCAATACCGTGATTTTTACAGTATTCTTAAGAAATAAAAAATAATTACATAATTATCTGTATTTCATACAAAATAAAAAATCACATTAACGAAACTGTACAGCACAGTGCTGTGCAGTGATTATGTCATGTGACTATATGCAATCTAAGCGGGAAATTAAAATACTACACACTGTAAACAAGAAAATGGATGTCTTCAGACAGAGTGCAGGAAATTGTATAGTGATTCCTTCATCAGCCCAGCTGAGGCGTGAATACTTACCTAAAGTTACTGAGTATCACAAGCAGGAGATTATGGAATTGGTAAAACAGTCTGGTTGCTTGTCAGTGGTCACGCTGACGAGTCGACTGACGTCCAAGATCAGTATGGGTTACACATTGTATTTGTTTTGCAAGACCTAAATGGAGAACATGCATCTGACGTACTAGAACTGAAAGCTGTCCTTGCAGATACACTTTACCTACAGGCTGTTAACACAGTTTCACAGGCTATTGTAAAGAGCTTGAATAACTTTGATGTTAATTTTGATATTGGTGCATTTATCTGTATATTTGCTGTTTTTAAAAAAAAATAATAATCTGTACACGTAATAATATATAACATATTTTAAAATGATTTTTTTTTTAAAACATTAATACAGAGAACGCATAAATGTTAATTATGTATAAGCTTTAATTTACCATTGCACTTTTATGCAAATTATTTGTTTAAAAAAAAATAAAAATATAAATAAATGTGCTTGATTATCTATGTAATTTTTTTTTTTTTAATCTACCGGTTAATCAGCTAATACCCATAAAGTAACTGATCAAAAATTTGATTTGAGTGACAGCACTAATTTCAATATATTCTTTGGGGTGTATGTGTACGTGTTGTGCTTTTTTTTTTTACTTTATAGTTAAGTCTTTACGATTGTTAAAACTGCTTATTGCTTATTTAGGGGTTCTTTGCATGGAAAATACTGACCAGGGCTGTCGGTATACATCAAAATGTAATATAAAGAGTGTGTGTGTGTGTAGATATGGTTTTAAATGCTGACACCTGCATAACATTTTAAACGTTCATAAAAATTTACCAAAAGCACATCCCTACTATATATTCCTGCTGGCTTGAGATACACAGCCCTAGCAGCAGTAGTTTCAGTAGTACTGTAGTACTGCAATTACTGGCGTATTCGTTGTAACCAATGACCAGTTTGGTTTGTTTTTGAAAGATGTGCAGTGCAGATCCGTTTTTATTTGGTTTACTATATTTGAGTGAAAGGTTGTTTTTAACAAAAAGGAAATACAGATAATTGTAAGTAGTTTAATTTGAGCACATGATGTGTATTGTTTTTAAGTTAAGCAGAGAATGCTTAAGGATAATTTTAAGTACTACAGTACTGTAAAACTTTTCCTTTTGGATTTATTTAACATTGTTAAATTTTGACTCTCTAGGCTACGTTGGTCTATGCCTCCAAAAATAAACATGCTAATCTCAGCTGATATACAGTTGCATGTGGTATTTAGTTTTGTTGATACTTTCTCATCCACATGCACTTTTGACCCTTCAAACTATTTTGGAAGAAGACTATTGTGTGCTTGTCCCAGGAGTAGTAAAATCAGCTTGATTGACGTGTTGCATACTCTTAGGACCCTGGTGGAAACAATATCGGTGTGTGAAGTTGCTCATATTTTCCTTGTCTTTTTTTAAATTTTTTTTATAAGCAGCATTTAATTGGTTCTCAGAGTGGCAAAGGAATGGATTGTGTTTACCACAAGCAATATTAATGTGTGTTTTGTTTCATGCAGGTTGTCTGTTTGTGAGGACGCTGCTGTTTTAAAGATAGTCATTTCTGTTTTTAGTGGCAACACAAAACAACACAAAATAGAAATGACAATTGGGACGTGCTTTCCTTTACCAGTAATGAAAGGTCTCCCAGCAGGGAACAGCCATATTGCTATCAAGAGACCTTTTGATGGAGTTCTTTGGCCCTTGATCATTAATCTCCGAATTTTAAAAACATTCTGTCTTCTGAATTGGCATACTTGACTGTGCACTGTACACTAGACACTGTAATACTTTAGTGAGACCCCTGCTGTGGCATTGAGGCAGACCTGCCCCCTAGAATAAATGACTGGCAGCTGCTTTATGATTTAATAGCAGAGGGGTGTTGAGATGGGAGGAGGGGAAACTGTTGACTTCTTTAAAAAAAAACATTTGCGCTACTGTAACCCTGAGGAAACCAATGTACTTTGTATTTGTATGCACCCTGGACTCGCGACAGTTTTCCGCAGTGGCTTCTTACTGTAACTTAACGCATTGTGGTGCATTGACTTTTTTCGACTTCCTCTAGACATCGGTATTGGGGAGGTGGTACTGAATCTAAAAATATAGTCTGATGATCTGAGCAGAGTAATTGATTTTGCGATGGGAAAGGGTGTGGGGGTGGTGGTCAGTCTATTAAAATGAAAGGGATGTTGCTATGGTAATGGCTGAACTAAAAACTGCTCCAGTTCAGTACAGTAGCTCACCTGTATTTGTGTGTTTGTTGCAGATAAATACAATAGGGCAGCAGTGTGGAGTAGTGGTTAGGGCTCTGGACTCTTGACCAGAGGCTTGTGGGTTCAATCCCAGGTGGGGGACATTGCTGGTGTACCCTTGAGCAAGGTACTTTACCTAGATTGCTCCAGTAAAAACCCAACTGTATAAATGGGTAATTGTATGTAAAAATAATGTGTAAAAAAAAAAAAATAATGCAATTGTATGTAAAAATAATGTGATATCTTGTAACAATTGTAAGTTGCCCTGGATAAGGTTGTAGCAAAGACGATAAGATAACGTAGCAAAGACGAAAAGACTTTGAATTATTATTACACGGCTATTAATTCTAGTAAATAGGCTTGTAACAATAATAATCAAATTATTTATCAGTTGGATCCCCACGATAACAAATCGATAATATTTTAATGAAATCGAATATTCCATGAAATTAAAAACGTATCTTGTATATATTAACTTACTATCAAGTACAAATACAGGATGATGATGCAGAGGTCTGGAGTAACCTGCTTTGTTCATGTATTTTATAGATATTATTTTGTTTTAAATCAATTTAACATTACTACGTTGTCACGTGCCGGTGTGTCAGAAAATATTTTATTTATTTTTTACCTTTTCGTTTTGAAGCAATGCACTATCTGCAACCTTTTTCATTATTGATTGCTGAGTCTAATGCCTTTCACAGTGAAGAATTAATTTCCCGGTTCGTGTCCTGTTTTTCACGGCCATGAAATAGGTAGGGCCTTAGTAACGTACTGTATAAGTGTAAGTGAATCCACGTGGGTGAAACGCTTCTCTGAGCACTCCAGTACGTGACACATTTTTGGTTGCGACGTGATATGTAGATTGATTAGGCCTATACATTCATGAAAGAGATATTCTACGTATTCAAGTATAGAAACCCAAAATAAAATTATCAACCAAATTATTATCGCTGTTGAAAGTTCCATTGCAGGAAAGGATAGGCTACCTCTAATGTACTGTTTGGAAAAATTATTATACATTATTCATTGAAGATAATGCAAATCTAAGGCTGTGCAAAGTCATGTAAAGTTTTGATTAAAATATGACGGCAAAAAGTGAAATGCATCTCTGCAGCCGCGGCACACTAGGGACGGCTGCTTTCGCAAGCAGTAGCTGGGCCACGTAATTAAATTGTAACCACCTGCAAATTAAAAAAAAAAGGAGAGATTGAATTATTTCCATGTGAATAGGACATAACGTTACTGTAGTTTTTTCCTCTCCTTTGGACAGCAGGGTTGATTTTTTTTTTCTTAACGTTATGTTTACACTGGAAATTTGTCAGATTTTACACAAAACAAGGCAAAGCCTGGTGATGGCAGGAATATAACAATTGGAGAGTGCTATATTTAAATGCCAATGCATTTATCAAACGTGTCTTAAAACATCGGGATTTGTTTGAATTAGTTTTTTATGCCATGCTCTATAAAAAGAGGACTTATTGTTTCTTTAAACTGTTACTGTGAAGGAATGTGTTTTAACTCGATAGCTATCGATGACCGTGGTTAGAATTTGCACGATTATCGATGTCAACGTCAGGGTTCGATTTACAACAACAACAGTAAATTTAAAATGTACTTTCTTTGTGCTTCTATGCTAGTATTGTACTCAACTCGCCCTTCTGATTTGTTTGTACTGTATGCAGCTAAAGCACAAGAAAAATTACACATTGCAACAAAATAAAATGTTGTTCTATTCTTGTTTTACATTTGTTTTGTAGGGGCCTGTTATCTATTTTTCATTGTAAGCATACACAGTAGTTCATGTTATCCTGTCAAACTGATTCAGTGTAAACAGTAGATTTTCAAATCCTCGACTCCTTATGGTCCTTAGAATGAACATGTTTGGTTTTAATTGACCTTTTTCGTCAATTAATTAACTTTAATTAACTTCTCTAGGCTCTTAATTTTAAAAACAGATTTCAGTTCACATCACACGGCAGCTTTTTCTCAGTCCGCCCATTTTAAAAGAGGGGAGGAATGGAAAAAGCCCCGCACTTGCCATCTTTCTCAGTGATAAATGTCACAGTGCTACCCAGACTAATGGGAAAGTTACTTGGCTTGTCTGGGCCTGGTCTTAGAAGGGATTTGTGGGCACTTATCCAGCAACTGTAGAGTACAGTATGTGGACCAGTTGGTATTTTCTAGTTATGATGGTTACATTTTAATTATAATGTTAATTTAGTTAAATACTGTATGTTTGCTTTATTTAAATGATAAATGTCACTGTTTATGTTTTATTGGACAGCTACAGTGCTGTAAAGGTTTAAAGTTAAGTGTAAAAGAAAATCCTAAGCAGAATTCTTTTTTTTTTTCTTTTTTTTTTTAACTAAAACATGTGAAAGTAAATGTCAAATTTGAAGTAAATAAGTAGTATATAAGTGAATATTAATACTTAATACTTAATCTAGTTTTTCATTGAAAATGTGCATCGTAGAAGGTTTAAAAGTTTAATGCATTAAATGTAGATTTACAGTCTTGGTGTAGAAATACCGAAAACTGAACAATTTTCTGTCAGTATTTGTACATCTTGCTGTACGATAAGTGTATTCTGCCTCTTCACTTTGATAGCATGTTGTTTTGTGTTTTTTCTTCCTGTACAGGGTCACGATGAAGAGGCTGTGGTGGATCTTGGTAAAACCAGCTCTACTATCAGCACAAACTTTGAAAAAGAAGAACTAGAAAGTAAGTCTCACGCCTCTGTCTGGATAGTCCCTTTGCCTTATAGAGGGTGACTGACTCTTGGCTGAACTCCTTGCTTCAGTACTCTGTAAATGCGCAGAGAACAGTTTTTTTTATTTATATATATATATATAAACAGAGCTGTTTTAAGACATCCTGTTGAGCTTAAAATGTATGGTTTCTCAATTCAGTAACATTCATGATGAAAATGATACAAATTATACCTTGTGAACACCCAAATGATAAATGCTCTAGAAATGTATGTTACCATGCCCCTGGATAAATGGAGACATGCAAATATTGAGATTTTGTCTTGTACATCATGGCTAGATACAGTGGTAGAGTCAGTGCTAACCAAGATATGTGCTTCCTTTCTTCCCATGCAGGCCACAGGGCGGTGTATATCGGGGTCCACGTCCCCCTGGGCAAGGAGAGCCGACGGAGACACAGGCACAGGGGCCACCGCCACCACAGGAAGAGGAGAGACCGGGATTCCGACCGGGAGGACGGCAGGGATTCGCCCACGTATGGTGAGCGTCCGCCAACGCCACTTCACTGCTAAATCCTGTTTAATACTGGATTTTATTACATGTGGATTTTTATTAGCGCCTGTGTAAGGGATTGGATTAAGCTACAAAGGATAAGGGTAGTAATCATTTAAAAAGATTGAAGGAGGATTGCATTAATCCCTTTGTGTCTCAATCCTGGAGGAGAACTGTTTTTAAATCCTGCTTAAAGGAGTCTTTCTCTCTTCTTTTTAACTGCAAGACAGGAAAGGGGGAATAGTCTTTGAACCCCCGGAGAAGTGTACAGAGAAGGGTGTTATTATTATTATTATTATCATTAGTGTGACTTTTACTAGGTGACAATCCTTTTTAGTCACTGTTCCTGTAAGACAAGAAAGTTCACATTTACCATCACCATAGTTTAGATTCCACTTTTCAAAGTTCTACTGTAATTCTGTTTCAAAAATAAACGGCTTCTTCTCATCCACTTCATCATAACTACTTTTGAAAGCTTCTATTTAAAAAAAGGTCACAAGGTTATTGTGACTTTTTATTGATGAGCGTGGCAGAAGTACATTTAAAAAAAAAAAAAAGATATCTATAAAGGAAAGTGTGTCTTTCTGTCTTGTCATATTACTGCTGGATACTGTATGTTGGTTCTCATACTGCAAGGCTAAGCTAGTGCGTTGTAGATAATCATCTTTATGAGTGAGCTCAAGTGGAAACCTGCAAGGCTGGCCTTTGTCCTGTAGGATCAGGTACAGTTCCAACATCCACTGCCGAGCTCCTGGGTGAAAAGAGGCAATTTGCTTTGCAGTGGAATCGGAGAACGCCCACTAAACTTCAGTTCCCCTGAGCTATTGTAGGGAGTAAGTTACGAAAAAATGGGCTAAAATCCAAAAATAATTAAAATAAATAAATCCAGGAGTGGCTGCAGTACATATCACAAAACCACCACACAATTCTGTTGCAGATCACATACTGTTCAGATCACTTCCCTAGCAACGTTGGAGATCTTTTTAAAAGATTTTTTCTTCTTTTATGCAATGGTTTCGGGTGACATACTGTAGCGACAGTACTAAAGAATTGCATTGTATAACAAGGGGAACACTCTTTAGATATTGAACACAGAACAACCAGGTGACATTGTAATAGGACACAGCAAAGTGTTCTGATTCACAGTTACGCCATGGTTTAATAAAAATATCTTTAAATGTTTTAGGAAATATGTTTTTTAAAGCAAATTTGTATTTGTGAAACATTTTCCCAAGCAAGTGTTTTATCCAGCAATCAGCTGGTCTTTATACGGTCAGGTGTGTAAAGGTAATTGTCTTTATGGTGTAGTACGATGTATTATACTACTGGTACACCGTTAATGCGGAGCACGCCGCTCTCATGACATTTAACAAGCAGATATGAAACATCATTCTAAGAGGATGCTATTTGACATTCTCCAGGGATCAGCCAAAATCCTGGGGAGTTGAGGTTTATTCTGTTTTTCTCAGTCTGCTTTATTCCTGTATTGCTAGTCTGGGATCTCACAGGAGGTGTAATGAAATGTTAAAGTTTGAAGAATCCTTGTAATTGTAGGCTATCGCTTCCCTTTTATACCTGGGTTAGGCTTAAACAGCTTTTACATTTTGGCTGTATTAGGTTTCTCTGTTCATACTGTAGCTATGGACTTGGATGTCCCTGTGCTCTTGGCATGGTCTCTTGTTTCATAGTGGTGCAGTATGTTGGTGAATTCTGAGTGGCTAGTTCTAAATGTTAAGTAAAATACCGGGACACCTGTTTTGGCTTGCAGTGCTGTGGCAGCGTGGCTTTGGTATACAGTCTATCAAGCACTGCAAGTGGAAAGATCTAACCACATTGTATAGTGGCCAGTCCCTCTTCTAACATTCACACACGGTGTAAGTAGGGTTTCTGATTTTTGGTGTTTTACCCTGACTTTTTTCTATTCTCCTTTCAAAAATAAATTGATCTCTGTTGAGCCAATCGTGTATCTCAAATACAAGTGAGAAATGTATTTGTTTAATTTACAGGTTTATGCTTTTATTACATTCCACATAACAGAAAGTCACAACAAAATATATAATATATACAGTCTATATAAAAATCACTACACAACATTTTCAGGAAGTTGGGTACTGTTTAAGCAAGGCATGACGAGAATGACGTGAATGACGTGCTTGCCTTTTTCTGTCCCATGAGATTCTGACTCGCTCTAAAGCAGCACAACGCATTTTTGTCCCAGATGCCTTTCCATAGAGAGCACTATGCTTGCACACGCATAATCTGGTTTGTTTACTTTTTGCTGTCCTAAAACTTTTAAATACAGGCTCAAGAGCTGCTGTGTTGATCCTGTTTTTTTTTTAGATGTGTTAATCTCACATATGACACAGAGCTCTTTTTCATTTGTCGTCTTGTTTACCGCCACACCAGAATTAAATTGTCTTTTAAAATCAGCCAAGTCTTAATTGTTAATTTACAAGCAGAATTTACAAATGAGAGCGTAACATTTCAGTAAGCGACTAATCTTTTATTAAAGCTATCATGAAAAATAAAGTATTTTATTCTGGGCACACTTTATTACAATCGCTATGCGTAACTGTATTTACATTAATAACGACGAGTTGCTTCTGCTTTTAAATGAAAAGGTAAGACGATTTAAAAGCCCATTTAGTTGTTTCACAGAAAAAAGCCTGTAAAATTAAATACATTTTACTATTCACGTTTCTCAGTTGTGATTGACATACACAAATGGATTAACAGATCAGTTGAATTCTTAAAGTAGAGTATAAAAGTCAGGGTAAAAAAACACAAACCCCAAGTATGAGTAACCAGCTTATTCTGAAATGTAATGTAATACTAATATTTTACTCTTTTTTATTAAACATATTAAATAAGGAAGCTCTTTTTCTGTATTTATTTATTGAACAATTTATTTCAGATGCATCATTTCTGGAAACAAATACAGAAATGTTTTAAAACCTCTGTGGGACATTCTGAAAGGTTTAAGTAACTATAAAGCACAGATGAATTCCACTACTGTTTAGTTAATTTAATATAGGACGGTATCTAAACACTGCTGCTCTTTAACACTATATTAATCCAGCTTTCACCCAGGGTGATTGATTACAGTATATGTTAGGGTAGGGAGGTTGGTAGTGGGTGGTAAGATTATGCCGTGTGGCATGGTGGCTTATACTAACTGGTACAAGGACGTGCCAAGAAAAACACAATATCCACAATAATTCTAACAATGAGTCATCTGCTTACAGTATCAAGGTGGGAGGTATATAACAGATTTAAAAAATAATGTATTTTATTTTTTCATTCACAACCAGTTAAATAGGAACATTCCTGAAATGAATAAAAAAAGAGGCTTGTTTGTTTTCTCTCTCCAGACACCCCATCCCAGCGTGTGCAGTTTATCTTGGGCACTGAGGACGATGATGAAGAGCACATTTCTCACGACCTCTTCACAGAGATGGACGAGCTGTCCTTCAGGGAGGGACACGAATATGAGTGGAAGGAGACTGCAAGGTAAGGGCAAGGGGATACATTAAATACTTTGTTAAATGTTATGGTGACTATAGCCAGATGGACACGCCAGAAGTACACATAGACCTTGCTTTTAGGCCCACTCAGTAAAAAGACCACTGGATCACTGATTAAAAACTTGTCTATGGCTCCGAAATTTCTGCAGGCGGCACTGGGTGATGGTGTTGCCAAAAAAAAAATTGTGTTGAAGTTGTTCCCTCGTAATTTAGTATATTTTACAAAAATACACCCAATTGACTTTCTGCACCACAAAATTATCGGAATTCTTTCTTCCTTGCTTGAAAGAAAAGGAGAGCACCAATATTTGCCTGACTAACAGGAACACCCTTTATATTACTTGTTTGTTTTTGTTTAGGTGGCTGAAATTTGAAGAAGATGTGGAAGACGGCGGTGAGAGGTGGAGCAAGCCCTATGTAGCCACCCTCTCTCTGCACAGCCTCTTCGAGTTGAGGAGCTGCATATTAAAAGGAACCGTCATGCTGGACATGAGAGCCAACTCTATAGAGGAGATTGCAGGTTAGAGGGTTGCAGCGAGCCACACTTGGCCATGAGAACATGTTTATGATGATTTTGAATATATTAAAGTGACACTTTAACAGTTCATTATTTTAAGTACATATTTATTTATGTATTTATTAATAAAATCACTCCTATAAAAGTCCTGATGATGATGATAATAAAAATGTGTGTGTGTGTGTGTGTATATATATATATACAGTATATATATATATATATATATATATATATATATATATATATATATATATATATATATATATATTTATATATATTAGTGCTGGGACAAATATCCGAATATTCGAACAAAAATATATATATTTTTTTATAAATTTAGTCGTTGCCAATTAGTTTTATTATTTTCTCCCAATTTGGAATGGCCAATTATTCTATTATGCTCAGCTCACCGCTACCACCCCTGCGCTGACTCGGGAGGGCGAAGACGAACACACACTGTCCTCCAAAGCGTGTGCCGTCAGTCGACTGCTTTTTTCACACTGCGGACTCACCATGCAGCCACCCAAGAGCTACAGCTTCAGAGGACAACGCAGCTCGGCAGCTTACAGGCAAGCCCGCAGGCCCGCCAGACTACAGGGGTTGCTAGTGCGCGGTGAGCTAGTGCGCCCCTGAGAGCTCCCGTCCTCGGTCGGCAAAGGAATAACCTGACTCGAACTCGCGGACGTCCAGACTATAGGGCGATCCGCACTCTACGCAAGTGCTTTTACTGGATGCACCACTCGGGAGCCCCCGAACAAATATTTTTTGACATGTATTCTGATACAAAAATCAGATGTTCATATTCGCTAGAAATGACAAAAATACCATGCACTTATTTACCACCTCACCAGAAGCAAGGCGGTAAATAAGACAGTTTCAAAAGATTGCAAATGAAAAAGAGCTCTGTGTGATATGTGAGATTAATACATATATAAAAAAAACACAGAATCAACACAGCAGCTCTTGAGCCTCTATTAAAAGTTTTAGACAGCAAAAAGTAAACACGCCAAGACGATAGTGATTTCTATGGATGGAGTTGTGCTGCTTTAGAGCGAGCCAGAATCTCACGGGACAGAAAAAAGTCAAGCACGTCATTCTGAAATGCCTCGCTTAAACAGTACCCAACTTCCTGAAAATGTTGTGCAGTGATTTTTATATAGACTGTATATATTATATATTTTGTTGCAACTTTCTGTTATGTGAAATGTAATAAACGAGAACCAAAATGGTGAGTTTTTTCCCTTTCACTTTACAACGCCATTTCCACGTTTTTGTTTTATTTAAAGTGTTTAAAGTTCAATTTCAGTTTTTGTTTGCTTGTTCAGCTGCACACCTCATGTTATTACTGTACTTTATGAAAACGTGTCTATGGCCACTGTTTACTGTGAAGAAATGGCAATGGCAAGGAATGAAAAAAAAAACTTTATGTACTATTTGTTTTGGGAATAAACAAACAACGTTTAACTTGAACTGCTAATATAACTACTATTTGTAGTTAATTCACTGGGGCAAAGTAAGTCCTACACAACTTGTTATTTACTCCTGGGATATTTTTCTGTTTTAACGTGTTGCATATTGTAAGGTCTTGCTGTAAAATACAGGCACACACACACAGGGGCCATGGCCACGCCCCCTGCCCCTGCTGCTATGCTGTCTCTGCCTGCGTTCAGAGCAATATAATGGCTTTCATTACTTTTTGAAAAACGAACGATTATGTGAACGAATATTTATATTATGAGCGAATATCCGAACATGAAAATCTTGTGTTCGTCCCAGCATTAATATATATAGAGAGAGAGAGAGAGAGAGAGAGAGAGAGAGAGAGAGAGAGAGAGAGAGAGAGAGAGAGAGAGAGAGAGAGAGAGAGAGAGAAAGTGTAGTCTGGGGAGAACACTGAACTACACCTCCCAGAAGGACACGGGTTGAAAAGCCCTAATTTAATTGTTAATTATTGTTAATTATCACCTGCACCTGGCTGTCATTGTAAATTAGAGTCAGTCTGCTCAGGGCTGCTGTGTGGAGAGCCCGCATGATAGTGTGCTCAAGTGTATGGGGGGAAAAAAAAAGGTACTGTGTATAGCCTTTTTGTAAAATAGTGTTTTGTAAAACTGTGTTTTTTGTTTAACAGGTAAACAGCGTAGCTGTCCTGTTTTATAGTTTTAGGTTCTTGTTTATGTTTAGTTTTTGTTTTGTTTTTGATTCATTTTTGAGAAATGAAAGCACACAGAAGCGTTTTTTTTCTTTCAAATCCTGTGTGATGGGTCGTGTTTGGAAGGGAAGGGAAGAACCCGAATGAGCCTGTGTGGCGAGTCTCTGGTTTACATATATATATATATATATATATATATATCCTATATATAATTTTATTATCAAAAAACATTAAAAGTAGATAACAGCACCAGGGATTAACCTTCAACAGAACACAGATAATAATTATTGAAGGATAAGGACTGTGGACGTTGTTCCCAGATCCCATTACCACTGAAGTACTGTAACTGTCTGTTACTTGAATTATTTATAGAACTGCTATATTTGTACTGCTGTAACCTTATTAAAACTGTTGGGATCTGCTTGCAGAAGTGTCCACAATTGAACTTAGTAGGTTAATGGTAGTGTTTTAAATGTCCTATTCATACAACAATTTTAATCACCTGAGAAAGTTACCCAATTACCCTTCATTATAAAGGTAGACCCCTGCTTTTAAGGACCAGTGGAACACATTTTTATTTAAAGGAACCTGTAGTTTTATGTGCATTATTTTATTTTGCAAAATCCATTTAAGAAAGGATTTCTTGTAAATGACAACTGCACTAAAGTGATGCTAAGTATGTTGGCATCAAGGAGAAAACATCTGTTGACACGATTAGGTCTCCTTTCAGCCAATATCTTAGGAGCAGCACAGAAACCAGGACCAGAGGACACATTTGGAAGTAAGGTAGTGACAGACTAAAGACAGAGGTTAGGAGAGGGTACTTAGCTATTGGTTGTTGATGATGAATCATTGGATTTCTTAATGACCCGACTTGACAAAAGTTTTTAGATTATCCAACTACTAGAAACTAGATGGGCAGAATAGCCTCCTCTCGCTCATTGATTTTCTTGTGTGTTCTTCTGTTTGTACCGACAGATATGGTTATAGACAACATGATCGTGTCTGAGCAGCTGGATGAGTCTGTGCGAGAGAAGGTGCGGGGGGCCTTGCTGAAGCGGCACCACCACCAGAACGAGAAGAAGCTGAGTAACCGCATCCCCCTGGTGCGCTCCTTCGCTGACATAGGCAAGAAACAATCTGATCCTCACTTGCTTGAGAGAAATGGTGAGATTTGTTTTGCTTTGGCTGATCGCTGTGCATTAACACTAAAAGGCTGGTAACACTACAAGGCTAAGGTAACATTAGGTAACCCAACATAAATGTGGCAATCAGGATCTGTGAAATCCGTCCATAATGATAGTTTGAGTTTAATGCTTCTTTTTTTTATCTTTGGCAGTCACAAGCTAGTCAGGAAACCTGCATAATACCCATCTCTTTTAGGGCTTAATCCTCATTGTGGTCATAAATCTGAATCGTCCACAGTGCTGATTTCTTGTGCTTAATTGTGTTTCAACACATTCACAAATAGGGAAAGGACTAAAGAAATGGCAAAATATATTGCTTTTTATGAATGGTTGTACATGCTGCACTATATGTGGGCATGATACCCCCGCCATTGTCAATCTGCGCATTGTCAATCTGCAGACCATAACTAGCCCTGTCACTGAATAGAAAATACTGGCTGTTTTCAAGCACAAGGATTATTGCTGTCAGGGACACATCAACCCTGCTGGTGAAACATCCGTCTGAGCTGCAACATTATCCTCTGTTCCATCACTCTCCAACATTCTTAGTGTAAAGTATACCATCTCCATGATTTTCAGCAGGGAAGCCACAATACTCCAAAAAGGAAACGATGAAGGGCTTTGCATTGGAGTGGCACTTTACTATAGGAAGGCATTGTACATTATTTTTTTCTTTTTTAGTTTATTGGAGCCCTCTAGTGGCTCCACAAGCACTTGCATCAATGTGACTGTCAGAGAATGTATAAAACTTGGAATATCCCTAACTCTCTTTTTTTTATACTAGTGTAGATAAGCATAGAAAAACAGTATTGAGGAACTATTCTGTACAAGAGTCTGGGTTAGTATGCATCAAGAGTGACATGGATCATGATTTTTCATAGCATTTATTTGATCTAAACCTGAATCGTTTGGGTTTCACTGTTGTGCTGATTTTTCACAGCATTTTTAAACCACAAAGCAAGGCGTCCTCAACATGAGGATATGGAGCAAATCAGAAACGCGGACGACTTGCATCCACAGTTTGCAGTTCATAGGCCCGGTTTTGCAGAATGGTTGACATGTTTACGGGAAATGTTGAAATCTGCAGTAACATCTTTCTTTTTCTTGCACATTTTTATCAGCAAGAATAATGCATGCATGTTTGTGTTGCTTCATGGAAATGGCTTTGATGCATGAGCACAATGGTAACTTGAAATGCATCAGTAGTTCCAAAGCAGTGCTACAATACAGTTCAGAGGCACTAATCTTTTCCCAATACCCTTTACACACAGGGGCAATTTGTTCAATTAAAATGTGTCTTCCATGGGAGGGCTCCAAAATAATTCTCACAAACATGAAATTGCTGTTAAGTGTATTATAAGAAGTAATTTACAATAAGCGACTGCAAAATTTGGACCAAACTATGTAGACTGTGTCTAAACTATGTAAATTATGTAGTATCATTTAATTTGTGTAATCCAAGTTGGTTTTATTGAAAATTGACTATACGAGTGTCTGATCGCTTTCTATCTTTCAAGAAGGACGTGTCTCTAACATTATCACATTTTGTAATAACCCCCTCTAAACACAGTGAAGTTTCTGTTTTTGTACTCTTCACTCTGCAATTAGTTCACCCAGCCACATTGCGTAACAGTTGAACAGGACATGCTTTGTTTTGTTTTGCTTGTGTTTTGGATAATCTAATTGGTCTCCTTGGACACACCTACCTTCCCACCACCTCCCCCTCCACCTCCCCACCACCTCCCCTATCTGCATGGTGACGTGTGGAGCTTTCCCCTGTGTCACCTTGCAAGCTTACTGAAATTCTTCATTTTCCTAACTTCACTTTTATCTTGCATGTTCTGTTTTTTAATTTTATAGTTATAAATTTTTTTTTTTTTATCATAGATACCCAATTAATTTTGTTGTGCTTGTTTTCTTTTTTTATTCCTTCCTTTCTTTTGTTTTCTCTCTCTCTCTCTCTCTCTCTCTCTCTCTCTCTCTCTCTCTCTCTCTCTGTGTCTTTTACCCATGGCAGGGGAAGGCCTGTCAGCTTCCAGTCTTTCTCTCATTTGGACGGGTCTCTCGTCATCCACCCCTTCTCAAAGAAGAGAATCGCACATTTCCTTACTCTTAAATTACCTCTTGCCGGGCTCCAGAGCTGGAACCCCCGCAGGTTCAAGGTCTGCCACCCCCCAGGCCTCCCCTAAGAACACGCCACCCTCCACCCCGACCCTGGAGAGCCACCACCCCCTCAATGTCTTCCATGAGCCAG
Source organism: Acipenser oxyrinchus oxyrinchus (assembly GCA_030684275.1). Classification (NCBI taxonomy): domain Eukaryota; kingdom Metazoa; phylum Chordata; class Actinopteri; order Acipenseriformes; family Acipenseridae; genus Acipenser; species Acipenser oxyrinchus. The sequence continues at coordinate 28,187,001 of CM060250.1, forward strand.
AGGTGACCCGTGTCATTCCCGTAGTGGTGGTGTACCCACCTGAGGAGGACCTGCTGCCAGCAGAGGGGCAGGGACAGGAGGATCATCATCTTGAACAACCCCAACCAGGCAAATGCCTTGTTTTACATAACTTGCAAGGTGTGAGTGATGATGATGGTGTGACAAAGCACAGAAGCACAGGAACTTGCATGCTTCCACCAAACACCTGCTAGATCATTCTGCTGATCGAATTTAGTGCTGCTCTTTGTTTCTTCACAAAACGGCCATTAACAAAGTTTAAACAAGGGCATGTTTTTGCAGTTTTGCTTTGATCCTTCTAATGGCTTCTTCCGCTTTTTTTTTTTTTTTAAACCAAGCATTATATGGCATAATTCTAATGACCTCAGAACATGTTTTGTCTTAATGGTTATTATGCCTGTCACAGACACATTTTCTGCTAAGGGGGGCATGGTGCAGAAAAAAACATAAATGGTCTCCAGAATTTAAGTGAACGGAGCAATCTGATTGGCCATGGAAGATTTCTGATAAACTATAAAACAGATATTGGGGGCTGTCCTCTGGACACACATATTCTTTACCAACTCAAATAGCTTTCTGATGTACTGTAATTGCTGTACCTGACTTGCACAACAAAGGTTTGCGAAGCTATCAAATTGTCTGCTGCAGGCTATTGTAGACTATTGTGTAGCTATTGCTTAACTTGGTGATTATTGTTTTGCAATGTGGATTGCATTGATACAGGCCATCAATAGCAGCCCTTGTCTCACCTTCCATTTCCATGTTTATATAGGTCATGTTAAGCTGACATTAGCATGTCTTTGGCAAGCAACACTTCCCAAAAATAGCAAGAAAGGTCATAAGAACCTAAGATGCTGGTCTAAAAAAAGGTGGGGCAGGGGGCAGCTGGCATCTTATTTTAACAGAAGGTCAAATTATGCATGCATTTCCATCCCCCAACAGATAGATCAAATAGATTCCTGTAAGGTCTAGCAAATAGCATCCTATGGTAAATGCTTGTATAGATTTACAGTTCTGACCCAGCCCCAACAAATAAAGAAATACTTTAAGGACATTACATCATCTATGCATATTCAGAAACAACACTTGAGTGAGCATTAATACTAAAACTAAATCTTTTAACCAAGCTATACAAATAAGAATGTGCAGCAGTTTAAGTTACAAATTACAGCAATAAATTAATCCATCAATTTACATTTGTATTGTGTTCCATTTGCACATACATACATCCTTTTAAGTTAAATCTTCAGAAACACAAATCCAGTTGCGTTTACATTTCAGACTGGCCATATTCCCAGTGCCTACATTGCTCTACAAGCATGTTGTAGTGGGGAATCCCATCCAGTCCTTGTTCTCTCTCAGGCAGTCAGATGAAGTGTGTGGTCTTTATTGTAATGTGTTCTATTTATTGTCAAATGGTTCAGTTGAGAACATTAAACACATTTCATTTGTAACCCAAACTGGATTTGAACTCCCACTGCATAGCAATTGGAGCCATTCTTTGCCCCTTAGTTTTAGGTTACAGAAGCCGCGTGGTGTGTCTAATAAATGCATTCTGAAAGCTTTAACACTAGAACGTCCGCGTTTTATAGGCATATAGAACAATCATGACCGGTCAGTTTGACCGGTGTATTAAAAACAACATAAATATTATAATGAAAGGACAAGCAATTGAATAAAAGTGGTAGGCACAACCTAAAAAAACGGTAAAACATGAAATAAACAAATCTTTGAAAATAAATGTTGTGTATATACAGCTATATCATGTACATACAAAACTGTACAACTGAAACGATGTAAATAAGTTTCAATTTTTTTTTATATTGCCTACATAACAAAGAGCACATGCACAACAAAGCTGTGTGTTTATACACAGACATGCTATAATCGAAATTTCATGAATAAATAAACATTTGAACAGAATGGGCTTCATTTACAATCGTTTACAAAGTGTAAATGCTGGCGCAAATCACACAGATCTTGCACTTTTCAAAATATAAAGTGCACTTATCGCAGACTGTCTTTGCGCATTAGGTATAGCTATCGGCAGTAACCCAGGCTTCTGGCACCAAATGCTCCATAGATATATACTAGTACAATGAAAGCTTCTAATTCCTCCAAGGGCATTGACCAGGAATCATCTTGTAGTTGTCGGTAGACTTCTGCTTCAGTGCAATGTTGTGCAGGTCAATCAATAGGTGAAAAGCACTCAGTGCGCCACCACTCTGCACTCCCGATGTTGTATTTTCAAAATAATAATAATAATAATAATAATAATAGTAATAATGTTACAGTTGTTGTGGGCAAATCCTTGTTGCCCTCATTGCCAGAGCAAATGCTTCTAATTTCTCTCAAATCAAAACGCAAACATCTCAAGATTTGACGAAAACGATTCTGTGACATTGTCTATATATTAAAAAAAAATGAATCCCAGGTTTGTTTGCGATGCGATCAATAGCGACGCGATTTTTCAGCCGCATCGGGCAGTGTGATATGTTTTGTGATGCGATTTTACAGCATCGGTCGATCGCAAAGTTTAATCATGTTTGATATTTTGCAAGGCGGTGTGTCCATGGCTTTATTTTGCATTTCCGGATTCTTTCTTTGTCAGGGTAATTAGTACATATATTTAGGAAAAGTCAGGAAAGCACAGCTCTGTATCTTAAACACACACACACCGCAATTTAAATTTAAATTCCTAAAACGGTCAAAATGACCGCCTTGGTCGTTCTAGTGTTAATGCTCAGACTGCTTTACAACAGGAGTCTTAAACTATCATCTACTTGACAGTGAAGTACAGTGCCATGAAACTGATTAGGACTGCATATACATAGGGCTGCAAGTCAGATATGATTGGTTTGATTTTTTTATCAATTCTTTCAGCTGCTTTTGACATCCAGTCGGTTTCTCGTAAAACCGATTTTAAAGTTTAAAAATGAAAAACCTAACTGGATTTATGTAGCCAAGGTAACGGGACAGATCGTTATTACACAGCCAAATGAGCTTGGTACAGTGTTATTGCATCAATCATACCAATGTATTATACAATGAGACACCATGTAGAAATAATAAGATAATGTATTTAATAGACATTCACATTTTTAATTGATTATCTTCCTGGATGCGGTCGGTGAAACTGCGGAAACTGGCAATACTTTTTCATTGTACGGTTTCGGACAGTTTTCTCTTTTGTTGGTATTGTTTGATTTGGAATTTTATGCAAATGTAGTTTTCGGTTCGGTTTGGGAAAATCATGTTTCATTCCTAGACTGAAATAATCATTTGATATCTTATGATGAGAACTGAGTTCCACTTTGGGAAAATTATGCAAGCGTACAAGCACATCTACAGAAATAATTATACAGGAACATAAATAACAAACCCACTGTAGCTACTTTGAGTTTTAGGTGCATTTTGAGGTTTTCTCAACACCTCACTGCTGTTTACCCTCTGTCTTCAAACAGGCCTTCATCACGCCCATCTTAAAAAAAAAAACCCTCCCTTGATCCCTCATCTGTCCAGAACTACCGTCCTGTCTCCCTTCCCCCTTTCCTCCCTTAAGCGAGCGGTACATCGCCAGCTCTCTGCTTTCCTGTCAACACTGCTCGACCCCCCTCCGCTCCAATCAGGTTTTCTCCCGTTACAGTCCACTGAAACTGCTCTTCCCTCTGTCACTAACTCTATACTCTCTGCCTGTACCACTTCCCTCTCCTCTGTCCTAATTCTCCTCGACCTCTCTGCTTCCACTCTATTCTCCTGTCCTCCCTCGCTGACCTGGGACTCTCATGCACTGCTCTTGCCTAGTTCTCCTCCTACCTCTCCGATTGCACGTACTGGGTGTCTTGGCATGGCTCACCCTCTGCCTCTTGCTCTCTTTCGACAGGTGTCCCCCAAGGCTCAGTCCTGGGACCCTTCCTGTTTACTCTCTACACCCGCTCCCTGGGTCCTTTCATCTCCTCCCATGGCTTCTCGTATCATTTCTATGCTGATTATGCCCAGCTCTTCCTCATGTTTCCACCCTCTGACTCCGACATTTCCTCCCGTAACTCTACCTGCCTCTCAGCCATCTTCTCCTGTGTGCACTCGCATCATCTCAAACTAGGCCTCTCCAAATCAGACCTCTCCAAATCAGACCTCCGTTTCTTCCCCCTCTTTCTCCCCCACCGCTGTTCTCTCTATCTCTGTTCCTCTTGAATCCACCACCCTCTCTCCCTCCTCATCCACCAAGAACCTCTGGGTCACCCTCGACCCCTCCCCCTCCTACTCTCAGCACATTTCTACTCTGGCATGCTCCTGTCGCTCTGGCATGCACCTGTCGCTCGCCTATCGCTGTCTCGACCTTTCTGCTCCCTCCAGACTTATCGTTTCTCCCTACACCACTGTCGCTCCTCCGCCACCGCCAGATTAGCTGTACCCCACCCCCACCCCCACCCCGCTCCCCTGCTCCCAGAGTCTGCTCCTTCTCCACCCTTTCCCCTCAGTGGTGGAACGACCTACTCACAGATATTAGGACTGCTCAGTCCCTGACCACCTTCCGGCGCCTCCTCAAGACACACCTATTCAGACAGCATCTGTAAACCTCACAGCTCTTGACTATACTGGATTATGTGGCACCCAATTGTACCAGTACTTGCATCAGCTTGTACTTGCACTGAACTGCTCCATACCTTGCCATATGCTACTACTGCTCTTAATTAGAACTATTTTCTTTATCTTGTAATTGACTTTACTCTTTTATAGGTATACGTATTCACATTTTTTGTAATGGCTCTTATTTGAAATTGGTCTTATCCATTTATTGGAGGCTGTGTGGTTCAGTGGTTAAATAAAAGGGCTTGTAATCAGGAGGTCCCTGTGTTCATACAACTTCTGGTTTTGCTGATGTTAGAATTGAATTACATTTTTTTGTAAAGCCATCATTTGACCCTAATATTTTTTTCATGCACTCCTGGAGTTGTGTCATTTTTACCAGACTTTAGAAATCAAGTTACAGCATACCAACCATTTTTAAACTCTCTTTTTTAAAGTATATAATTGATTGTCCTTTTTAAAAAGATGCAGCCAGAACCACAAATGAAATGCAGTAGAGAAATCTCACTGCAACCACAGGGATATCCAGAATAAAAAGTGTTAATAACTAATGTGCATATTGGCTTATTGAAGGCTGACACTGTTTTAACTATTCATATGTATTAACATGTGCTGGGCATGGTTAGGTGTGCTTCTTTCTGTGACTCCAGGCCTGTGCTACACAGTAACTTCAACTTGGCTGTCTGTTTAGGTGCACATTCTTATCCGGGAGAGACGACTGCTGTTCTGAGACATTTCATTTTCCTGCAGCAGTCCAGTATTGTGACAGGAGAGCTTCATCATGACACCCTTGTTTATTAAAACAGCCTGTGTCTCTTCACTTTGAGTTAAACATCTGTGTTATTTCATCCCCCCCCTCCCAATAGGACACTTGGCATCCCCACAGTCTGCTCCAGGAAACCTAGAAACTGCCAAAGGAAGTGAAAGCAAAGTTAGCATGGCAGGAGGCAGCAGGGAGAACAGCACTGTTGACTTCAGCAAGGTATCTCTCATTAATAGTGGTGATGATGATGTAATTTCATGCTCAAGAGTTTTATGTTGTCACCAATAACATTTTTTTATTTTTATTTTGTAATTTATTTTTTAGAATACGTATTTGAACATTTTAACAGAAACAATTTAATGGTTATTTCTGCAAAATACCTGTAATAGACTCTTCTACTATTTGGCTGTACAACTGCTGGATTATGTTGGTCCATGTTCATCTTTTCTCTTTTTAAACTGTAATGGCTGCTTTCACAAAACCCTATTACTCCTAATCTTGGACTAACTAATATTGGTTTAGGTAAAGTAGTCCAGTGCTAATTGGGGTCTGTGAAATCTGCAGCAAATATTATAAAACTAAGCTCAGAAGGTAAAAATGCCTTCTATTCTACAGTTATAGCCTATATAATTAACTAATTTTGCTTCATAAAGTCAAATGAAACCTGCTGATATAATGTTACGTTAACATATTGAATTACATACTGCTTTGTAGTTTTCCATACACCATAAACTGACAAATTGAAAAATGTGACATGAAATACTGTACTACTATTATTGCTTCCGGTAGACTTGCTATATCATTTTGTAGTTTTTTGATTTACATGATGTTAAATAAAATATTATTATTATTATTATTATTATTATTATTATTATTATTATTATTATTTTAATGATCTCTCAATCCAAAAATTCTAGATGTTGCAAAACTTTTGGTCATAGCTGTACTCTTTTCTCACTCTCATTAGTACAATATTTGTGTAGATTTGATCTAACTACAAGTTTCATTTTAAAGAGTGCTTTACAGTAATTTGCAACAACTAATATATTTCATATAATAATTAAATTTACTTGAACCAGAAATTGAGTGTGTGTATTCACCGTATCTATGGGTCCTGTGTTACTAGCCTAATCATTTATATATTTTGTAATATAGACAATTACCACATCAACAGTGCTTTACAATGCATTGTTGTTTGATTACAGGTGGTTCAAAATAAAACAAAAACGAATCACACCAGTGGATGCATTATTAGCAATGTGCAGCAATGTCATATCCGATCTTATAAGATACAGTACGGTACCCTGTATTGACCACTGACGTGTGTCATTTACACATGCTGCTACCAACTGAACGGTACAGATGAAAACTGATCAATTCACATTTACTTATGTGTCTAAAACCGTAAATTCAGCTCTTAGCCGGACAGCCGTACGTTGAGTTGGCGGCAAGAAAGAAAAAGAATAGATGATGCGTTTGGGAATTCAGTTTCACGTTTTGCATGCTGTCGCTTTACGTAACTGCCCAGTTTAACCATGTTAAATAAAAGAAAACAATAAAGCAAGAGATTAATATAATTACTGTACCGTTAAAAAGCTGAAACAAGCCAGTTCGTGTGCATGCATTTTTGTTATTTCTGTCTTGTGTTAACACGCACGATGGAAAAAAAAACAACTGTCTGATATATTTGCCATAGACTGAGAAAGCACGGTAAGAAACTTATTTGGAATGCTGTTTTGTAAATTGCCAAATACTGTATTACAGTGCTTTGTTTTGGTTTAGACATTTGGTTTAGAAACTCCAACTTCTCTCTCCATTGTCGTGAGAATGTGACGTAGCACACTGAAAAGTAAAGGAGCCCTTCGCAAATAAATAAAAAACGAAGCCTTTTGCAAATAAATTAAAAAACAAAGCCCTTTACAAAGCATATCATTTTTTTAGTTTTGTTTGGTGATCAGGTAGCTGATTTGCTTTTAACCCTAGACTTTTCAGTCCCTTAGCAATAAGATAAGATGCAATTCATGTTACACTAGCCTTAAGTAGTACACAGAAATTGCCCGAAAGATACTACCAGAATAGTATGACAAAAAGGTGAGACTTATTTTATTTTTGCGTGTAAACCTAGCCACTGTTACTTGATAAACCCCCGACGTTAAATAAATAAATAAATAAATAAATAAATAAATAAATTACAATGTAGTGTAACAATTCCCTTACAAGGAATAGAGCATAAATATTACTTTAAATTGGAAAAGGCAGCACTACATTAATAGCGTCTAATGCAAAGGGGCAGTTGCCTTCAGATAGAACCAGCAGTTGCCCTTTTACAGGGTTCCCCCAGGGGCTGACAGGTTCCCTACAGAAGTCTGCAGCTGCAAGCTGAGACGTGTAGGTGGCATCGCCCATGTGACAGAAGCCTGCCTTCTTGTGTTTCCACAGAGAACGCTAACCTTCTGTAACACATTTCTGGAACTGTTGATCATTTTATAGGTGGCATACATGTACAGCATGCAATGTTTTTAGCTGCTTGAATCCGTCCATTTCTAATAATCCAGAATGGCATGAGTGACCATTTCTGATGATGCACGTGGTTCCCTTTTTAAAACTGCAGCAACTATGCGGAAGGGGTATCTGATTGATGAAGTGCCACAAATAGTTAGAGGTTAAGCGTGTAATACTTCTACTAATACTAAAAAAAAAAGATTCCTGCTTAACTGCTTCCTTGTAATTTTAGGGTCTTCCTGTTATAATAAGAATAATACTTGCAGAGCCATTTTATGCTTCAAAGCTTGGAACAGGACCTAAAAATAAGCACCAATGTCTGATGGTCATACACCCCTCCTTTCCCAACTCCTTTCCTTCACCCCTAGCAGCAGGTGTCTCTCATAGGCACTGTACTGTATTAATGCTCAAGGTCAAATAGACAATTATTATCTTTGTATATTTATTACAACACATGTTGACACAGTTCACAGACATACATCTGTGATGCTTTCTTGGCTTCTCCTCTCTAGTTTCCCTCCCGTTCGTCCTGTTGGACAGGAGTCCAACTCCTTTCACTATAGTTAAGGCAGTAGGTTTTATGGTGGTTGCTGAAATGTATCTGGTGTCACTCTGTGGTGCCAATAATCTTTGTTGATCGTGTAACTGTATTAATTGTATTCCTGTGCAGTGACGTGAGTAGTGGTGTTTACTCATGGAATGAATCATACAGATCTTTTTTTGCAGCTCTCCCCCACTTCTTCTGTTGCCTTTTTTAAGTGCTTTCTAGCCCTTTTTGGTGATTTTTGTATTTATAAAATGTTTTGAAATAAGTGTATTTAGTTTTTGGAATACAATAGTAGGTGTACTATGAATCTGTTTATTTATAATCTCATATTTCTAGAGCTTGGTGTTATTTCTCAACAATGAAGTCAACAGATCCATCTTGTGCCCTTGATCCTACGGTTCTAAAACATGGCGTTTCATTCCATGGTCTCCCTTTGTGTGATGTTAATGGTGTTCATCTGCCAATATAGCTTTACAGTGTTTTGAGATCATATTTGTCAATGAAAAACGTCCCATGTACATTTCAGACTTTTTTTTAATCACAGTAACAAATACCCCCCCCCCCCCCTTATTACAGCCACCTCCAGTTTTGACCCACAAAACTGTTTCTTGCCCCAGAGGTGTTGAGAACGAATCGGCTGCTGTCTTTTCCAGAATTTAGTATTTTTATTAAGTGGTGATTTTTTTACCTGCCGGTCTGTGCAGGTTGATATGAACTTCATGAAGAAAATACCCCCCGGAGCTGAAGCCTCTAATATTCTGGTGGGAGAGGTGGACTTTCTGGAGAGGCCCATTATTGCCTTCATCCGACTCGCACCTGCTGTCCTCCTGACTGGCCTCACGGAGGTGCCTGTCCCCACCAGGTGAGAGCACCATGTGGAGGGTCTAACGGGTCAGGCGGGGGGTTGAAAAATGTACCATATAAACCAGTGGGATTAAATTACTAACTGTTTTATGGTGTATGTTAACATTTTTATCCATGGATATCCATCCCCAGCGATGGAGATATAGTGGATGTCACACTATTTTACATATACAATACAGGTACTGGGCAAGCCTTTGCTCCAGTGTGCATTAATGAAAATACTGTTTATTTTTTCCAGAACTTGTAAGGAACATTTCAAGCTGTAGGCAGAAGCTCTCTAAAATGATCCCAAAGTTTTTTTTTATTATTTTTTATTTTTAGCTCTAGAATATTATTCCTCTTATTGCACAAATAACTTTTTAGACTGGGGCAAAAGCTAAATAGTAAGTTTTGCACCAGCAGTTTTACACAGATAACTAGTCCAACAGATTTTGCAGATTCCGACATGTTTACTTTAATTTTCGCACTTATCTTTGATTCCACTCACTGCAGGAACATGATTAGTGCTAACTGGGGTCTAACTGGGGTCTGAGGAGATAGTGCTTAAACACACACACAGAGATTATAGATTCAGCAGGCTGCTTTCTGTTTTCTTTTCAGATGTACCTTGAGTTTCCTCCACATCTCAAGAGTATTATCCAGGTTACTTTTTATTTAATTTTTTTTTTTTTTTTTTTCTGTGTAGGTTTTTGTTTTTGTTATTGGGTCCATCTGGCAAAGGACCACAATACCATGAAATTGGTAGATCAATTGCTACACTCATGACAGATGAGGTGAGTTATGTATGGTATCTGCATGTGTTGCTGTTCTCAATTGCTCATACATTTTGGAATATGTAGGTCAGTTGTGCTCCTCCCAGGCCATGTGACAGTGATGGTTTACAATTGCTCAAACATCTGTTTTGCCTCATATGCTGTGTGACAGTACTGACTTTTTACGGGTTTTATTAATCTTTTCATGTCTATGTACAATATGCTTTTCTAATTTTTATTATTCTATCTCGTGATTCTGTTAATTATCTTTCTAATGATCTCCTGTCGTTTAGTCTACATTGCTTCTGACAGCAGGGTAACATTCCTTTCACAGACCCATTTTTTTTTTCCGTTCATTGTGCTACAGATTTCAGAGCATGACATACTGAGCCTGTATTACAATGCTTGGTATTTTAGAGTGACAGTACAGTACTCTCCAGCTAAGAGAACAGCCCTCAGGAAGCAAACAAAGTGTTCTTATAGCCGTCTCTAAGACGGAGTTAGCCACCAGACACAATATCAATCAATCAATCAATCAATCAATACATATGTATTACTTGTCATGACGCACATGCATAAACATATGAAATGAACTGAATAAGTAAAAGCAAAACAATAGGCAAGTGTTTGTTAATAAACTATTAATAATAAAGGAACAGACAAACTACCATTAATAAAACTAAAGCAAAACAACACGGTCAAAAAGCATAAATCACTATGTACTATGAAATTAGCTGGCAGGTGTGTTTCAGGCTATCACAGTGGCAGAGGCAAAAATAATGGGTTACTTCTAATTTGCCTTTGTTTACATGCCATTTTGTAGCGATGAGGTGCACTCGTGGAAATCAATATACGAAACAATTCAATGATATGACGACAGTTCTGGAACGATTTAATGAACCAATCGATGTCCTGCAAGAGACTCTCACAATGACAAGTCGCTTTTTTACAAAACAGTAGTGTATCAGTTGTGAACGAATCGCTATCGGTGCCAAGAAAGTGTTCTTTTAAGCGAAGTTCCTGTTCCTTTAGCAGGAGCATTTACAATGGTAGAAATCTGTTTCACCACAAGGGTGTTCCCTTAGGCGAAGTGTTCTCTTAGGAGCTGTTCCAATACGTGACTACTGTATCTAAAACTTTTTTGGGGGGGTTTCTGCAGATTTTCCATGATGTTGCTTACAAAGCAAAAGACAGAAACGACCTTTTGTCTGGAATCGATGAGTTTTTAGACCAGGTAACAGTTTTGCCGCCGGGAGAGTGGGATCCTACGATACGAATTGAACCACCAAAGAGTGTTCCTTCACAAGTAAGTCTTTATTATCATGTTATGATCAAGCCTGTTGAAAGCAAAAAAATATATGGATAACTATATGTTGGAAACTGAACAATTGTGGTAGCACTTTCGATTACAGAGCACAAATAGCCATGTAATTACATTATAATCACTAGGCAACCACCAGTTATTTTATTATTTATTATTATTATTATTATTATTATTATTATTATTATTATTATTATTATTATTATTATTATTTATTTCTTAGCAGACGCCCTTATCCAGGGCGACTTACAATTGAACAAGATATCACATTATTTTTACATACAATTACCCATTTATACAGTTGGGTTTTTACTGAAGCAATCTAGGTAAAGTACCTTGCTCAAGGGTACAGCAGCTGTGTCCCCCAACTGGGATTGAACCCACGACCCTACGGTCAAGAGTCCAGAGCCCTAACCACTACTCCACACTGCTACCAATGGTTGAATTGTATCTGTTGTGTAATTGTATGGTAATTACCTTGTGAACTACATCTTGTTACGTGATGTAATTACATGGTAAGGCCATTTCCAGGTATCAACACGATTCTCTCATCAGTAGTTTCCATGTTGATAGATGCACAGTTATTGCCATGTTATTACATGCTAATGTATGCTTGGTAATCTAGTGTTCACAATATGTTTGTTTATTGTTTGTTTCAAAGTATTTTCTTACCTGTAGTCCGTGTTTACTTTGAGATTCAATCATTGCTACCACCAGAAATCAATTCTTGACATTTGTATCCCCTCTATTTTTCAGCAAAAAAGAAAAATACCTGCTCTTCCAAATGGCTCCTTCCCAGCTAGTGAATCACTGAAGGAAGAGGATCACCATGCTGGACCAGAGCTCCAGAGGACAGGAAGGTGCGCTGTGCAGTAATGCACACCAGAACTGTCTCCCCAGTGTGTGCCTGTGCCCCCAATAAATAATAATAAATCAATCACAAATTCACTCAAACGTTTTAAAAATAGATCATAATAATTAGTATGACATATATACACATTCATTTTAAAATAGACTAGTAACTACCGGTACATATTATAATTACATACTGTACATAGTCACACACATTAATTGCTGTGTCATGCTATTATATAATTAATGGTAAATTACTTTATATAGAGTTTATATTAAATTATGTTGCCTTTTATTTAAAATTTCAATAAAGCAGTTAAATTTGGAAGTACAGTACTGTGCAAAAGTTTTAGGCAGGTGTGAAAAAATGCTGTAAAGTAAGAATGCTTTCAAAAATAGACATGTTAATAGATTATATTTATCAATTAACTAAATGCAAAGTGAGTGAACAGAAGAAAAATCTAAATCAAATCCATATTTGGTGTGACAACCCTTTGCCTTCAAAACAGCATCAATTCTTCTAGGTACACTTGCACAAAGTCAGGGATTTTGTAGGCATATAGTCAGGTGTATGATTAAACAATTATACCAAACAGGTGCTAATGATCATCAATTCAATATGTAGGTTGAAACACAATCATTAACTGAAACAGAAACAGCTGTGTAGGAGGAATAAAACTGGGTGAGGAACAGCCAAACTCAGCTAACAAGGTGAAGTTGCTGAAGACAGTTTACTGTCAAAAGTCATACACCATGGCAAGACTGAGCACAGCAACAAGACACAAGGTAGTTATACTGCATCAGCAAGGTCTCTCCCAGGCAGAAATTTCAAGGCAGACAGGGTTTCCGATGTGTTGTCCAAGCTCTTTGAAGAAGCACAAAGAAACGGGCAACGCTAAGGACCGAGACGCAGTGGTCGGCCAAGGAAACTTACTGCAGCAGATGAAAGACACATCATGCTTACTTCCCTTCAAGAATCGGAAGATGTCCAGCAGTGCCATCAGCTCAGAACTGGCAGAAAACAGTGGGACCCTGGTACACCCATCTACTGTCCGGAGAAGTCTGGTCAGAAGTGGCCATCATGGAAGACTTGCGCCAAAAGCCATACCTCCGACGTGGAAACAAGGCCAAGTTTACTCAACTATGCACGAAAAACACAGGAACTGGGGTGCAGAAAAATGGCAGCAGGTGCTCTGGACTGATGAGTCAAAATTTGAAATATTTGGCTGTAGCAGAAGGCAGTTTGTTCGCCGAAGGGCTGGAGAGCATACACTAATGAGTGTCTGCAGGCAACAGTGAAGCATGGTGGAGGTTCCTTGCAAGTTTGGGGCTGCATTTCTGCAAATGGAGTTGGGGATTTGGTCAGAATTAATGGTCTCCTCAATGCTGAGAAGTACAGGCAGATACTTATCCATCATGCAATACCATCAGGGAGGCATCTGATTGGCCCCAAATTTATTCTGCAGCATGACAACGACCCCAAACATACAGCTTAAAGTCATTAAGAACTATCTTCAGCGTAAAGAAGAACAAGGAGTCCTGAAGTGATGGTATGGCCCCCACAGAGCCCTGATCTCAACATCATCGAAGTCTGTCTGGGATTACATGAAGAGAGAGAAGCAACTGAGGCTGCCTAAATCTACAGAAGAACTGTGGTTAGTTCTCCAAGATGTTTGGGCCAACCTACCTGCCGAAGTTCCTTCAAAAACTGTGTGCAAGTGTACCTAGAAGAATTGATGCTTGATGCTGTTTTGAAGGCAAAGGGTGGTCACACCAAATATGGATTTGATTTAGATTTTTCTTCTGTTCACTCACTTTGCATTTAGTTAATTGATAAATATAATCTATTAGCATGTCTATTTTTGAAAGCATTCTTACTTTACAGCATTTTTTCACACCTGCCTAAAACTTTTGCACAGTACTGTACATACAATTTTTCCAATCTAAAATTGAAGCTACCTCATTATTATTATTATTATTATTATTATTATTATTATTATTATTATTGTTGATGTTTTAAATAGAATGAAAATGATTATAATGGAAATCGTTTGATCTACAGTGGTGGTGACTGCATGCATGCTTGTTTGGCTTGTTTAGGCTGTTTGGTGGTTTGGTGCTTGATATAAAGCGGAAAAAACCCTTTTTCTTGAGTGACATCAAGGACTCATTGAACCTGCAGTGCCTGGCCTCCGTCCTCTTCCTCTACTGTGCCTGTATGTCTCCTGTTATCACTTTTGGGGGGTTGCTGGGAGAAGCTACAAAAGGCAACATAGTAAGTACTGATCCAATACGCTGATGTGTTCCTGTGCAGCCTTCAAACAAAAATAAATATTATCTAGTAGCTGATGTTCAGATCCAGGTTTTAAATGGGGTCCTGATAATGCAGAAGAGCATTACTTTCCAGTACGTGTGTGTGTGTGTGTGTGTGTCTAATATATATATATATATATATATATATATATATATATATATATATATATATATATATATATATATATATATAAATACTTCTGTTGTATTTTTTTCTGAAGCTGAAGATTAAACCATACATTTTGTTTAGTAATGTACTGGAATCCCCCTTTCGGATAGCAAGTAGGTAGGGCTGGGCTGGTGTATTAATAGTTTTGAGAAATCTGAAAGTGCAATGAAATTATGCCTAGTAAGGGTCTCTGTGTAGAGTTTAAAAGCTGTTTGAACTGTTACTTTATTGGAGCTCTTTTTTCCCCCTGAATGCAGAGTGCGATAGAATCTCTCTTTGGAGCTTCGTTGACAGGGATTTCCTATTCGTTATTCGCTGGACAGCCCCTAACGATATTGGGAAGCACGGGACCAGTTCTGGTGTTCGAGAAAATTTTATTTAAATTTTGCGTGTAAGTGTCTTTGAAAAAGTACTGCAGGCATTCTGTATAAACTCTTGTGCAACTTCTATGCCTTGGTCATTCAAAGGTGTCATGTCTTGTAATGGTGTCCAATTATAATCCTATGACATGATTTATTCTCTAAATTCTTACTGCAGTCGTCTAGAGTTTTGCCTTCCTGGAAATCTTCTTTATATAGAAGCAGAACAGGTTAACCATTTTATGAAGGATTTTGTTTCAAGTTTAGTAAAGTAAGCTACTACCCAAAGCAATTGGAGGTTACCAGAGTCTTCTATGAGCTTCTTGTTTTGCTCTAGGAAGTAATTAGCTTGTTATGATTATATTTAGGACCAAATGCTATTCTAATAAGGCGATTGCTGCATTTCACAACTCTCAAAAGGCATGTTTGTGGGTTTTTTGTTTTTTTTTTTAAAATAAGAGAATAGACTCTGCTGCAGATTTCAACACTCAGCTTCCCTGAAGGGATTGGAGGTGTGTTTTATTGAGGGTGGGTCATGTATCTGTCTAGAGCAATTTAAACACTGGTCAGGTACGATTTGCTATTCTGTAACTCCTGCAATTTCAAAAGGTTTAAAGTCAAATTGAAATGTGAAATAAACAATTAGCACCTAGCTCTGTCACTTCAGTCACACATTCCAGAGTTGCCAGATTGCACCAAGTGCATTCTATTGAACTGCATTGTAAATACTTAGTTTATAATGTTTGTTGCCCACTAACTAATTTAGAGTATTTATATTGAAAGCACCATGATTTTTCCTTTTTATTGTATGTACTGCCATCTAGTGGCTACTTTGAAGATAAACAATTAACCATTTTTGGGGGCTGAAGGTGTAAAAAAGGAATCCATTAGTGTATATGGAACTGCGCTGGATTTAAAAGATACTAGAATAATCCCGACAGTTCAGTTACATAGGATTTTATTTTTATATGCATAATTCCACAGGATTTGTAGTCTGATTGAGACTAGGCTTGTTTTGTTTTTGTTTTTTTCTTGTTAAAAAAAACACAAAAAAAACTTACTGCACCCTTTTGAGCTGAAGTTTAGTTTACTATTGATTGAGTTTACTATTGAGATTTTGTAAAAATTGTAATGATAAATTGTTAAAACTTTACACTAGAGCAAAAGCTTTGTAAATCAAGCTGTGCAATGTAACGTTAGACACAGTTGGGTTGTGTGTGTGTGTGTGTGTGTGTGTGTGTGTGTGTGTTTTTTATTTTCATTTTTTGTTTTTTATTCAGTGGTGAATGTTCTATTAATTCTGTTATTCTTCTTTTGTTTTCCCACAGGGATTATGAACTTTCGTATCTGTCTCTGCGCACCAGCATCGGCCTGTGGACGGCATTCCTCTGCATTGTGCTGGTCGCCACAGATGCCAGTAGCCTAGTCTGCTACATCACCAGATTTACCGAAGAAGCCTTTGCTGCTCTTATTTGTATTATATTTATTTATGAAGCACTAGAGAAACTATTTCACTTGGGAGAGCTGTATCCAGTCAACATGCACAATGACTTGGAAAACCTTACATTTTACACGTAAGTAATACGACATATTTAATGGTGTTGCCTGTATATCAAGATCTAGGGCATGTAGCGTTTACTCCTGATTTCTGAAAATCCATTAACATTACAACATGAGAAACTACCTACTTGAGAGTGCTGAAGAAGTGTTGATCTGTAGTAATTGTAGTAAAAAAAATGACACTCTAGAGTTACCCCCTCTGATAGTGTAAGGCTATATCTTGGGAACCGCCTGTTAGAGAATTACTGAAACTATGCATGGACATTTGCTAACAGGTGGCTATCCACATGCTGCGATTGTAAGTAGTAATAACTGAGGAGTAATATTAATCTCAATATGTGGAGAAGTGTGATGAGTTTGTGCAAGTGTAATGAAAGCTTTTTTTTTAATCTTTTCCAAACAGATGTCAGTGTTCTAAACCTGCAAATCTAAGCTCTGAAACTCTACAACATTTGCAAAATTCAAGCATGACACCGGAATCAATTCAATGGGAAGATCTTGATGTTACAGTAAGTGTTTGGTTACCGGATGGAGTTTGTGTGGCAGTCCTGCCTGAATATTCTGATGCAGTGCATTATTTATTTCCAAGTACCAAGAAGATACAGAATTCTGCCGAGTCAACTTCCAGTTTGAACGATCAGCCCCCACCCCCACCCACCCCCAAAAGAACTTTTAGCTGGAAGTAACATTTTCACCATTAATTTCCGGTTTTTAATAACCATGTGTACACATGCCTGAGGGGAAATATCACTCCTCACGTGAATAGAAAGAAAAGTAGTTGCTCTGTGCATTAATGATTCAGATACAGACTGCATTCTGATTGATTACACTTTCCTGGTACGCTACAATCCATATTTTGTTTTGGTTTTTTTTTAATTCATTTTTTTTAGACACTGCAAGAGCTTGTAACTCAGGCATTTTTTTTGTGTTGAACACTGTATGCTATAGTGTTACTTTGGATGATAATTATTATATTGTGTTGTTTTTTCACACTGGACACTGCAGTTTTCTGACTTACAGAGATTATGTAAAGCGCTTTATTTTAAAGGACTGGAAATTTCACATGTTTATATATATTTTTTAAAATGTAGTGACTTTTATTCTAGCGTTTTTCACCTACATTTGTGTTTTTTCATGGTGTGCTTTTGCACTGCATGCTGTAGCATTAAACTTTTAATGTTTGTTTTGTGAAAATATTTGAAATGACAAAACAGAGGTCTGTTCTCAACTGCGGATGATATCCATGCAATGTGTATGAGGATCTTTTTTAAAAGGTTATATTTCAATCAAAGAGGTTTAATTGTGGTATGATGTCAAAGTTCTTTAAACATGGTTATACCTATGGGTTTCTATGTTTCAGTATGCACTAATAGTGCTATTACATTACACTGAAGAAGAGACCAGCTCTGAAATACGTTTTTTCTTCTACAATGCAGATGTGCAAGGCGCTCCATGGGGAGTTTGTCGGACTGGCCTGCGAGGACCAACACCACGGCCCATATATTCCTGATGTCCTCTTCTGGTCGATCATCTTGTTCTTCACTACCCTCTTCCTTTCCTCCTTCCTCAAACAGTTCAAAACAATGCGCTATTTCCCAACCAAGGTAACATGAATAGCAATGTTTAAAAAAATATATATATATATATATATATATATATAATGACCCCAGGTGTGTTAGCAAGAGTGATCTGGCAAATAATTTTAAGATTATAGGCTTGTTACACTTTAATAGAATATAAATAACTTTGTAACGCATGCATAAGGGTATTTAAGAGAAATAATGCTTAATTATTAGGAAAGTGATGAGCACTATGAATATATTTTATGAGACTGATAGATGTGTTCATTCAGTGATGTTAATTCTGCAGGTGAAAAAAAAATGGAATAATAATAATTTAAAATATAATTTAAAAAAGTGTGCTGATGGATTTGCAATGAATTTCCAAACTTTTGTTTGTTGTTTTTATCAAGATCCTTATCTTTTCTGCAGGTGAGGTCGACCATCAGTGACTTTGCTGTGTTTCTTACCATATTGATTATGGTAGTGGTGGACTACCTAATTGGAATTCCTTCTCCAAAGCTTAATGTTCCTGATAGGTTTGAGGTAGGCAATGTTAAGCAAAAGACCTGATACAGCAAAACTGCAATTCTCCAAACTCTTCCGACCCATTAGAAATACTTTTTTACTGTCCCCATACCTTTTTAGATGTTTACAATCTTACTTTTGTTAAGGTTCTTTCACCAGAGTTCATGAGCTGCTCGTCATTTTTAATTGACAGCCATGGACATATATTACACAGGCTAGATGAGCCAGAGGTAGCACCTTTGAGTGAATACCCCCTGGTTTGGAGAATAGAGGTTTAATTGTACATAAGAATTTAATTTTAGTAGAGTTTGGATTGTGAAGACCTGTATTTATTGACTTTGTTTTCTATGATGTAGCCCACATCAAAGAACAGGGGCTGGCTGATTGATCCTCTGGGCCCGAACCCCTGGTGGACATTGCTAGCTGCTGCCATCCCTGCTCTGCTCTGCACTATCCTCATCTTCATGGATCAACAGATCACTGGTGTTATTATTAACAGGAAGGAGCACAAGCTAAAGGTAAGGGCTAGTATGAACCCCACATGGGCACTGCCAGTGTTGAAACAAATTGATAAGATTGGGCCTGTTGTGGTTGTGTTTTTTTGTTTTGTTTTTTTTAATCAGTGTGGTACGTAGTCAAGTAAATCTTTCTTAATAAATCTCTCTTTCTTTTTTAAATTAAAAACAAAAAAGATAAAAGTGAGTAAATGTACTCAAAATTAATTAGTCATGTTTGGTAGGGATATGTAAATCTCCTTTTTTAATATAAAATAGCATTCATGACCCCTTGACATGCTAAATTTGCATGCTGATCTGAGAAAACACACAGCAAGCATCTTACCATATACTGTAGACATAAATGGATGAACTGTAATTATTATTATTTATTTCTTAGCAGATGCCCTTATCCAGGATGACTTACAAATGTTACAAGATATCATATTATTTTTACATACAATTACATTATTTTTTACACATTATTTTTACATACAGTTACCCATTTATACAGTTGGTTTTTTTTACTGGAGCAATCTAGGTAAAGTACCTTGCTCAAAGGTACAGCAGCAGTGTCCACCACCTGGGATTTAACCCACGACCCTCCAGTCAAGAGTCCAGAGCCCTAACCACTACTCCACACTGCTGCCCTATATAATATATATGCTCTGTTCAATATCTTTTTTAACAGAAAGCTACAAGCTATATATTAAAGAGATTTGCATATCGCTACTAGCAACAGAAATGTTGGAGCTGTTTTGTGTTGCTCTACAGAAAGGCTGTGGGTACCATCTGGACCTGCTGTTGGTTGCTGTGATGCTGGGGATCTGCTCCATCATGGGGCTGCCCTGGTTTGTGGCGGCCACTGTCCTCTCCATCAGTCACGTCAACAGTCTGAAGGTGGAGTCGGAATGCTCTGCCCCGGGGGAGCAGCCCAAGTTCCTTGGAATCCGAGAGCAGAGAATTACGGGCCTCATGATATTTGTCCTTATGGGACTGTCTGTTTTTATGACTTCTGTTTTGAAGGTAACCAATTTTTTTCATGGATCAAGCATTGCATACTACATTACCATAGTTACCAATCTTTGCAGCCTTGTGTTTTGCACAAAGCTTATATGAATCGTTTTTTGTTTTTTGCCCTCTTTGTTTGTTGTTGTTTTCAACAGTTTATTCCTATGCCAGTATTGTACGGTGTCTTTCTCTACATGGGAGCTTCTTCACTGAAGGGCATCCAGGTACGGCTCATTATTTAATAAAGAAAACAGAAGTTGCATGTATACTATATTAGCAAACAAGGCATTTCCTTTTGTTAAGTGTATTTACTCTAGTCCTGGAAGTATTTTCTATAGTATAGAGTGCAGGGTTTTTTTTTATTTCATTTTTTTACTAGGACCTTCCCAGGGATTATATTTTAATTAAGTTGCCTAATTACAAAACAAACAACATCTGCAATAAAGATAACTGATGTTTTTAGATACTTACAAGAGTGTATCATACAGTAGGTGTTGTAATTTCTTTTTAAAAGCCACTATAAAGATGGCAGCACCATGATTTAAAATGTAATCCCAGAGCTCTTTGAAAGAGACTTGGGATGTTGGTGGATTTGTATGGCTCTGGTTGAGAACCACCGGAATACATCCGTTCACCAAACCAGCGGGTCACAATTTGACTTGTAAAAGATTTGAATTGTCTTGAGTATCACATAGTTAATAGACATAAGACTTTTTTCCCCAGTTTTTCGATCGCATAAAGCTGTTTGGCATGCCAGCAAAGCACCAGCCTGACCTGATTTACTTGAGATACGTTCCTCTGTGGAAGGTGCACGTCTTCACAATCATTCAGCTCACCTGCCTTGTTCTGCTGTGGGTCATCAAAGCTTCCTCTGCTGCTGTTGTCTTTCCTATGATGGTAATTATAAGCCATGTCCCCACTGGAATGTATTAGCACCAACGACACTTACAATTTTGCTGAGAGTGACAATGACGTTTAAACTACAACAGGTTCTATATAAACAGAGTTCTATATAAGCATGTTAATGTCATGTTTTCATGGGGTGTTTTAGATTTAATGACTTCTAACATGTTTGTTCGGTGGCTACCTCTAATCAAGTCAAGAGTGTAGTTTTGCTTGCAGTCTTTCTTTTGACAGACCTGACTCGCAAAGAGTGTGTGAGAAATACAACTTGATTAACGGAAGCCACCCAACACTTATAAATATACATTAGACTACTCTGAGATTTTTTTTTTTTATTATTATTAATATTGTTGTTTTTTTTTCCCTGATGCAAGCCTGAAAACTAAAACCTCTTCGTTAAGTAGACAAATGTTGTTTTCGGTTGCTTTCCAAAATTCTTGGGCGTTTTTTTCTGCCACAATATGTATAGTAACTTGCTAGTACTTGTACACTTCTACCTCCTTTCTCTCAGTAGTTGGTGTGGGTTTAAAGTATTCAGAACGAATAAATGCGATTTATAAGTCAGGAAGGAGGGAAACTGCACTGGAAAAATGTTTTTTAATTTTTTTTTGTAGGTCATTTTATTTTTTTTATTATTTTTCACAAGGAAAGGGTTCAAATCAACATGAGTTGAGTAACCATTTTCAGTGTTTTTTAATTTTTTTTGTATCGGGGGGGGGTCGAGGAACCGAAAATCAGAAGCCCTATATATATTATGGTCTCTATAGACCCTTTGAATGTTAATCTAGGTGATAGACATTTTATATATCATTTATATAATTATTGTATGTTTTTAACAGTTTTTAGTTCTAATGCAGCCACCTTGTGGGCAAAAAATGTAATAGCACTATCTAAAAAATAAATAGACAGTTGTGAAAGGGAATGAGATACAGTACATGTAATTATTATTACTATTATTATTATTATTTATTTCTAGGCAGGCACCCTTATCCAGGACGACTTACAATTGTTACAAGATATCACATTATACATTATACAGATATCTTTTTTTTACATACAATTACCCATTTATACAGTTGGGTTTTTACTGGAGCAATCTAGGTAAAGTACCTTGCTCAAGGTTACAGCAGCAGTGTCCCCCACCTGGGATTGAACCCACAACCCTCCAGTCAAGAGTCCAGAGGCCTAACCCCTACTCCACACTGCTTACTTAGTGATATTGTTACTGCACAAGTACATGCAACATGTCTGACTTAAACTGTCCATGTAACACATCATAATATTAAATGCATGTCATTAATAGTACCTTCTACCTTGCGGTGAAGAAGTTCTGTTTTAACCATACCAGACTCTTGGTTTCAGGTCCTTGCTCTGGTGTTTATCCGGAAACTCCTGGATTTCTTCTTTACCAATCGAGAGCTGAGCTGGCTTGATGACCTCATGCCAGAAAGCAAGAAGAAGAAGGAGGATGACAAGAAGAAAAAAGAGAAGGAGGTAGGCCATCCAGCAAAGGAAACTGTTTAGAATGATGCAGGGTAAAATCTTTCCGAATCAAAGTCTCCAAATCAGGGGGAACTGAAACCAGTTCACAGAAATGCCAGTGATTTGGTCATTTCGGCTTTATTAGATCGTAATACTTCTTTAATACGTCTTTTTATTGTTTTTCTTAAGTGCTGTGCTAACACATCTTACAATTGTGTTATTCTTACACTGCAAACTTCTCTGAAAAAGTAAAGAGCATGGAAAGCTGTGACCTTTGTTTTTCTGAACATTACAGATTCAAATATGTATTGTTGTTAATGCTTCTCACTCCTTAAAGTGGCATTGGCTGATTTTTGAGGTCAATTGAATGATGTTTTTATTTGTATCACATAAAACATATGGTAGCTGAATGCAAGGTTTGCATAGTAATAGAAATCCATAGGAGACATTGCTTCAGCCATCTTTTGTCAGACATTTGACCATCCATCCTAGAAACTATTCTTTAGCAGAATGTCTTTGGAATGTTTAGTCTGTGATCACGGATTTATGTATGGTCTTAGTTATGCAACTTCAGAATTACCCCAGGGCTCCCGAGTGGCGCATCCAGTAAAGGCACTCTCCGTGGAGTGCAGCATGTGCCCTATAGCCTGGAGTCTGCTTGTTCGAAGTCATTGCCGACCGTGACTGGGGGTTCCCAGGGGTGGCGACACTGGCCGAGCGCCACCCGGGTAGGGAGGGCTTAGGTCGGCAGGGCAATCCACGGTTCACCGCGCACCAGCGACCCCTGTGGCTGATAGGGTGCCTGCAGGTCTGCTGTGGCTGTGTCCTCCGGCACTATAGGTCTGATGGCTTCGCTGTGGATCCGCAGTGCAAAAAAAAACTGCTTGGCAGGGACACGTTTCGGAGGACGAGTGTGTCAGCCACCGTTTCCCGAGTCGCCAAGGGGTTGCAGCTGTGAACCAGAATTAATAACACAATTGGCGACTCCAAACTGGGGAGAAAAATTGGGTAAAATCATTGGCAACAACTAAATGAAAAAAAAAAAAAAAAACATGTCCTGTTAACTTCCTGACTGCTAAGCTTACTTGCTACCCCCTTCTCTTGTTTGCTCAGTGTTATTGACCTCAGTCTCTGCATCTCTCTTTGGTACATTTTGTTTGCATTAGAAAATGAAGAATGGACCTAGTGTACCAGGGGTACGTGGCTGAATTATTTCAACATATTGTCTAGATTTGCTTTATAAAATGCAGAGTGGCTATAACGTTACTTGGCCATTCTGTGCTGCTACTAATAAAACAAAACAAACAAAAGAATATCACAACACAGCAGTGAAACCTGGCTGGTGGAGGCACCAGACAACAGGCAAGGTTCTAATAATAGTTTTTGTTATCCCAAGGATGAAAACAGTTGCTGTAATAACATTTTGAGATAATCCAATTAGTAACTCAAGCAGACCAACCTTTCAGTAATAACTTTGGCAGTGTAATTTTAATCTTTCTTAATTTTTGATTGATGAAGAGCTTTTTTTATTTTTAAGATGTGGACGTCATAGTGTTGTATAGACCCCCCTCTGTGTGAACTATGATAATCCCTGTGTTGTCAGGTTCATTGCTGTGCGGTGAATGTTTTTTTTGTTTTCCACAGCAGCAATGCAAAATGCCCAAGTGACTTTTTATACCCTTCCTGTACTGTGCTTCAGGGCTATTCTATGAAAACTGCATATTTGTTGCACTGATAAATCGACGATCAGACTAATGGTAAGGCCAAGGTTTTTGTAGTGATGGGTCAATTGTAATACACAAAAGAGCATCATCATCAAAAAGTCTTGAGTGTTCCATTAGCTTGATGTTTGGTTTATCTAATTTATTTTCATGGAATATCCTTTAATTATATGGTTAATAATACATTTGTATATTGTTTACCAAAACAACTACTCTCCAGTTCCTTTTTAAATTTAATTTAAAATAACTTTTGAAGGTTTCTACTTGTATGATTTTACAGATTTAATCAACAACCTTCTTAAACTTTCAAAGTGTTTTGATCTGAAACCTTTGGTTAAAATTATCTGTTAGATGAGCAGTAACTATCCCTCTCTCGTTAAACTTGAATATCTAAAGCCAAACATGTGATGCTTTGTTGTGTTCTAAATTAATGGCGGCTTATTTTTAGAAGACCACTTGGTGAGCAGTAGTTAAGTGTTTCTGAACACATTCATTGGGATCATTTGAAGTTGAAGTAAACAATGAAAGTATGCTGATGCTTGATAAGGGTAGGGGAATGTATTTTAAAACATTTGTTAATGCACATTTTATTTTGTTTACTTTTCTATAATTTCATTGATCGATCATTTTACTGAAAACAAAGACAAAATCTGCTTCTCTAGAGCTTAATTTTAGTATTTTATTTGTTTGCAGGAAGCTGAACAACTGCTTACTGTTGATGAAACAATGCAGATCCCTTTTGAGGGAGGAAACCTTTTAAAGATTCCTGTTAAAAGCCTCAAATGCAGGTAATCCATTGCTTGTGTATTCTATAGAGGATGTTAGAAACTACTGGCGGTGGAACAGAAAAAGAACAAACTCAGAACAACCACACAGCCAACGACACCTATAGTGTTTAGTGGATTGTATCAGGCCATTCTGAATTGGTTCTTTTTCCACGTCAACCTCCGCTGGGTCTGCTGTTCTTTTTATTTCACAGAAAAGTGAATGAAAATTAAACCAGAACAGCTGTAAGAACAAATAATTCTACAGTGCTCCCCTTTTATAAAGTCCAGTCTTTCATACTGCAGAACCAGTTATAAGACACCATGATCATGGCTCCTATTTGCAAACTTCATGCCTTTCCCTAGCTCGTGATGAGGCTCGTGATGAGGCGGAACACAAATAGCATAGTCTTATAACTATGGCTCCTGCCTATAACGTTATAAAGGAGGAGCACAGTAATAGTAATAGTAATACAAGCAAGTATTGACACTATACCAACATTACAGCGAGGCAGCCTTGGAATTCAGTATGTGTGTGGTTTTCATAGGGTTTTTTTTTCTAAATGTATATTTCTTCCTCTGACGTAATGTTTTGCTGACCCCAAGCAGAGCCATGGTGGACATGTGCAAATTGACCCCTTAGCCTAGGATTGCACAAAACTCAGGTACCATTGAGATTACTGACAGACAGATGGACTAACCAGCCCTTTAAAGTCACGTAAGGGCCTTCTGCAGTGCCTGTGCTTCAAAAAAAGCCTATATGAAATCCGTATAACATGTTAATGGATTTTAACATTTAATTTGTCGATGAGACCTGCCGGAAACTTCCTGAATAAATGTTAACATTAGCAAGGTGCCTTTGTAGCCAGCGCTCCTGATAAGCTGTGTACTGAGTGTTCCCTTTCAAGTATGAAATGTAACAATTACCATATGGGTATTTACCTCCTAAATGAGATATATCAAAGCTGCTCGCAGAGCCTGTGACGCAGTCATGGCCCGCCTATGTGGAATGGCAGGGGGGTGCATCAACCACCAGGGTGGCCTCAGGTCGCTCAATCTCCATTGCGTGGCCCGCAAGCTTTTGCTCTGGACACACGAGAACCTCCTTGCCTCCCAGGAATCAACACCAGGCACACCAGTGGCCGAGGCAACTGTTATATGCCTTCCCACCCCTCGCCCTGCTCCCACTGTGTCTGGAGAAAATCCGGCAGGACCGGGCCAAGGTGCTAGTAGCCCCTTATTGATCCAGGAGACTCTGGTTTTCAACCCTGATGCAGTTCCTGAGCAGACAGCCCTGCAGACTGCCCAAGAGCCGCGACCTGTTCAGTCACGCATTTCAGCCGTATGGGTCTGTCCAATAGGATTATTGACACCCTACAGCATGCAAGAGCGCATCCATGTGTTCCCATTTTGGCTTGCCATGTCAAAATTGACTCGGTCTCCCCAGGAGTTCACTTCCTGGCAGGGCAATTTTTGAAAGGGGCTTGGTGGCTTCGGCCGCCTAGGAAGGACATTGTTTCTTGCTGGAGGTTAAACGAGGTGCTTAATGCACTCAAGAAGCCTCCATTTGAGCCCATGCATTCAGCTGAGCTGAAATATTTATCGCTCAAAGTGGCTTTCTTGCTTGCTGTCACCTCCACAAAGCGGGTGAGTTAGTTGCAGGCATTCTCCATTGCAAAAGCCTGCTTAATTTTTACAGAGGCCAGGACAAAGGTTACACTCTGTATCAATCTTGCCTTTTTGCCGAAGGCGATCTTGGCATTTCATGTCAACCAGTCTGGAATTGAAGGCTTCCCATCCACGTCCTTTCCAGTCTTACAGGGAGTGACAACTCCATACGCTCCTCCCAGTGCGGGCTGTGGTGTACTATGTAGACAGGACGAAAAGTTGGAGGCAGTCAGAACTATTTTTTGTCTGCTATGAGGCGAAGTCCCATGGTCAAGCCCTGACTAAGTAGCACCTGTCCAAGTGAATAGCAGACACGGTCACGATTACTTTTGAACTGGCCGACTTGCCCCCTCCAGAAAAGCTCACTGCCCATTCCACCACGGGCTTCATGGGCTTTATTCCAGGGTGCATCAGTCAAGGACATATGCAATGCGGTGGTGTGGGCTACTCCCCATACCTTTACTAGGTTCTACAGACTTGATGTTGTGGATCCTGAAACCCATAGTTTTTGGAACTAGAGTGTTAAGGGCGGCTTCTCAGTCGACCCTTACAACACAGGCATAGAGGTGAGTTTTTCCCTCAATTTTTAAACCCTAGCTGCTTGTTACTGGGGTTCTGTATGGTAACGCACAACGCAGCCTCTCGGCTTAGCCTTGTAGCATTCCAGTCATTCTGCAAACTTGCCCTTGCGACGGCTTTGGTACTCTCATCCGTACGGTAGTGGTTACATTTTGTACTTGAAAGGGTTTTTATCATAACCCTGGTTCCCTAAAATAGAAATGTAACCATTAACCTTCAAAGTTGCTGCGCCCATGAATGCAACAGCTTTAAGGAAAAATGACGCTGAGGTCTTTGAGCGCAGTCCTTTTATACCCTCTGGGGGGGGGCCATGACCGTCACAAGCTCTGTGAGCAGCTTTGATATATCTCATTCAGTTTTCGGGTCTTTAGGAGATAAATACCCATACGGTAATGGTTATATTTCTATTTCAGGGGACCAGGGTTATGATGATAACCTAACGTTTTACACATTGAAAAAATATGAATTGCATATGATATTTAAATGTAATGCGTCAGAAATTTGTTATCAAGCTTCTTGTACTTCGTTGGAAGCAAGTAGTTTAAAAAGCACTGTCAGTGAAATGAGTCCCGGTTGTAAAATCGCCTACTCAAACAAATATCTAACTCTGTTATAAGTCCCTGAGATGTATAAGTTGTGTAATTTGTGCAATTTGAATGCATTCGTTCCTTCAGCAGTATAAATGTCCTTCGGTCAATGGCTGAACGTTTGTCTATCTTTTTTTTTTTTCAAATGTGACATCACAAATGGCACCTGCGGTGTGTCCTCATTATTCTTTGTAGTTGTAACCCAATTGTTTATCTTAAACAGATCTGACAGCATAGCTTCAGACACCTGTTCCCAGGATGAGGAAGCTAAAGCGGTTGGTTTCTGTGGTGAACTTTTAATGATTTGGCCTGCTTTGTATGAAGTTTGTTACATGGAAAGTGCATGGCTCAAATTGTTTCAATAACAAGCTGCCATTTATAAATGGGTGTCTGTCATTAAAATAGTATATGATCAGGACCCTAGTACCACTTTGTAAAACATTCAAACACATCATACTCTTTACACAGCACGTCAGTGAGGCACACTTGCATTTAAACAAAAGAGGCATGCAAATACAGAAACCTACAGTACAACACTAACTGTCCTTTACTTCATTCATAAAAAAGGGGACACGTGCTTATCTTCCACATTTACCATTTGTCATAGTTAAAGCGGTAAATTTTGCGCACACATACACCCAGCCAGGTAGTTGTAAAAGCAAAGTGGCATGTACAGTACTAGACAGCTTGCACTCGTATCCTCTTGCACCACCACCCTTATACATTATATTGTACATTACAAAAGGTATTCTGTAGGATGCAAGAGGTTAGAGACAGTAGGCATGGGTATAAGCAAAACAAATGACAAACTTTTTTTTTTTTTTTGCATTTTTTATGGCAGTAATTAAGTGGACGTTGCTTTCATGTGTTCAAAGGAGTAATAAAAACTAATGAGAATGCATCTGCTAAGCTGTGGGGTTTGTGTTTGTTCTTTAGCTCTGATCCTTCAGTTGTAAACATATCTGATGAAATGGCCAAAACTGCTGTGTGGAAGGCTGTTGCCATGCCTGCTGACAATGCCAAAGCAATGAAACCTAGCTCAAGGTAGCTATGACTTGTTTACATACTGATTTTTCTAGCAAATAATTTTAATTTTTATCCAGGTTATCAAAGATTCTCTGAGTTTAAAACATGAAAAACACTTATTTTTATATTCTGATTTTTAAATCTTAACGTATTCAGAGGATGGACATCTACAAAGGAAAACACCTGCCATAGCACTGTAATTGAATGTAGGGCTGTAAGGTCACTGATTCCATTTGATAGCCCGGGACACACAAGTGTCACTCTTTATATATAATGGATTTCTATGTACCCTGATACACTAGCATGGATGACCGTTCGGGTCAAAAACACGTTATTTAATACACATTTTAAATATTTAGAACACATACTAATTTTAATTTAGTATGTGTTGTAATTTTAATTATTACACTTAGTAATTTGGCCAATCAGATTACTGAAAATGAAATAAGAGCCAATGAAAAAGAAAAGAAAATAGTATGTGTAATAAATTATGCAATTAAAAGTTGCCTTACATTTTGAAATCGGGGCGGACAAAAAAATGTTTGGGTACCTTGTTAATGTAAACTGAATCATGTCACCGTCAACATGGTCTGTCTCAAGAAGTCTGCATAGGGTTACCAGATTTCCAGATTCAAAAATCTGAACATATGTTTTTTCAATTCAATGACTCCTCGAAGCAGTTCAAATAACTATATAACCTAATCGTAATTTAAAAGTTAAACATCAGGTGTAATTATTACAGATCGTAACAATTCATTGTTTTCTTTTTATTGTCATCTGACTAAAATAGTAAAAAAAAAAAAAAAAGACATGGTCCAGGAAATTAAATAGATTGTAAAACACATAATCCATAATGTAGTTAATTTTTTTTCTGAATGTTATCTGACCAGGACAGCAGTTTTCCTTAGACGCCTGGTAACCCTAAATCGGCAGCACTCGTCAAATCTATATTTGCACCATTGAAGAAAATCTCTCGCTGCCATTTTTCAAATTGCCTTATTCTTTATTTATTTATTTCTTTTAAAGTGTGTTTCGTCTGATTAGATGTTATCCCAAAGGTGATTGGCTGCTCTGTAATTACGCTGTGAATACGAAGTCATTAGAAGCGACTACATCAGCATGACTAGGTACAACTGTAACTTGGTGCTGGGACAAACGTGAATATTCGAACGACTATTTTTTTAACATGTATTCGGATACAAAAATCAGGTGTTCGTTTCAAAAAATGGCAAATGAAAAAGAGCTCGATGTGACGTGAGATTTAATACATATATAAAAACACATGATCAACAAAGCAGCTGTTGAGCCTCTATTTAAAAGTTTTAGCAGCAAAAAGTAAACAAACCAGATTATGTGTGCGCACACATAGTGATCTCTGTGTAAAGCCATCTGGGACAAAAACGCGCTGTGCTGCTTTAGAGCGAGTCAGAATCTCATGGGACAGAAAAGAAGGCAAGCACGTCATTCTGAAATGCTTCGCTTAAACAGTGCCCAACTTGCTATTTTTTGTTGAGTCTTTCTGTTATGTGGAATGTAAAAAACGAGAACCAAAGCGATTAGTTTTTCCCCCTTCATTTTACAACACCATCTCCACGTTTGTTTTATTTGAAGTTAAATTTCAGTTTTCGTTTGCTTGTTCAGCTACAAAAAAGGCACAAGTAAACCTCATGTTATTACTTTATGAAAACGTATCGCTGGCCACTGTTTACTGTGAAGAAACGGCAATCGCAAGGAATGAAAAAAAAAGGAAATTCAGTGTCAACTTTATGTGCTATTTATTTCTGGAACAAACAAAGCAATGTTTAACTTAAACTGCTATTTGGCATCCTTTGTTTTGTAGTTAATTCAATGGGGTAAAGTAAGGCCTACACAACTTATTCTTTACTCCTGGGATATTTTTCTATTTTAACGTGTTACATATTGTAAGGTCTTGCTTTAAAATACAGGCACACACACAGGGGCCACGGCCACACCCCCTGCCCCTGCTGCTATGCTGTCGCTGCCTGCGTTCAGAACAATGTAATGGTTTTTATTACTTTTTGAAAAACAACGAATATTTAAATTATGAGCCAAACATGAAAATCCTGTGTTTGTCCCAGCACTACTGTAAAATGACCATCCCCTATGTACACTACACTAGGGCGTTGCTTCGCTTTGCATGGAGGTGTGGCGAGGCCAGATTTCTCCCAGAGCAATTCTTGACACACTGCTTGACGGACGCGTCTACTCTTGACGAATTAGCAGTCTAATCCTGCGTGACATCAGAAGCTAGAAACACGTTTTATAATAAGACATACGTTAATATCATCATACCTCAGTATTCAATGTTTTGATTTGTAGGATGGAAGCAATTTACTTGGGCTGTACAGTGCACAGTGAGTTCTCACAGTAAACCAGACATATGTCTTTTTTTTGCTTGTGTGTAATGTATGTTTTTTCTTTTTTTTTCTTTTTTTTTTTTTTTTAAACTTTTCCCAAATATTATTGGTCTATTTTTAACCAAATAAAAACTGTTATATAGATGATGCATTTGCCCAATCGCACATACAAAGCACACGTGCGCACACACACACAAAATACACACAAACATGCTAGCATAAATACATAGAAACAAATACTGTGATTTAAATACGCATGATTTAAAAAAGATTAGACAAATGTTCTTTATTTTAAAAGACTATCTAAATTCCCTTTTCAAGAAGTCAAATGGAACATTATGTTCAAATATCTGTACAGTATACAACTTTTTACAGACAGCTGATTTTATATATCCTGCTGTAAAGAATATTCAGATAATCGACAAAACTGTAATCACTATTTTTGCAGTTATAGAACACTAAATTCAAAACACAAAATGAAAAACATTTTGCTCATTAATATACTGTATTACAATGTAAGCTATTTACAGTATTGTGTGCCGACCTTCATTTCCAGAATGCCTTGTCTCACTGTGTTCATCTGCCATGGAACAGACTCTACAGTTGTATTGAAGTTGGCTTTGAATGCATCACAAACTGCAAATGCTTGGATGCTAGCATTTCCTCCCTGATTAGGCAAGGGATTCATAGCACTGACATCCTTGTTTTCCTCCCATGGCTTGATCGATGACTCACTTGAGGGAAAGTGAATTGACGCCTGGGGACAGACTCGTTGGTGTGGCACTGTCTACCTGAGAAGTGAGGCGCCGCTATGGAACGTGATGTGTGTCCCGGGCTTTAATATGGAATGGGTGGAAAGTCTGTTATCCAGAATGGCTATGAATTGGGTCCTCACTTTTCAGACTGTTCCTTGTGGAACGTCAGTAATCTGTGCAGTCCTGGATAAAGAAGCTTCTGCTAATTCAACTCCTCTGCTCTCTATCAAATTCATTGCAATTAAAACTGGGTGATGCAGCTTAAATATTTTACAGAATACAACTTGTGTGTGTGTGTGTTTGTGTGTGTGTGTAAAGTGTGTAATATATATATATATATATATATATATATATATATATATATATATATATATATATATATATATATATACACACTGTATATATATAATCACACACATATGTGTGATACGATATTAACAATTTTAAACTCAACTTAATGGTGGCCTTCTCTCTTCCTTCAGTTTGCCCTTTTTAATAAGAAAAACATTAATATCGTGCATGTTTTTTGTTTTGTTTTGTTTGTTTGTTTTCTTTTACTAGCAGCCCTGAGGAGACGCCATGTATTAAAATCAACATTGAAGCTGCACAGGGAGAGAGGTACGCTGATTCCGAAACATCCCTTTAGGACTCTGAGGCATGAAACATTGGTTTGAAAGCCACTACTTGAACAGCATCCCAGCCTCAATTCCAAGTACAAAGGACCTGAATATGAGAATATAGAGAATTCAAGCCATTAGCGTCATTTAAAAAAAAAAAAAAAAAAAAAAAGCATTTTACAGAGACAGCCTCCAGACCTGATGTTGCAAATTAACTTCATCCTAGCTATTCAATTAGCTATTTCTGTACAAGAAAGCAAAACAAAACTGAACAATAGATGTATTGTTAAATTGGTACAATTTAGAGGTGGTCAGAATCTAAGTGGATTTCTTTTAAGAAGTATTTCTGTAAAATAAAACAATGCAAGTGTGTTTTTCTTTTAAACCAGATGCATCATCTGGTAATTTACACCTTCAAACTTTCTGAAGCCTCCAGTATTCTTTCAGTGCATTATACTGCACTGTGATAGTTTTCACCAATATAGCAAATCTCAAAGATTGAAGCCCACTTTGATTACAAATGCCTCATTTTGAAAAGGATGCATTATGTTTTGCTTTTTTAAATTTTATTTTTATATATAAAGAGAATACATCTTGCAATTTTTTGTGTAACCAACATTTTTTGCAATAGGTTTTGGGGTTACATTGCCTGGTAAGGTGCAACATCAAGACTATATATTTTGCTTGTTTTTCAAGGCAGCCTAGAAGATATTTTCTTGTGAACAAGTGATTATAAACATTCAGCTTTACGTGTATTAGTGCAACTACATTACAGGTCATTTTGTAATACCAAAGTGGTCTTTGCAGTAAACAACAACAAACCAAAACATTTTTTTTTTAAATAGTTTCTACATTTACACCAAGCAAGAGGTTATTTAATGTAGTACTAGCAATTTGCCACGTACCCCGGTTTTTTGTGTGTTTTGTTACAGTTTCTGTTATCTTTGTGTGTGTTCTATCTTGCCATGAATATTTATTTATTTATTTATTGTTTAAATCAACTGGTTTCTGGTAAATACCAACACCTGTTTATCCTCTACCAAAATCATTGTAATTGAAATAGGGAGATGCAGCT
The DNA here is from genome assembly GCA_030684275.1 of Acipenser oxyrinchus oxyrinchus. NCBI lineage: Eukaryota > Metazoa > Chordata > Actinopteri > Acipenseriformes > Acipenseridae > Acipenser > Acipenser oxyrinchus. The sequence continues at coordinate 28,220,758 of CM060250.1, forward strand.
TATATCCACCGTCACACCTACTTGAAAGCAACCCCTCTGACTTTCATATACAACCTCCCAAAAATGCATTCTGAGACATTATTAAAACAAAAAAAAACATTTTATGAGTGTACACAACAGTTTGACAAGTGGTTTCATCGCAGTTTTGACCTGTAATATACTGCAGCTAAATGGATGCTGGTGTTACACCTTTACCATGCTGTTCTCTACCTTTTTAGTTTCTACTTTTCTTTTTAATTAGGTTACAATAGCCATATAAAAAGTGTCATTATTTTGAGTAGAGCAGTTTTACATTGCTAATATTTACATCACTTTTGCATTTAAATTGTATACATTTAAATGTGATTCACTGTAATTGAGTATATTGTGAGTTTTTTTTTGTTTATTATGTGTCTTATTTATTTTAAATAGTTGATGATTTTATGGTTATGCCATATGCTATTCTGAAAAAAAATAAACATTACTGCATCATTTATACATTTAATTTGATTATATTTCTAGTACTTTTATCCCTGCACTTTTAGATATGTTTACCATGACTTGATTGAGATAGATATATGTGACTATTTTTATTATATGGATCTTTAGAATCATCTCAGGAAAGTTCCATTCTACACAGTAGAGTGACACAGTTTACCCAGAATTGTAATACTTGCATGGTCCAGCCATGTTTTTTTTTTTGTTTTTTTTCACATTTATATTCAGTTTGTACTTAAACCATTGGTATTCATAACATTAAATACTCTTTTGTATCAGTTCTAACTAATGCTAATTTCAAGGACGATGCCAAAACTATGCATGAATACAGAGAGAAAGTGATGTTCACCAGTATAATATCCTCCTTTTTTAAAAAAAACAAAAAACCTGTCGGCTTCTTTCAGACCCTCAGAATTGCTATGGATGGATAGAATATAATTATGCATTGTCAAATTGTTTATACAATGATAATACTAAATAAATATATATGGGTTATTGACTGTGAGAAAAAATGTTTCGTGACACCAATCCGACACTAGTTCTGGTCGTATGTTTTGTTTTATTCAGTCCATGCTCTGTTATACCACGTTTCCATGAACCACAGAACTCAGGTGTGTGCTCGAGTTGCCCCTCCCCCCCACCTCCATTTCCATGTTTTTAAAGTACTCGAGTTGGCACCCAATTCGGGCATGAGTCCAGATTCTCTGGTCCGATTTCACTCCTCAAGGCTGGCCTGAATTCTAAAGTCTAAATTCAGGCTGGAAGGAAGTTACATCACTAAATATCAATCAAAATGTTGTAGAGGGCGGGAACAAATGTATTTGCTTACGATTGTAAGTCGCCCTGGATAAGGGCGTCTGCTAAGAAATAAATAATAATAATAATAATAATAACATATCGTATAACGGGAGAATTTGGCTGCTATTGAATTCGCCAGGTTTGCTACCTTGGGGGATTTTGACATTTTTTGAACTCGGGTTTTTCACTTTGCACGTTCACAAGGAAGAATGCAACGCAGTTTTGCATTTATACTTTGAATTCCAAAAACATTCAAATACATGTTTATTTAATTAACTCTGTCTGTTAAAACAGTATCTCATTTACAGTGACTCGTTATAGCATCTACACTGTCACTGCAGCAACTTAGAAGGCCTTCTTTGTTGTTCTCCAATCAGTTATCGTTCTTATATGGCCCTTAATTTTAAGGTACCGGTAAACCTTTACGATAAGCATTTGCCATCTCTTAGTTTTAAAACTTTGCTGTGGTTCGCAGTATAATACAGTGGAATAAAGAATGATCACAGTATCATGTAATTGTAGGACAGTATTGCCACATGTGAAAACAGACCAGCAAGCACTGGTAAAATCAGCTCAGTTTTATACGGTGCAGAACTAATTTAAAGTTTTGGTTTTGTTTATGGACTGCGATACCTGCACAATGCATGTCTTCAGTAATAGTATTATCTACAGCATATCGTCAATAACGATCAACAATTTTGTTGCAGACTTTCTAGCAAGTCTGGCAATTTTGTCTGTTAATTAAACCCTTGTGAAAAAAAACACACTCAAAAATGCTTAACATAAAAAAGAACAGTTTACAGTGCCTCTAGGTTTCTGATGGCATCAGATAAATTCCAGATTTTTAAAATCCTTTCATGGAAAAGTTTAGTCTGTTTTCAAGCAAATTGGCTTCATCACTGCCATTCTCATATTCACATTGACGTCTGACACATTCTTTCCCTTGGCCAGCACTTCATTAACCCGTTCTGCATACCAGTCTGCCAGAGGCCGGGATCGCTTTGTGCACTGTATGCAACCGTCTGATTGGTGGAAGTATTATTGGCGATCCAATCAAAACCGCCAATAAAGCCAAAATAAACTCTCCATCAAAATTTCCCGTTATACAGTAGTTATATACCCGGGTTCGTGAACGCCAAAAACTTGTAAGGTGAGAGAGCCATTTTTACTGAATAAGAGTTTGAAAACAGTAATACAAGTATAAGGCTTTTCTTTGTCAGATGCAATAATCTATATCTATCTAGATATAAATGATTATGTAGTGATATAGCACAATGTATGTATATGTACTGTGTGAAACAAATGCGAAAGAATATCGACATGGATTTATCTTTTAAATCCTTGTCAATTTGACTATAATAACGTCTTCAGCGAATTCACGTCTTGACCTTTAACTCGGAAGTATTTCCTGCCCAACTCGTGATAATTCAGAAAAACATGGAAACACCACCTTTTTTACCAACTCAATTTGCCCATCAACTCGAGTTCTGGGAGAATTCGGGCCAATTTGAATGCACTCGAGTCGGTTGTCCATGGAAAAGAGGTATTCGAAAATGAAAATATTTTGCCATTCTTAATAAAAAATTGGTTAAACATGATTTTAAATATTATGAATATTTTTTTTGTTTAGGTTTGTTTTTTTGGAGCAGTCTCATGTTAAGAAATATTAAAATTATTATTTAAAGAAAATTTATGGCTATTTAAGAAAAAAACTTATTTGGTGCACCTTTGAGCTTAGTGTCTGCACAGTCAATAGTTGTGCACATGTCTTCCCTCAGTTAGCATCTCCAATCACAGAACAAAGAGTTTAATAGCTGATTTAAGAGTAGTAGCAGTTTTGCTTATTTTCTGTAATGATCTGAAGCGAGATAACATTCAGATGTTTAGAAACTGTTCTAGCCTATGTTTTTGTAATGTAAATGAAATCCTTTAATGAATACATTAAAATTGATTATATTATGACTGACTGCCATTGTTGTTTATTTAGTTTGAAGCAAATTTGGATAGAATTGGGAGGAAGGACTGTCTCTTGAACACAAAACTTCATCAAATTTGAACTGTTTTGATTAATAAACATCACTCTGCCCCCTCCCCCATCTCTGTCCTTGGTCCAATCAAATATGAAGACCAAATGGTTTGAGCCAAATGTGTCATGTTTCAAAAAAGTGAATTGTATTTTAATTCAGTGTTAAATGCCATTTTACCGTCTAACCCCATGTGAAATTCCCATTTTTAGCCACAAGTTGTTTCCATAAGTTTAAGCACAGGACACGATAGGTCTGTCCAATCAGCAGACGAGACCGCACGTACTGGTGAAAGTTGTAAAGGTCTTCTGGTGTAACCCTTCAATAAGAGTCAAATACACTGCATTCCCGAATTAAAGAGTTTATTTGCAAGACGCAAAGGTACAGAACATCCTACTATGTTCAGGGTCAGGTCTACTCTCCTGGTGCATGCCTTCCAATTATACTCCCATAAACCTTTGGGGTAGCCGGTCACTTTAAGTATACAATAGTTAAGTAACTTTAAAGGGGTGACAGCAATATATAATTGGGTTTGTTACAAAGTTCAAACCTATACACAACATACAGCGGCAGACCTAGGTAAAGTCCAAGATTACATACAATTCTGTACTAGAATTTTGATGTCTCCCAAATGGAGTTCCAGTTATGCTCTACTCTCAACTCACTAAAAATAAACCTTGACCAAATTGTGAGGTTTTCCAGTCCTTCTTCCTGAAAAGAACAGCACCACTTTAAATAAGTGCTTCTTACAGTTAACGATGCAAGTTATCTTTTTCAGTGTAAAAGCCTTCCAGAAGATGCTATTGAATGGTTTATTATGATGAAGATGTGGAGAATAGATTTACTGCATTTGAATGACTGATACACAAAAGTACCGAGCACTTCTCTCACATTTTTTAAAATAGCTCAACCCCTGGTGGAGATAATTTTTACAGTGTTTTTGGGACAGACTAGATCCTAATACATCCTGCTAGGCTGGGTACGTCATTGGCAATGTGGTAAAATAAAAATATACAGGCCGTTTTTCATGTAACTTATCTGAAACTAATATTTTGAAAAGTTATGGGTGGCGTTAAGACAAATAACAAGTTTTACACATTGGATTGACACAAAGTGGTATCACTGCATTGAACAAGATCTGTGTTTTTATTTAATATGTAGTACGATCATGTGATATTTTCAGTGTTCAAAGGGCACATAGTCATGTTTTGAGCAGTTTTTTTTTTCCCCAACCTTTTTGAGTTTAAATAGCTCAAAAATGGGTTCTATCTGAAGGTTCATAATATTCCACAGATTATGTAAGTTTTTTTATCAAATAAATTTGATCTATGTTTTATCATTGGGTTTTGGCAGGGTGTCAAAAATGTTCCATTTTTTTAACATGTGAAAATGTCAGCTCACAGTGAAGAATTCTGATTACAGTTCTCTTTCAAGTATGGAATGTAACCATTACCTAATGGGATATCATTTCTTATAGCCTGAATCACCTGAGCACTTTTATCAAAGCTGCTCCTTTAAGAGCCCCGTATGCATCAGACGTCATCTCCGCCCCCGGGAGATAAATACGAATGATGCATAAGGCTCAGTGCCATTTTCTCTATCAGCCTGCCTGAGGAAGGAGTGACATAAAAACTGAGAAGTTGATTAATTCACTTTTTCTATCATTTCATATTTTGAAATAATATCGCTTTTTAGCGATCATTTTTCTTCTTAGCTTAGGTTCTGATTAATTCCCCTCCATGGCTGTGAGCCCCTGCGAAGCCGCAGCTCTCCCTGCCCCTTCCCCGGGATTCTGTAGTTTGTTGCGGCTAAGTTCACGCTCTCTCCTTTGCACGCACGTAGGCTGTCTCTCTGTACTAGAGTATGCCTCTACACAGACAGTGTACTGTGCTAGCTGTCTGGTTTTTCCAGTCAGCTTTTCGCGCTAGCGCCAGTGTTAATGGCTTTTTAGCTACACAGAGCCGTCGAATTGGCAGGAGCCAGTCAGTACCAGAGCCTGTACCAGTGACCTTGTCGGTACCAGAGCCGGTACCAGTGACCTGGTTCGGTTCGGTTTGACACCAACACCGTTGCTCCATTTCTGTGTACACTGTACACAACAGTTTTCAGCACCAGTCAGCTCTGTTCTTGTGCACATACATCGCACGGCTGAACTGTTTTTTCAACCTTGCACCACGCCTGGGTTTCACCTTTGTGCTGGTTGTAAGAGAAACATTCCAGCAGAAGATAAGCACGACAGGTGCATCCACTGCCTTGGCAGAGGGAGTAGTTAAGCCCGGAACACACTGCCCGATGTGACGTCGCATCTCAATGGTGGAGGTCACGTCGCAAAAAAAAATCGTTAAGCACGGGCATCACAGACTGCCTGATTGAAATCGCAGGAAGGGACGCACAATACATTACAGATTCTTCGGTGGTGCATGTAGTATAGCTCTAGCTATAAAGTACAGAGGTGGAAAATACTGGGTTCGAATCCCTGCCGTTTCCATTTTTAAAGAAATTGTGTACTCCATATCCTTTATACACTTATAATAGATCTGAGGATTTTTTTTACCAATAATTGTTATTTATTTCTTAGCAGATGGCCTTATCCAGGGCGACTTGCAATTGTTACAAGATATCACATTATACACATGTTCATAAAGAGCTCTGTTTGTACGTACTTAATGCTTTTTTGTTTGTTGTTAATTTGAAAAAATATGTAAATGTTTGTGTAATATAAAACAAAAAGCAGCATCTTGATTTAAAAAAAAAAAAAAAAGTTCCTTTCAGCTTGACTGAAACACCACACTGTGAGCACTGTTGGCAAAAAGAATACGTATTGGGTAAAAAAAAAAAGTTTCCTTCCGATCAACTACGCCTTAAGCAGTGCCTACAAAGGTACCACGAAATGTTCCTGTCAGGACAACTGAGGAAGTCAGCACCTCCGGGCACTTTTTATTAAAGTAACAAAAACGGTTATTCACTGCCAAACATGAACTTCTTTCGATGTGTAACGACTGCAGTATGGGATACAGACCTTAGGTTTAGGGTTCTGGTGTTGGGAGAGGATTATTCATTGTTTTATTAACAATAATATGATAACCAATCAGAGTGCAGTGTCCTGACACGAACATTTGGTGGTACCTTTGTAAGGACAGCACTGTTAAACACCGTTCATGGGTCACACAACCTAGTCTGAGAAGAGACCTGTGTGGTTCAGACCTGACAAGGTATGTGTTTAATACTTGTAAAGTATAGGTTTCATTACTGGTAAACGGCTTAGCCATCCAGTTGTAGTTAGAACTTGAGGAAAAGTTAAGTAAGCACTCCTTGGAGGAGTTAGGTTTTGTTTTGTTTATTTTGTTTTTGTGTAAATAAATAAATATACAGGCCTGCCCTGTTAAAAACCTACCTGTGGTTCTGAGTGCTGTTCTTTTTATAAGACACTGTGAAAAGGTCCTGCCAGTGGCAAACTTACCCTGGTTTGTCTTTGTCTTTGTTTTTCTCTCTCTCTCTCTCTCTCTCTCTCTCTCTCTCTCTCTCTCTCTCTCTCTCTCTCTCTCTCTCTCTCTCTCTCCCTTTAAGAACATAGACCCAACACATATTTACACACATATATATATATATATATATATATATATAGTAAATATGGACTGGAGAAGAGGCTATAGTGGAAAATTATCAACC
>CM060250.1:31633225-31808369 GCA_030684275.1 Acipenser oxyrinchus oxyrinchus
GGCAGTCTGGACAGTGCATCTGGCACTGAGAATTTCTTGCCTGGTATATGTGTTATGTCATAAGAATACTTCATGAGACGCAAACCTCTGTAGCCTTTGTGGTAGGTCATCTAAGCTTCTGGTGCCCAGCAAACTTACAAGCGGCTTGTGATCTGTCTCAAGCAGGAACTTTGCCCCTATGAGGTAGCAACTAAATTGCTTGCATGCCCATACAAGTTAGAGTTTCGTTCTCTATTTGTGCATAACGTTGCTCAGTAGGCGTTAGTGCTGGTTAGCCATATGCGACTGGTTTCCACAGCATTGTGATTTTGCATGAGGACGCCCCCCTAGCCCAAAGGATGAGGCATCAGCTTTCCCAGAATCCTGAGTTTGCATCCAGCTTTGTGAAGACTGCTGCACCATCTAGCATGACAAGTGTGTGATCTACAGAAGGCAGAATGAATTTATCTCTGCGCACTGATTCATTCAGTTTGGTGAGATCAATACAAATGCGCACTGTTTTGTCTAGTTTAGGAACAGTACCTATTCCTGCACACGTCTGTTGGCCCATCTACTTTGGTGATGACTCCAAGCTTCTCCATTCTGGATAGCTCTTGCTTTTACTTGTTCTATTAAAAGGAACCAGGATTCTCCTTGGCACAGTTTGAGAGTATGGTACAGCTCCTGGTTTTAGTTGTATGGAGTAGTCCTCTGCAAGCTCTCCCAAACCATTGAAAATATCAGCAAATCTGTCAAGCCATTGCATTGTGTCACGTTGTCTAATCGAGCAATCAGCTTGAGTTTTTCAATTGCTGTTCTTCCTAATAGGGCTGTGAAGAGATTACACACAACACAGATATATTCTTTTACTGTTTTTCTTTGCTTAGTGATTGGAACGGAGACAGTTCCTTGCACATTTAAAGCATTTCTTCCTGGTCCCATCAGTATTTTGCCTGTGTGTCTTATTGGGATGTTCTGCCTCTTGGCAAGTGCATTGTACATGTGTGGTAACGTCTGCCCCTGCGTCCATTTTAAATTGCACCTTGTCTTGATCAAGCAGAACTGTTGTTTTCCAGCCTTTTATTTTGGCATCAAGCGCTACTAGAAAGACATGATCATCTTCTAAGCTCGATTTGTCTTTTACTTCCTGTAGAACTGTTTCTGAACGACATATACTCTGGTAGTGGCCTATCCTGCTGCAAGCATTACATGTTGCATTTTTAGCAGGACAAAAATCTTTAAAGTGAAACGTATTCACCTTGAGCACTTTTGTAATCTCTGTTTTCCTCTGAAGTGGCTGTTGTTGTTTGTGCATGATTATGAATGAGAGGTTTGTTTGGTCCCGACAGTTTTGCTGGGATGTATTTTTCTTTCTGTACCGTGTGTAGCTTGAGTGCATCTTGCTCCACTTGTCTGAGCTCAGCCTGCTGCTTCCGCACTTTTTCTCTTTGTCTAGCCATTGTTTTCTAAAGTGAGCACGCTATCTAGCTGCATGCATTCAGCTAATTTGGTGGTTTTATCTGATATGTTGTCAAAGGTGCAGGAGATTCGTGGTCTGACAGTGTGGGAAAAATACAAACACTGTAGGTTCTTAGGTAGTTTTTAAAGTGTTCCCTTTTCTTTTTTTTTAAACTCTTGACAGAGCACCAGGTGCAAGTTGTTAAGTCCTTTCCCGTTGCATAGCAACGTGAGCTACTGGCTCTAATTTCAGTAGCTCAGTCCTTCCCTGCATCGAGGCCTTTTAATTGAAATGCGTTGGCTTAGATTTATAATAATGTCTTTGTTTCATACAAAAACATTTTTTTCCCTTACTTTGCCCTGGACGTTCTCCAAGCACTCAGTTGCCATTTGTTTTTTCTTTGAAGGCTGGTTAAACTTACTTCTGACACCATGCTGTTTGTTAGCACGGAGAAAGAAAGACACAGCCACTTCATGCTCTGTGTAACTCCCAGTACGTTTATTTTCTTGTTGCAGCCTACTTAACCAGGCATGGCTACATAAGTGGTGTAATCTACCACTACACTTTACACTTACTTCAAAGATGCAATGCGCTATTAATTTTATTCATCGCCATGGTTTAAATGTAAACTTTTGGTATTATAAACTAAATCTACTTTTTAGACATCAAAACAGTACAAAAATGTCAAAACACAAAATGGCTCAAGTGAATAGACATTTCTTTGAAATGGACCATATTAAATTGTTGTTCTAATATTTTACACTAAATCTTGTAATATGAATAGTAATAGTAATTAGTAATAAGACCTAGTTAAGCAATCATCCCTTACATCTATATAGTTTTAAAATTCTATAATTGAAAAATGAAACGTAATGTGAGGAAATGGCCGTTTTTATACTGTTTTGATGTCTAAAAAGCACATTTTATTTATACCGAAAGTTCTGTTAAACCACAGCGATGAATAAATAGCGTAAGTAATCACACAGACAAAATGTAATGAAACATTGACGATTTCGCATGCCCCACGACAAGGGGAGATGAAGGGAGGTTTCAGTTCTGAGTGACTTAGTGTTTTGCAAGCATTATGAATGTTTGTTCTACTACACCCCGTTAGAAAATTGACTTTTCCTGCATTTTGTAAAAGCATGCCTGTGAACGTGGAAGTATATATGTACGCTGTTTTAAAAAAAAAAAAATTACACACGGAGACACAGACATCATCAGTTTTACAGGCAAGCATTAGTTTCTAACCTGACTAACATATACTAGCTGACATCCACTCCACAAGTGGCTCATATACAGACTAATACCCTCAACAGAGTATGACAATATGACAATTTACTAACTGTACCCACATCTTTCTGCTAATTCTAATCTTTTTTTTTTTTAGTTTGTTTATACAAGATGGGCATTCTAAGTGTCAACACTGCTTAATTTTACAGCAGAGATAGTAGGAGACTGTTTGTGAAAGCAGTCGAGTGATCAAAAAATGACAACTGCTGTTGCTGTGAAATTCAAGTTAATCTCCTCACTGGGGTGTTTCTGATTTGCCATGGTTATAACCATGTGTGTTTCATGGTGTGTGTACATTTTAAATATTAAATAAATTTAGCATACTTTATTTTTTATGAAAATGTTTTACTACACTTTGCAGTTAAGTTTCTATTAGACTGGCAACATTTTAAGGCAGTCAAAACCACAAAAGCTGCTTAATTACATACCAATTATTTTAAGAACAATAGGAGGCAATTCGGCCCATCAGTGCTCATCCAGTTCCTAGTAGTTGGTAAAAACTGTGTCAATTCGGCTCTTAAAGGATCCCCATGATTCAGCACGAACAACATAGCTAGGAAATCCATTTTTTACCCTTCATCATTCTCTGTGTAAAGACCTTACACCCTCTTTTACAAATAAAATTGAAGCTAGCAATGAACCATGACAAAAGTCCACAACAAACCGCTAATGTATGTTTTGCCAATAGTGAGAATCTGTGCTGTGCAGTGTCTCTGGCAGTGCTATGGGTCCTGAGCTGACCACAGGCTGCGGTTTCCTGACAGCTTTCTGTTAGTTTCCTGTTTACCTAAGTCGACCAGCAGTGGCCGGGAAGTGTTGCTCTTTCCGCGTGGCAGCTAAACCCAAGACAATCTGTCTTCACACACAAAATAAATCTCCCAGGACATAATTACTCCATCAAATTCACACAACATCTGGCCCACAGCAAACATTGTAGGGTAGAGGCCAATTGATTAGACAGTGGGGAAGAACACACTAAAAGAATAATTGTACTATAGCTGTTATTTATTTTATCGATTCCTAAACCAGAATAAACACTTGAGAACTATGTCACAGGGCTAGCTACTTTACATTCCATTTAAGGTAACCAAGCTCCTCATGACCCACTCACACTAGCAAGACTGCTGTAGAGATACAGTACAGTAAACAGCAGAAGTTCCCCCACCGCCAAACACACTCGATTCCCCTTTTTAATTAACTTTAAACCCCAAAGCACTGCAGAGATTGTAGGCTTGCAAAAGAAGGAAGTAATTTGTGATTATTTTTACAATGTGCTGAACTTGTAGCTTTAAAATTCAGCAGCCGTAGAGAATTCCTGATAAAAATGCTGAAATGAAATTAAAGAAATTGTATAAGGCCTGAGTACTTAAAAAATAATAAGATTTGAGAAGTTTTCAAATTAGAAAAGGTTGAGTGATCAAACACCTTCATCAATCTTGCTTATAAATGCTGGGATATCTTTAAATAATTCAGATGCACTCAAAAAGGCCCTCAGGTGACTTTGTTTGTCAATAATCTGAAAGTGAAAACAACCCTGCAGATCAAATAGCTGTGTGGTCAGAGCAACCTTGCCTCTGCAAACAGGAAATGTAGAGGAAATATTAGCGTGCGTCCAATTTTTCTGAGCTGCTTTGTTCCATCTGCAACAAAGACAGTGTTCTTCCCATGCTTCGCTCTCATTGTATCACTCTTACAAACGAATGGGTCAGAACATTTGTGGCTACACACCAGGCATTATGTAATTTCCATGTTCCGCAGACACAACATCACAAGGTGTGCTTATATGGGAAGAGCAATTGAGACCGGGAACTTGCTCTTTTTCGTAAGTCCCTTCAGAACACAGGTATTGGCAATGTTTCATCTTAAATGAAAACCATTCACCATAGGATAACTCTGCAGAAAGAAATCTATATATTACACCTACTGGCCAAAAAAAAAATCAGCCCACAACACACAGCATTGTTGAGTGGAAACTAGCATGTCTTGTCTAGTGTTTCTGCAACACGTCTGTATGTCACAATACATTGAATCTATCTACAGGCTTGACCTGTCTTGACCCACTTGCGACTAGACTTGTGCTTTCCTAATGGGGGATTCTGCAAACGCTGCCATTCCACGCAAAGTGGCACACCTTAATTTCCAATTTTTGACGATGTTGTACTGTGTGGTGTTCTTCCACAGAACTGAAAACAACCATCCTCTATGTATCAAGTGAGCATTACCGGACCTTCTCTACAGCACGTCAAACTGACTCCACTCTAATGTAGATTAGGTTTGTGCAGCACAGTGGCACCCAATAAGAATATAATCTGAATGATGTGCAAAATAAAAACAAAAAAATAAATAGGTCTTGTATCATAGTGATCTCAATTGGTAGCCGTAAGACAAGTGAAATTTTAAAATGAGTGTCCAAAGTAAATCAAAAACCTCTACAATCATTACTGCAGCAGATTGTTTGAAAGAATTTAGACGCCAGATTCTACATTCTGATGGTGGCAAACTGTTTTGTACAAGCTGCAATGTTTCGTTGGATCACACACGGCGGGCAATGGTTCAGCACCTCTTAGACTTGGAAAGCCATCGAAGCAGAAAGAGGGCTGTGGATAGCCCATTGCTGGGAAACGAAAAGGTAAAAAAACAAAAAACAATTTAATCTCTCTGCGCACATTCATTCAAAGGAATGTACAAAATGCCGGTTGCTTACCAAGCGCAAATAAGCTACGACAGCGAAAATGCTGTCTGACAATTCCAACGAACTCTGTGGATGCACAGAGAGCTGTCTCTAAACACGGAGGTGTTTTCAGTGCAGAGACAGGGAATGAAGAAAGACAGTTGCAGGATGCTCCATGCTCACATTCAACCACTGACTTCAGTAAGTAAAGAGTGTGACCTGTTAATGCTCAGCTTTTCACAATAGTTTTTGAGTTATTGTCGGACAACATTTGAAACCATAACTTTTTCTTTCCCACCTGCTTTTGTTAACTTAAGGGATTTAAATGATTATATTTGGTCATTTTTCATTTTTAAATACATAGTCATGCTTTGTTACAACACCGTGAAATGTAAGATTTTTTAAATGCTATAACTGTGAAATTTACGAAAATGGACTGAGAATTTGGTAGGGTCCTATCTATAAACAACCATGTAGAATGCAGTATCACTGTGGAAGGAAGAGGAAAGCATTCTTTGCTGCCAGACCGTGCTGAGCTGAGAAAAATAGGCCACTGCATATTGAATGGAAGACAATCTGCAATCGTGTAGAGGAGACCCCTGAAAATATTGCGTGTGTGGTTGGGTTTCCAGAACCCTGTAAATTGCATGGTATTAACCACTCCAATACAGTGTCTATTCATCCTTCGTGAAAAGAGCTTAAATCCTTGTGCTGAATTCATTCACATCGATTTTCTTCAAAGTGGCCAAATGACTTCATAGTCAGCCTGTATGAAGACTCAGATTATGTTTCAAGACACTATAGAAACAAGTATAGCTGCAGTATTAGGCAGCTTGGTTCCCAAAAGACACATCTGTCACAAACAATGTAAATGAAGGAATCAACATGTAAAGATGAACAGGCAAGCTAGCTGGAACATCTCTCCTATTGTTCTGCATTCAGCCTTCTCCTCCAGTGGTAACAGATTCACAGTTGTGTCTCTGTCTGGAAATCTGATGGACATTGATGCATTAATATTGGGGTTTTGTGTAGGTGGACAGGAAGACATTTTAATAAATCTTTTGTTACCAAGTGTATATATTGAGAGAACGCTCCTAAAGGGAATTGTTTTCAAGCAGGAGACCTGCACAAAGTTCATATCTTACACTCAATTTTAGCAGCCTCCTCTATAAGATAATGAGACCACTAATAACCCCTCTGTGGGATCAGTGTATAGGCTTTCACTGAGTGAGTGATTGCCAAACTGAAACAGGACTTTGTTCTTATAACTTTTAAATGAACATTATTATTATTATTTTTTTAATCGTCAATCTCAAGTCACATTATGCATTGACTTCATATAGCTTTTAACCTCATCTTACCGGCGGGGGACAGAATCCCCAACGGCAGTGTCTCACATAAGTTGTGGTTGGGGTCAATTCCTTTTTAAAATCAATTCCCATTCCCTTTTTATCAATTCCAACTCCTTCAAATGAATTGGTATTGATTAAAAGGGAATGGGAATTGATTTTAAAAAGGAATTGGAAATGGAACTACAATTGAAAAAAGGGGATTGATCCCAAACAAGCTCCGTTAGACGCTTTTTTTTTTGCAAAGGAATTTTAAGAAGTTAAAAGAATGTGCTGCATATAGAGAATAGAATAAATCCATGCCACATTCCCAGGAAGTTTAATAGTGTCCAAACTGTTGGGATTGTTTGACTGGAATGACAGTTGATCCTGAAAAAACAGACTATGGCTAAAGTAACACGTACCCAAAATAATAAAACTGTGTATCTTAAAATAAGTTTTAGTTTTTTACCTAACTGAGAAAGGTGTCAGGTTTAAGGTACTACCCAAAAACACTCATCTCAACTACAGTGCAGGAATGCTGTCTTTTTCAATGTCATTTAAACATGATAGGCCTCACAGAGGTCCAGTATCTTGTGTCCAGTTCCAGGGGGATTTTACACCTGGTGCAAACAAAGTACAAATACCCTGTGTGTTTTAATCATGGTCCCAGAGTGAATTCCCTTGGCTCTTACCACTGATATACCTGCCTCAGCAAGTCACTGGTAAATATACTGGGATGCTTCATCACAAAATAGGATTCTTGACACAGAAGGTTAAGTGTGTGAACTTGTAGTTCACCAAGGTTGATTTACTGAGTAGCACTAAAACGAAAGTTCAGCAATTAGTTTAGACCTACATTTCAACAATGTCTGTCTTTCTTGTCTAATTGTATTACTAATTTCCTACTTTATATGATTAAGTGTGTAAAGCCACGTGGCTTCTTGTTGGCAGGAATACAACCATACACCATCCCATTAAAATAATCATGTGGTGCTTGTATCCTAAATACAACAGCAATTCAGTGCCAGTTCTTTAGTATTTGTGTTTTTTCTGTTTGTTTGTTCAGAGATAGATACACTTTTATTCACACATTTACACTAAATTTAGATTATGAATGGAAATTATGATTACAGTATAAAGTCTAAAGATTTTCATGCATTATATATAGGCTTGCTCCTTTTTGATTTTTAATGTAAAATTCCTCAGAAATGAGTTTGAAATAAACGTATATAGGATAAACATCAGTAAAACCACTAGCTATTTTTTATTTTCTTACCAAAAATAATAAATTTAGAAATCGTCTCTAGTTTGTGTAGTTTTTATACTTGCTGTCTGTCCCATCTCCGTTCAGCTCTAAATGGCTAGGGGGTGCTTAGTAGGCTACTGTAGTTTCACTCATTTCATCCTGTTCAGACATATCTTTTTGACTGAAGCAGCGCTAGAATGCGTCATTCGTTTAAATAACTGACAATCATCAAGACCTGCACTGACTGTGCACTTTCATTTGCCAGCTACAGTGCCTGTCACTCAAAGCGCCTACTTTGAAATTAGCGGGTTAAGGTGTAGGTAAACCTTTGCTATAGGTTTACGGTGACAGTTATTAGTTTGATTTGAAAATGGGGCACAAGAGGAAAACACCTAATGAATATTGTGCACAATACCCTGACCGACAGCTGAAGTCTCCCCGGCAGGACGAAGTGGGCCCGTCTGCCTTGCCTTCCAGTGAGTCCAGCTGTGCTGTGAAGCAAGGGGCTATACAAGTCTGTGTAATACACTTTTATATGCTGCGTTTTCTACGGTTTATTTGAGACATTTTTTAAATTTGTGTATGATCTTTCTTTACAAGGTATAGCTCTGCTGTGACCACACATTACTTCAATTAGAATGTTGGTAACCATGGTTTTGTTGCATGTTGAATATGATAAAAGGGATTTTGCTAAATGAGACATTTTGTCAATGGCATAAAAAGTCTTTTTTTTTTTAAAGCATAAAGGTCGATTTAACCTGATAAATGTCGATATTAATCATCGATTTAGCAACAACAAAAAAAATAATCAAATAGTAGCAAGCCTACTTGTATACAATAGCTATGTATTTCATATTTGCATGTTTACTTGAAACCAAAAAGTACCGATAAGTAAGTTATTGATGGTATGAATAGTTTTCGTTAGGTTTATTTTAGTTGGTCTCACCTGTTCCACAAGCGCACCCTCGAATATATATGGTAGGTGCATTAGCTTATATTTCCAACAAAGCCATATATATAGTATTTGCAATAATATAACTTTTTTTAAAAGTTGTTTAGCTTGATTTTTTATGGAAATATAATATTGAACATTTATTCATATGTGTTGTGTAATATATATATATATATATATATATATATATATATATATATATATATATATATATATATATATATATATATTAGCTTTTATGGGAAATCTAATTAAGATCTGTTCTATTGTTTATCTAATTAAAATCTGAAATGTCTAATCTATCCAATTAGTGTATATTTCATTTCTAATTATAAGAATAATTTTGCCAAAAAAAGGGTGAAAATATAATACAGTATTATATTTTTAACATTCCTTCCATATTTTCAGCAATCTCCCTTCAAGGTCTCTTAAAACTTGAGCAATATCAACAGTAAACGATAGAACATATTTTAGTGTCAGAGAAGTGAAGATAGTGTTACACCGAGTCTAGAAGAGTTACAAGTGCTGCCATAACAACATCAATATGACAGCTAATCAGCAAATTGTTCTAGGCATAGGTCTCTTCAGTGTAGCCCAAAAGTACTCCATTTTGTGATTGCTCCTTGTAAAACATAAGTCATTTGCACAGAAGTAAAAGACACTAACTGGGGGGGTGACTTGAATTCAGGATTGGCCAAATAACCAATAAGTCCCGCCCAAATGCAAGTGGGATATCTACGTCCATTCCACAAACGCACAAGGAGTATCCTGTATTTATATAACAAATCACAATGTATGAAAAGTTTACATATACAAATTGTTCCTTAGATCAAGCTCAGCATCTACTTACCACACCAATGGAATTTGGAACATTGCAATTCGCCCGGTGATGCTGTTGTTGGATTCCAATAAATGCAAGGTCATTTTCACTCAGGGTCAATGAAGAAGACAAAGTTATGCCAAACCTCTCAATGACTAGACTTTCTAAATTACTGCTGCAAGGTCTACCCACTGCAGAAAGTAACTATGCAGTCCTTGTTGTTTTAGTATGACCCTGGACCCAGAGTTAAATACATTATCTTGTGCCATCAAAAAAGGCTGGCTGATATTTCTGCTTTGTACTTCCAGGAATGGAAATTTCAGATTTCAGGTGCGCTTATTTTCTACCCAGGCTGCCGAGAAGAATAATCTGCTTTGCTTGTAAGATCTCCACTGTATTGTTCTACAGTGAGACTGGCTATGGTTCGTTAATCCTCAGGGAAGTGTTGATGTGTAACTCAAGGCAAGCTGATTCACATCTGACAGGATTTACATACGTGTGAATTAATGAGACACTGTCCACCAGAGGCCCTGAATCATAAGTCTTCTTGACAAGTGACATAACTCTCATACAGGTCATCTCCTAATAGCACTGCCCAGCTTGACAGATTTATAATTACCATTCATTCAATAGATTATACAACTAGCCCAGAAAAAAGGAAGCTTAAAAATGGGCAAAATTATGAAAACAAATGGCATTTGTTTGTGTGCCTATATTGACTTATTCTGTTTGCAGCAAAAAAATTCTCTCTCCCATTTAGCAACACGTTGTGTCAAATACTTAACAAAACTGCAGCACAGTGTCAACTTTTAAGTGTACATACCTGTGGCAGGGCTGAGGCCCTGCATGTGTAAATAATATGTTGTTTGTAAAGAAAATGTGTTTAATTTGAAAGTTTATGCAAAAAAGGTTGTGTTAAATATGGCAGGGCTGGAAGGTTAGAATCCCCCTCTCAGCCTAATTGAAATTCATGTGCAGCATGTGGCCAGGTGTTGATTGCCTAATTTATTATGAATTAACCCTGGCCACATGCCTTTAGAAAAGGGGCTGAAAAGCCAGTCCTGGGTTTTTCTTTGTCTCAGCAAGCTGGAGGGGAAAACAATGCAATCAACAACTAGATATCACTGTCTGTATACCAGGATCCTGATGTTTAAAACAGAGACTCATTGGGGATTCTAATCCCACAACAGTGTATTTTAGTTTGTGTTCGAGAGAATAGGTTCCTGGTGCGGGACCTCCCTGCATAGCGGAAGTAGCGCATGGCTACCTGTAGGCCAAGTTCTGTTTATTTGCTTTGTTTTGAAACTGTGTGTTGTTTTTGCATTTTATACTTTTTCCATGTACACTTGGATATATGTCCTCCCACACTAGTGCCAGCCATCTACCACTGCACCTGCATGTAAATTCTGTTAATAAAACCTCTCTTGGTGGGTATCTATCAGCGGATACTCATCAAGTAACAGAACACCTCTGTTACAATATCATAAACAGGATTATTCATAACCCCTACTTGACGTTATTTAGACGACAGAGTGGGTGACTATAATAGTTAACTAAAACAGTGTAATTTTTCAATAACATTTTCAGTAGAACTTTAATCAAATAAACAAATTTCGTTCTTACATTATGACAGTGACAAATTGTTAAGCTGAACAAATAATTTTAGGACTAACACTTAACAGGGAAAAAAAATACAGTTATGATGAGTCTTAATGACATTGTTGAAAACTTTCCCTGCAAATATTGAAATCTTGCATAGCTAGCTGGCTAACATGAAAACTTTGTTCTTTACGTTCCTCATGTCTGTATTACATCACCCAGAAATGTATATTTAATAAACATAAGCGGTTTAAAACATCTAATACAACCTTGAAGCCCTTATAAAAATGACCATGGTCATTTTACTATATAAACTGTTTTGCTTTGGATTGTCGCTGGATTTCAGTGCATTAAGTTCACTGCTCTTCTAAATTGTTCTACCTTTCATGTATATATCAATATGTATAATAGTTTGATTCAGAGTAGTGAATCATTATAATTGGGAGTTTACTGTACCAGTGGTATAAATATGTATTTACTTAATAAGGACACTGGAGATCATTTCAGATTCTTGCTGAATTGATCGTCTCCTGTACACTTAAAAGGGTGTATACAGCCTGCTATATTTAATTTAGTACAATAACTATAACTTCCACTTGAATGAGCATGAACAATCCATTGACATCAGAGCCAAAACCTGTAGAAGGCCAGAGGGTGTTAACGTAGACACACTGGTTAAATCCCCCCTGCACTGGTAAAGTGAACTCAATTTAAAAAAGGCCTTCCCGTCCGCCAACACAAAAGAGGCACAACATGCCTGGAAAACAACATGTCGCCTTTCAGCAAGAGAATTCTTCCCTCTTCCATGCCGAGTATTCAGACACACACGTGTTCTTCTAGCCAAGGACCCACCCTATTTAATTTGGAGTGTGTCGTTCTCCTAGATTCAGCTCACTGAAGTCTAAAGTATGGCACCGTGATTCTTTTCCAACTGCCTGAGGTCCTAACCCTTAAAAACAGCCTCATCCACCTCTTCCTCATCCCTGCGTCCGGTCTGCTGGTTCTCCATGGAACCCTGCAGTGTCCTGCTGAGTAAGCACTCTTCTTGAGAACGCAACCTCACTGTCCAGGGACTGCTGGCGTTTCTTAAAAGGTGACAGATTCATTAAACAGAAGAATACATCTTAAATTCCTCTTAATAACAGTACATGTGTACAGGACACCCTGAGAACAACCCACTGAATTTCAATGGATATATCCTGATTAAATATATCCCCAAATAAATAGAATGGCATTGATCAGCACTAGCAGCTCTTGATGAGGCCAGGCAGTAAGGCAAATGTATGCTAATACATGGGACACCTCATCTTTAATCTGGAAGATTAACATTAAAGGGTATATTTTTTGACTACTGTAAGTGGGCTGTACTGACAGGGGATGTTAAATGCAGCCATTTATCTTCCTTAAAACCTGCCAGCAGCATAATAGCTATTATTGTTGCTGGTCCGCAGAGGGACAGCAATCCCTTTCTGTTTAAAGCAATTACTGCCGTGCTGCCTTGATGAATCTGGGAGACAGCTCCTGGTCATGAGGAAGATGCTGGGCGGGGGCAGGGGGCGGGGGGTAATCTAAACAATCTATGTTTGTGTTTATTATAGTAGTATCTGTTTTTTGCAAAACTCATAAATTACTACAGGAGTATAATTTTCTTGTTGATGTTGCTATTTTTTGGGAATATTTTTACAACCTGTCTCCACTTAAATTTCCAACTGTGTCTGGTCCTGGTTTTAAAAGCATGTCTTAAGGCAAATTGCGACTGTACAGTCTGCTGATGGCCCACTAGCACAGACATACCACCCAGAACCTTTTACTGAAGTGGACCCAAACAGTTTGAAGTTATGGTAGCCTACAATCATGATACTGTAGGCCATATGACACGTCTTTTCATTTTCATTTAAAGTAGGAGGCTAGAAATCCTAAGTAGAAGGCAGGGGGGTATGGGGATCATTCCCCAGAGCGGGTTCAGGGGGCAACACCCCCCCATGGAAAACAAATTTCAAAGGTTTGCAGGGGCCTAAAACTGCATGTCCTGGGCCTAAATATGTGCCTTAATAGGGCTCCAAAATTCAAAAAGGGGTATGATTTCAGGCATCCAGATTTAAAGAGCAAGTAAAAGTTACTTATGTGTCTATGAAAAGTAATTACAAAATAATTTAATTTAGACAAGAATTTTAAAATCATGAACTTGTCTTAGCACACAGTAAATTTAAAAGTCAGTAAAGTCCACATATTTAAGCTAACTCTGTTTGTTTTTAATTTAATAATTTATTAATTACACACAGAAAAAAGTGGTAAAAGAAAGACAGAACCAGAACATTTATTTTTAGTCTTCCAAGATTCTGAGTATACATACTTTCCCATGGCGACGTTTCTCATTAACTACAGAGTCCGAGAATGCGCAAGTGCATTAATAAATAAATAATACATTTTAAAAAATGCACTTGTGAGAACTGCGATTTCAAACACTTATTTTACAGTTTTCAGAAGTTCATTTCTGTTGCAATTTCTGTAAACATTCATGCGATTTCTACAGCAAGTTGTATTTTTTCTTTTGTTATTAATATTTTTTCAATTCTATTAACTGTTGCTTGATTGTTGCTTGGTCACAAAACACTGCAATGCATGGCTTAGGAGCTGTGTGGTCCAGTGGTTAAAGAAAGGGGCTTGTAACCAGGAGGTCCTTGGTTCAAATCCCACCTCATTGTGTGACCCTGAGCAAGTCACTTAACCTCCTTGTGTTCCGTCTTTCGGGTGAGACGTAGTTGTAAGTGACTCTGCAGCTGATGCATAGTTCACACACCCTAGTCTCTGTAAGTCGCCTTGGATAAAGGCGTCTGCTAAATAAATAAATTGAAATTGAATTGATTTTCTGAGGCAGTTAAAGATGCTGGGCTGGACTGGGAGCAGTGTATTGGTGTATGTACTGACGGTGCCAGAGTTAATGGGAAAGAACAGTGGTCTGGTGACTCGGATTCAGCATGTTGCACGTAATACTATTTGTTCAATACATCATTAAGCTTTAGGTGCTAAGAATATGCCGTTGATCTTCACAAGGTGCTTGTGGCAGGGCAGGGCCCTGCTTGTAAATAGTGTTTGGTTTGTGTATGGGCGGTGGTAGCTGGCAGGGATGGGGTTAATTCCTATCCCTGCCAAATACATGTGAGACTGTGGCTATTCCCAAATTAGAGAAATGGTGCTGATTGGGAACAGCCACATGATATAAAAAGGAACTATAAACTCCATTAAGGGGAGGTTTTTGCTGTCACATGGTGAGACAAACACTCCTGTATTTAAAATAAAACTCAACGTGACAGTGGAAGACTTGGGTGCTTCTGCTGCAGTAAGTTTCCTTGGCCGATCACTGCGTCTACGGTCCTCAATGTTGCCCGTTTCTTTGTGCTTCTTCAAAAGAGCTTGGACAGCACATCTGGAAACCCCTGTCTGCCTTGAAATTTCTGCCTGGGAGAGACCTTGTTGATGCAGTATAACTACCTTGTGTCTTGTTGCTGTGCTCAGTCTTGCCATGGTGTATGACTTTTGACAGTAAACTGTCTTCAGCAACCTCACCTTGTTAGATGAGTTTGGCTGTTCCTCACCCAGTTTTATTCCTCCTACACAGCTGTTTCTGTTTCAGTTAATGATTGTGTTTCAACCTACATATTGAATTGATGATCATTAGCACCTGTTTGGTATAATTGTTTAATCATACACCTGACTATATGCCTACAAAATCCCTGTCTTTGTGCAAGTGTACCTAGAAGAATTGATGCTGTTTTGAAGGCAAAGGGTTGTCACACCAAATATGGATTTGATGTAGATTTTTCTTCTGTTCACTCACTTTGCATGTAGTTAATTGATAAATATAATCTATTAACATGCCTATTTTTGAAAGCATTCTTACTTTACAGCATTTTTTCACACCTGCCTAAAACTTTTGCACAGTACTGTATATATATATATATATATATATATATATATATATATATATATATATATATATATATATATATATATATATATATATATATATTTTAATCTATATCTACAATTTATACCACATTGTATTCAAATTAGGAAGCCAAGATACTACACTGAAAACACCTGAAAGCTCTTCAGTGTGGAAAACATCCATAACTTTACACAAACATAAAGCTAAAAGCTAAAGCTGGATTTTCTAGAGCATTTACAGTACTGTCAAATCAACCACGTTTAATGCTCTACCATATTGCTTGCCTTTGTTTTCCCTTGCCTAATGCTTCACTACAATGTTCTGTGCTTTTACCATGGTACACCGTAGCCAAGCTTCACAAGACTGGCGTTCAGAAGCTCTACAAGCAGCAACTGCCTATAAATGCTAAATACAGTATGCACAAAAATAGATAAATACTGTGGAAAGCTCATTAGTACCTTTTGATACTAATACATTGCTTAATATTAATGCACAGCACAGACAAAGAGGTATATCAGGCTATCTCATGTTTTATTTTAGTAACTTGGCAACAAGTTCACCAAAAAAAAACTCTGCATGACGTGCCTTTAACAACACTAGCAGCACCACAGGGACATGGGCTAAATTATTATTTCAGTGCTAAGCAGAGTTTTAAATAATTCTGTGTCTGAATTATATGATCAAAGAAAACACAGAATACAATTTCAAATAATAATGCATTTTTTTAAAACCTGCTATCAAAGACGATCAAGATAAATGGTTGGATTATGAATTGAGATGTCATTGTCCGATTCTCCGATTTCTTTTAGGATAGCTACAGTAGCTGGTCAGTTATATACGGCATATCTTGATCAAGAAGATTATTATTATCACAATTGGGCACACAATACGGTTTAAGAGAATACAGGTCCAAAACAGCACCCAAAACTCAGGAAATTATTCACTATATTATTTTATATTTTCTTTTTGGTCCGATCGGTATGTTATACTTTAATTTGGATTAAAGAGATATTCAGTGTTGGACACGTTACTGAAAAAAACGTACCGCTCATTACTTCAGAAAAAAGTAATATAATGTCCTTACTTATTACTTAATAAAATAAGTAGTGTGTTATATAACTTGTTACATATTACTCATTACATTTCTTTCTCGTTTTGTCCAGCGAAATGAGTTGTTGTGACTATTCTTTAGTTTTTATAGAGTGGTAATTAATTTATTAAATGTGTCGAACAAATTTTTACATTTTTTGTAGTATAACAAACAAAAAAACAAACAACTCTTCATTTATTGGATAGTGTAAATAGGAAACTGTTATTACAATACATGCGACTTTGCAGAAGTATAACTATGCATATCTTTCCAACGTATACATAAGTGAAAATTAAGTTACATACAGGCTTTTTATAAGAGAATAGCAAGTTTTTTTTGTTTGTTTTGTTTTCCTTGCACAGGATTTTCATCCCCAGGCAGACAGTGCACTTGACTTTTATATTTTTGCCATCATCCTCAGTCAACTCAAAGTAATGACAATACCTCCAACCATATAAATGTAAGACATTTTGAATGATTTCCTCACTGATTTTTTTAGTGTTTTGTATAGTTTAACGTGGTTACTGAAGAAGATGTTTATGTACCCATCGGGATTTCTGGTACATCTTTATTAAGCTCTGTACGCAAGCTAGTTAACCTGATTGCACAGTGCGCAGGCCCACAATTAGCCAAACAAAAACAAAACCAAGACCTTGGTGCAGATAAAGCTTGTATGAAAGCCCTTTTGTGAGCTGCTTTCTGAAATTGGTCTTGGCAGTTATTAAAAGGAAAATCACATTTGACACATTTAAATATTTTATTTGCTTAGAGTTTAGAAATTGAAATTTACTTTGGTTTTAAAAAAAAGAAAATACCACAAATGTAGGTGTACTGCACAAGAGAGTAAAGATAACAAGACAAACTAGTTTCTTTTTTTGCAGAAAGTAACTGTAATATTGTAATCTAACGCATTATATAACCATGTTATAAGTTAAACACATTGGTAATGGAAGGCGATCATAGTGTAGGTCTGAAATGTCTGTAAGTCTGATCTTTGCATCTTTTACAGTAGCAAGCAGCCCAGCTTCCAGATGGAAGTGGTGCGTTCAGTTGACCTGTCAGTTTGCAACAATGTGGGGTTCATAACGCTGAGTTCTACTGAAAGACTAGAAAAAAAAATAAATACAGCGCTGTTAATTTTAAAAAGCCCTCTTAAACAGCTCTGTTAGGAGGGCTTTATAGTCTGGTAAGGCCCGTCTCGTGTCCTGAGCCAAAGGCGAGGGCGTTTAACATATCAAGAAGGGCCTTGCCAGACGATAAAGCTTTCTTATGAGGGTTCTACTGCTTTTAGAAAATGAATACGTTAAAAATAAAAAAAATAAAATCAGTTTATTTTTTTTGTGATTTTGTATTCACTAGTTTTTGTTGCTAATGAATACAAACGCTTTCCTCGTCATTCTAAGAGTGATGCGGTTTACTTAGAATTCCATCTGAGGTCTGGTAGCCTTCACTTGGGCTTCATCCCAGCGGTGGACACTTTGTGGGTATTTCCAATTGCCAAATAATAATAATTATTATTATTATTATTATTATTATTATTATTATTATGTATTTCTTAGCAGATGCCCTTATCCAGGGCGACTTACAATTGTTACAACATATTATCACATTATTTTTTACATGCAATTACCAATTTATACAGTTGGGTTTTACCTTGTACCTTGCTCAAGGGTACAGCAGCAGTGTCCTCCACCTGGGATTGAACCCACAACCCTCCGGTCAAGAGTCCAAAGCCCTAACCACTACTCCACACTGCCGCCCTGTGTAATTGCCCTGCTATAAAGCTTCTAGATTTTCTTCAGTTCAGGTACCTTGTACACAAAAGTGAACATGGTTTGTGAACTGTTTGTAAAACATGTAAAGAATAAAAGTACAGCTAACTTTTATTATTTTTTAATTTGGATTTCAGTGCATGTTCAGGTGTTTGTGTAAGTTTCAATATTCAAGTTATTATTAGGTCTTAACATTTATTAGTGACATTAATTTTAAAAAGTTTTAGTAATTCAAAATATGTAAATGCCTACAGTATGTGTTAATCCTGATTGGGCTGTTTGTTCAGTAACTTGTTTACAGTGTGTGTTTATAAAGTCAAAGCCTCCTGGCTTTAGAGAAGAGAGCACCGTGCCTGTGTTGTTACTGTGATATTCTGTAATGAAATTGCTGAAAGTAAATCAGACTGCATCCAGTTGTTTGATTTCTTCAAACCAGACACTAGTTGCTATTGTGGTTACTGTATTGCCACTGACAGCAAACACTATTCTCAATTTTTTTTTTTGTTACTTTATTTGTTATTATTATTATTATTATTATTTGTTTATTTAGCAGACGCCTTTATCCAAGGCAACTTACAGAGACTAGGGTGTGTGAACTGTGCATCAGCTGCAGAGTCACTTACAATTACATCTCACCCGAAAGACGGAGCACAAGGAGGTTAAGTGACTTGCTCAGGGTCACACAAAGAGTCAGTGGCTGAGGTGGGATTTGAACCGGGGTCTCCTGATTACAAGCCCTTTTCTTTAACCACGGGACCATACTGCCTCCTATTTGCTGTACTAGATTTAAATAGATAGATAGGACAGCGACGAAGCAGAATAGTCTACATTGGCAGACATGTATGTGCCAGATGACTGGACAGTATTGTTGCTGGTAAATTGATCATGCAACTCTTTGCTCAACTAGAAGTGAAATGATGTTTTCTAGGTGTGGACCCAACTATAATATGTAGAAGTTTACTCCAAATCAGCAGTGGGCTAGTGGGGAAGCATGGCACATGGAGATCTTAAATTGTTATCTTAGTTGTGTCTACTAAGATAAATGTGTCAAAAAGATTGAACCAGGCACCAGGAAATCCTACTTCTGTTAAGTGATATTTTCAGGATAACCAAGGATAGATAGGTGGTAAAAAGATTTCAGCATATAGGTTGATAAAATCAGCCCCTAACAAAGGTTTTATCTTCCAAAAATGAAAAATCCCTCTTTGCACCAGTGAATTAACCACCAGGATTTCACTATCTGTGCTATTTAGCAGTGAAAACAGAACAAAACTATAGTACTCCACTCCCCAGGAAATTTCCAAGCTTTATTTTTAATAACACATTGGAGTCTTATTACAATAAAACTACGGATGTTTGGGGACAATCCATGCATTCCATGGTACTTGGCATTAAAACGGGCAACTGTGATCCATAGCAGTGATGTTTTTTTACCATATGTTACTCATACAGTCCCTGCATTATTCATCATTAGCAACAGGAGGGTAACAATTAGGCTAACATCCTGCATCCTCATTTAGCAGTTCCTATTCCCAATTGGCCCTCATTATAGCATTCTTTCTGACTTCCTGTGCCGACATACCAATTCTTTGTACTCTCCTTACCTTTTCCATTTTAATATCACCTGCAGCCCTCTTGTCAAGGTTTAGTGTTTTAAAAATAGCACCTTTTTTGATGGAGTGTTATAAAAAAGTCAATGTTATCTTTTTAAAAATAAAATTAATACATACTGCATACTAAAACTTAATTAAAAATAAAAACATGTGAACCTTTGATTCTTTATCGCCTTTCACTTTAACCGTGTATGATTTCCCAGTTCTAGAAAAAAAAACATGTGGTTTGACATTACCAGGGCCTGAAAGGGATATCAATTTTGTTAAAATGGTCACATCACCAGTACTTGGATAAAAATCAAGCTTGTGAAAGGCATTTCCAAGCTTTTTCATTCATGACTTCATAAATCTAAAAATCGTATCTGATATCCTAATAGCCACCTGAGCAAGACCTCCAATATATACTGCACAGTCTGAATACTTTTCTACTAAACTAAAAAAACTTTCCCTGAAATAGAAATGTAACCATTACCGTATGGGTATTTACCTCCTAAAGACCCGAAACCTGAATATTGATATACCAAAGCTGCTCAGCGAATCTGTGACGCAGATCTCTGGTGTCATTTTTTCATCAAGCCTGCTCCAATCATGGAAGCAGTGACCTTGAAGGTTAATGGTTAGGCCTACCTTTCTATTTCAAGGAACCAGGGTTATGATAATAACCTAACGTTCCCTTTCAAGTACGAAATGTAACCATTACCGTGTGGATGAGTGTACCAAAGCCGATGCAAGGGCAAGATTGCAGAACAACTGGAATGCTACAAGGCTAAGCCAGGAGGCTGTCATGTGCTTTACCATACAGGACTCCAGTAACAAGTAGATAGGGTTTAGAAAAATTAAGGGAGAAACTAACTATGCCTGTGTTGTAAGGGTTGACTGAGAAGCTGGCCTTAACACTAAGTCTGTAGAACCTAGTAAAGACATGGGGAGTATCCCACATTGCTGCATTGCAAATGTCTCCGACAGATGCACCCTGGAATAAAGCCCACGGAGTTGCCATGCCCCTGGTGGAATGGGCAGTGAGCTTTTCTGGAGGGGGCAAGTTGGCCAGCTCATAGGCAGTCCTGACCTCAGTGGCAGTTCGATACGATGCCATTTGTAAGCAGTCACCATGGGTGGCAATGTACAAGGATGCCCACCTGTAAAAGCCACTGGGAAAACCACTCAGTCAGTGCCACACACAAGACTGAGAGATGCCTGCTTGTTAGAATGGACTAACAGTCTTTGTAATGGTGATGTTAAAAAGCTGTCCCCGGTACAGGGTCGGAAGCGAAGCGGTTTGGTTACCTCGGTACCAGTACAGTACAGGTCCACCGGTTCACAGTCACCGCAGGTGGCAACATACAGGGATGCCCACCTGGAAAAGCCACTGGCAAAACCACTCAGTCCGTACCACACATGAGACTGAGGGAAGCCTGCTTGTTAGCAAGGACTAACAGCCTTCGCAGTGGTGATGTTAAAAGCCGTCCCCAAAACGGCATCAAGATACAGTGGTAGGGATTGCAAGCAATCACAACCGAAGCGAGTATCTTGGTCTTTGTACTGCTCAGCACAGCAACTGCTCGTGCTGCGCGTGTGCTTAGCACCACATTGCAGACAGGCCTGCGCGTAGTATCTGTATAAAACAGAAAAACAAAGAGAAAATAATTCTCTAACAAAAACAGTAAATGTAACAATTACAGAAATAATATAAAACGTCTCGTGTTGTGCTAAAAGGCAAAAATGAGAATTATATAAGCTCCAGCTGGAGCTATGCAGCCTGGGGGGAGAGCACAAAGTCAGTCGACTTATGTTGCTGGATGCCTGGGAAGGAGCGACTTGAGCCACTGGCTTCACATAGGGCACAAGGCAGCGGCTGTAGTGCACACAAATACGTGTAAATAGAAACTATTACAGCGATTAGTTTAATTATCACATAAAAAATGTGTAAAAACCACATAAAAAGTGAAATATATACAGATACAAGCAACAATTGTACGTAATGGAACTAGGCTCTCTGTCAGGTCAGTCTTGAAAGGAAAAATGACAAATGCCATTCGACACAGTTAATTGGAGGAAAACACTTCCCATTGTAAATTCAAGACTGGCAGTTTCAATTCCTGTGTGGAAGCGTTCTGCTGATTTGTGATGAATCTGCTGCTTTTGAAAGGTGCTGGATCGTCAGTGGCGGGGGCTGACAGGCTTCATTTATCTTCAAAGCATGTACGACAACACAAGCAGCTGCAATGCCAACTTCCCCTCACACTCAATAACTGAACCACCTGGCTTGGAGGGACCACACTGCACAGTGTGCTCAGAAACTGTTACAAATCATGCTAATGGAGTGCTCATCCGGACACAGAGGCAACTATAAAGATAACCAACACACAAACTTGGACTGAGAGCACTGAAACCTCATTTCACACAGCAAGAGCATGCAGTTCAAGTATAAACCGAAGCGCTCAGAGAAGGAGAACTATTTGCTGTACACTTTGTACCCATTGGCCACGACTGAAAGTGATAAGTCATACATGATCAGTACATATTTCTCTGATTCACAGTAACTAAATGAAGCAAGGCAGGTGTTAGATATGAAAGTAATCACACTAAGTAGCAAAGCCCTGCAATTCAGTGCACTATTAGCAGGTTTCATGATGATTCAATCAAGAGTATGATTTATAGTATTGTGTGCAACTCTAAAATGTCAAAAAGTGGACAAACCTAAATTTAGTGAAAGAACTAAAACAGATCTGTATTTATAAAAACTATGGTATACAGTACCATAGTAAAAGCTTAGCTGAGAGTTGTACAGCACAGTACATAAGTAACACCATTTGGTAACTCATTGTAATAGACAAGGTTATTGGTAAAGCATATATGTGTATAGTAAAGCAATCCAAAAAAGCATAACGAACTACAAAAAGTAATGCATAATTCTGACCATTACCATATGGGGTAGAAACACACCCTGCAATTTAACTGCAGTCATGTTGTATTTTGGCAGCTCAGTCATTTTGCAGGTCATTTGAAAACATAGGTCCAAAATCAACTCCTTTGTATATTACTGGAAAGGTGGCTGCGAGATTGCAGTTATTTACAGACAACAAACTGAAATTGCTGCACATGGAAAACACCTACTGTAAAATAAAATAAAAATTTTAAAAAAAACACCATTTAGGCAGGTCTTCTATAGTTCAGTATTCATCTTTGGTGGCTTGCACTTTAAATGTACACTCCGATAAAAATGCATTAAAAGATGAGTTTACTGTTGACGAGAGGACAGACTGATTAATAATGAAGCAGCGTTTAACCTGGAGTGGACCTCCTTGATATCTTTCAGTTTTTGTCGAGACTGAAATAGAACCAAGGGGGATAAGAGGCACAGAGTGTACAAAAGACTGAAAGCTTCTGTCACACACCAAGACAGACAGGATCTTCTCCGGTTACCCACATCACACAGCGATCTTTCAGTTGTGGATTCAGAGTGAGCTGGAATTGTTCATTGTACTGATGCTTAATAGATCAGCGTTTTCTCTTTTCCGCTTATATGGCCAGGCTTTGTGCTAAAGAAGAGGAGAGGAGCCCAGGTCAAGGTCGAGGTCAGGTCAAATGCAGGCTACACGGATGACACCAAAACATCTCCAATTGCATCTCAATGCAACCTGTCTGAACCAGCTGTCAAAACTGTTTTATTAACTGGTATATCTACATACAGTGGTTGCCAACAGAGTATGAAGCAAATATCACATTTCACCAATAAGTGTTCCGTCATCCCAAAAACAAAACGTTAACGAGACCCTAATATGGCAGCCATATGAAGTCAGAGGTAAAGCAACATATTTAGCTTGCAGGGTTTATAGAAGTGGACTGTTAGTTTCCATAACACTGAAAATATTAAATTTGCGAGCTGAAATTGTTCATCAGTTTGTAGAAGCTGTGCCACTGTCATGGATATGCTTTATAATAATCATTATCACAATCATAGAAATTCACGAGAGGTATTTAAAGCTTTGTCTTTGTATTTAAGAGCAGTGTCAGGATTGAAGGTGCCCTCAGCTGAGATGCATAATCTCGTTACCAATAACTTCCCAGAGAGGGAAGAAAGGGAATGCATCTCAGTCCTAGATCACAATATCTGGCTAACTCAATCTAGCAAGGTTACGAATACTAAATGCTAAAGGCAGACCACCTTACACAATCTGTATATAGAGCATAGCACTGTATGCAACTATTGCATGTGTGTCTCATAAAAGGTACACTACAACCTATCGTCAATGTAATCGAGGCCTGCATTCTTTAATGAGGGACATGAAGAGTACATCGTGAACACTGCGAGACATACTATACGAGCAACCTGGTACTCAATGGTAGTTTCCAATGCACTTAGATAACCTTGTATTATGAACCAGTATGCACCATTTCATATATCCAACACATCTTCACAGAAATACAAACATTAGAATTATTATGAAGTACAGATAGAACAAATTTGTATTAGTTACATGCATACAACTGGGTGGATTGCAGTCTGCATTTATCACAGAATTCTGCAGAAAGATATCTGCTATTGGTAAATGTCATACAGAACATTGAATAGGACATTTAAAATCCAAAATCTGTCAGTGCATAGAGATGCAAGAAATTAATCCATGGTCAATACTGGGTACTATACTAGCAGTGAAATGCATTTTAAAGCATCACTCCAGCTGGCTAGTTGGGAGTCTGGACCGTTTGTATGGTATTAGCAACTACAGAAAGTTACCTACTACAAAATCACAAGATGACTGCTTTTACACAGCCACATGTTAAAGTGTTTAATTGATACATTGTTTTATTAGTTAACTAGAAAAGTGTGGAGTGTAGTCTGGTGGGAATTTAATTTTTGAAGTCAATTTCCCCTGGCCACACCATATAAAAGAACAAAGGAAATATTTGTTGAGGGAGGTGGTTCAGTGAAGGCAATAGGCCTTGCAGGTTGTTGCGTAAGGGAGTAGACACTACCAGGAAAAGGATGCATGGTGTGGGGTTTGAAGAACAGAAACTTAAAAGACAAATGAAAGGTATTTTCCAAGATATGCGTTTGGTTTTACAGGGTAAAAGGAGTTAGCCTTCCAAGCCTTAGGTTTGACTCAGTGCTTGGAAATTCTGGCCTGTGATTGGTTAAAACGTCATCATAGGAGCAAAAATAGATTAAACTATTGCCCTGACATCCTTACACCACCGGGCAATAGTCTCCCTCTGACATGTGATTGCTTCACATCACTGTCAGTCCTGCCCCTTTTCAAAGGCACACCCTCCACTCCTAACAACAAAAAAATGGCTGAATGAAAAAACAGCGACTCCTTGACTTAATGAATTACAAAACATACTACAAAAAGAAAAAAAAACAACTTGATAACATTTTCTGTTATTTGTTTATGTTATTTACTTCTACTGTATCAGTTATATATTTAAACAAAATACGGTAAGTAGTATATTACTTCATTATATGTACCGCATTAAGATATTTGTGCCAAAACGCATAATAAAAGGCTCGCAAATATTTACTATCCAACCTTGCCTCTTATTATTTCGACTGACTCAAATTAAATTTGTAGTGCAGACACAGCTAATAGTGGAAAATTAAATGCCCACTGGGAAGACTATTGTTATTTCCAGGGTGCAATGCCCTCAGCCTGTCGGTAACAACAATCTTCCTTCGAGGGAATAATTTTCCACTATGGCAATAGTCTAAGTTTTACATCAATAGCTCATTGGGCACATACATAATGTTATTTGCATTTTAAATAGTGAGCAGATAGGTTTGTTGATTGTTTGATTAGTATTGTTCCTTGGGATAACAAAATACTGAGCTCAAGTCATATGACTTCATAAAAACACCAGGTGCTCAGTGTTTGGTATTTGAGTTGAGTTAAAATTGCCAAAGAATGAATAAATCACACCTGAATCTATAGTTTTATTAACAGTTGTTCATGCAGCAAATTAACAAATTTATTTAAACTCCTGGCTCCTGATCATTTAAATAATATACTTAACTGAAGGTAGTTCTGAAGACCAGGACCAGGTGCAGGGCTAGTGAGAGTTAGAATTTGTGAACCTTAAGTCAATAGATTTGTTACCAATAACAATGCACTGTGGTGAATTTTATGTTTGTTTTTATAAGCATGTCACTAGAATGCAGCTACAAGAGTTTTGTTCACAAAAGTTTTGTTAATTCAGAGCCGTGAAACTTTGTCACAGATATTTTCACTTGCATTCTAATTTTATTATGAACTTTAATACAGTAAATACATTGTACTGATCCTATTCAGGATCCGGGAACACACTTAGAAAAGCACACACACTCACAAAAGCAGCCTGTTTACACAGGGGCGTTTTTCAAAAGTTGTCACCCACGTCAATAGATTTATTTTACTTGTCAGGTTAAATAGCCTTTTAAACAACTGAAACAACTGATCTCCCGGACCCTGTCTTGCACTTTTAGAAGCAACAAAGTTTTTCCTGTGCATTTGATGTTCATGAAGTACTTACCCTTCTAACCTGACGTCAGGTAAAGACCTGTTGAGAGCGATCATCTCACTGGCCACGAGGTTGAACTGATTGATTTTAAACATCTCCTTCATCTTCTCCTGGTTATCTTTCGGAATCACTACGGGCTTGCCCATCTCCCCCGGGCCTTCCTGAGGCTTCTGGATCACCACTAGAGCAAGACACAAGCAAGGAGAAATGTCAGGAGCACACAGTCTCATTTATCAATGAGAGCGAAACATGAGCTTCAGTCCACTACAGCTGCTAGGGAGATGCTGTATTTCAGTTTTAATCTCTGAAAATCAACTGTTAGATAGCCCCATGTAGCGTGCAAAACATGACCTGCTAAAAGTCACAACACACAAAGCTCAAATCGTGACGCAGTTTACATCAGTCAACGGCAAACGGAGCTTAATGGTTCCTACTGTACCAACAAACACGCCAGTCATTGTTTTATTGTTTGCAACAGATACTGTATACACCGCCATGCGTGAAGAGAACCCCAAATATTACCAGCAGTTTAGGGTTTAACAGTCTAGTAAAATAGTTCATTTCAATGGCTTAGTTTACAGGTGTGTTTACTCTTACTATAGACATTTCTGTCTCGTGAAGTAAACATGGACTTGGTACCTTTTTGCGTTTCCATGTGAAGCCTTTCATTTTCCTGGGAACGCCCACTTTCCCCTCCAGTGTTTTTCAAATGAATGAGGACGGGGGAGGGGTTAATATTTAAATTAGCCATGTGTAAGGCCCAGTTCGATTCCCGTGCAGTTTAGCAGGAAACAATATTGTTTTCATGTGTAGAGAAGGTTACACAATAGACTCTCCTGAGGAAATCCATGTGACATCGTGTTTGACGTAAATGGTTAATAAAGCTCTGATTTGATGATGGATCGTGCCTGCTTTTTTAATACTTTGTTTTAGTGTTGTCGCCCACACTGCTTTTCACACATCATCTGTGGGGTGGTTATATCTTTATTAATATTAAACTGGGCCAATTCCAAGTGGTTGTTGAACAGGTGTTTGTCTATTGAAAGGGAGGTGGCGGATACTGCTGAAGCGAACCACGAGTTTGCTCCCCAAATTATTACTGCCTGCTGTATCCTGCACACTCTAGGACCATAGGGAGGTGTTCAGGCATCAGAACAGCTACCTCAGCCACCAGCAAGAATTGCTGAAAAGGGTCCTGATATTAGAGATGCAAATATAGCATCCTCATTTGTGCTGTACTTGTATGACTGCTTCTGCTAAATAAAGTATTGGAATATTGAGCAGTATTGTTGATTCCCAAGAAATAAGTCGTGAAAATTCCACACATTTTATTTTGAGAGTGGGTTAAACAATTTGTGTTGTGCATTGTATCAAGCTGCCTCATCATATCCTCTTCCCTTATTATGGATATTAACACCTGAGTCTCTTCATCGCTCCAACAGACATAAGTGGAGGGTGGACAGGGGTTTTGCTCAGACATAACTAGGAGAAACTGCATGGGGGTAGTTATACATACTTAAACATAGTACTTAGTAGTTTACAATAAAATTGTTTTGACAGTTGTTTGGAAAGCTATTGGCAGGTGTATTCTGAAGTACTGTACAGTAGCTGAAACCACCTGAACTCACAAGCCCATTATGCAGTTTATCCAACATTTTTAATAATACAGTACAACATCGCATATCCGACCCCCTGTGGACTGGTGTATAGGCGGATATGTGAAAAATTTGGATTGCCGAACATCTATAGAAAAAGCATTTACACATCCATAAATAGGTTAGTGAACAAAAACAACACGCAAACTGCTTTAAAACATGGGGAAATTGTTTGCTTTAAAAGTAAGCAAATGTAAACAAGATTAATTAGGCTACAAATACACAGTGTTGCTATGCGGTTTACTATAAGCCATCTCCATGAAAAGCTTTTTAAAAAAAATAAAAATACAAAAACAAAAACGGTAAATGTACAGTAACCTGCAACTGATGGCTTCTTTCTTAACTCTAGAAGTCCCTGCCTCCCTGGTTCTGTTTTCTTCATACCTCTGTCACGGTACTTTGCGCTCTTTCTTGACATTGCCAACAGCCGATAACCAGCTTGGTTTGAATATTGCTTCGGCTATTTTAAACAAACGGCCGGTAAGCACTGAGTTTATGAAGCTTGCTTTGTTTAATTCAAATGCATTTAAGAGCTAAAACAACATGCTGTCAGTATCTGCAATCGTGCGCTCCATCATATAAACACATTGCACATAAAAAAAGCTTTCTCGACTGGTGTACTGAAATGTCACGGCTACACGCAGCTGACTGACACACGCCTCTCTCAAAGGGGAACGCACCAAAAGGCTGATTGCAAAACGCTTTCTTTCGGTTTTCATCACGGATGCTGCCAATGCCTTTACTCTCGTAGCTTACTTTTAATATTTATTTATTTATTTAGTGAGGCGGTTAATTGATCAGGGCGGTTCTGCGACGGTCAGATATGCGATGTACCATTGTAATTTTTAAACAGAAACTTAATACAATCTGTACGATACTTTACAAACTCATTTAGATCCATGCATGATGAACATTATGCAAAGTTTTAGGGAAAGGGAAATACAGCAAACTAATAATGTACTTCCTTGTTGCCATCTTTGGACCATTGACTTATGCATTCCTATGTGACTTTTATAGTGGCTTTAGGTAAGGCACTTGAACAAGCAAATTAACATTTTCATGAGAAACTTGTATTTCCACATGTAAGTGGGCATTGATTTCACGACATTTTCTTGATTCTCACAGGTAAATGAGACTGTTAAAATATTGCAGCCGTTTTTTGGGGCATTTTCACAAGTCTTTCTTCCTAACATGCACGTGCATGGCCACTTCACGTGAAAAATAACACACATGTAAACGGCCCACTCTGACATGTTTCAGGGGAAGTCACTGCAGAGTTTTAAAAGTGGATGAAATGCAATATTAAAATGAGTATGCAGTACAGGAATAATGGCTGAGTGAATTTCTGAACCAAGAGGCTTACTGAAGTGAGGTGAGTGTGATACAACAGATGTGAACTACTGTACTACCAACATAGGCTGAGACCGCCTGACTCATTTTACATGTGACCTAACTAAGCTTGATTTCATCCCTGGCCCCAAAGGCGAAAGGTGCATTAACAAATAGGGCTGGGAATACACGTGGGCCAGCATTTTCGTGTGTCCGAATACCCAAAATGAAGTATAAAAGGCAAATACGTACTCCAGGTCAAACTGTGAATTTGAAAAAAAAAAAAAAAAAAAAAAAGCATAAATCATGTTTAGGGCAAAAAATTACTAGTTTTTTACACCAATAAAAGTAGTCCTGTTTACAACTTTGAACTACACACTAAGTTAAGCTGAGTAAATTAATTTTTGCTGGAACATGCAAAAGAAGGTACATCTGTATTTGATATTGTGGAGATTGCCATTGAAAAAAATAAACCAGGAGGCGGAGCTATGACTGCACAGAGGTTTGTTTTTTCTTTTTCCCTTCACTGCCAGTGCAGGCGCACACTGTTTGAGCAGAACAGACAGGAGGAATAAAAATAAAAACAACAACGTCTCGGATTTCAGTCATTTTTCAAGGTATGTGTCTGAGGGGTGGATAATGTGCAGAAGTGTCTGAGTTTTTCTATAGTGTTTACAAACCGCTAAAAATACATTATTTTAAGTGACAAAGGCCTGAACCAAATCAAAACTTTGACAACCCGCTAATCGCACTTAACAAAACTGTTTTTAATAGTGCTTTCTTTTTTTTGTAAGTATCTTATTTCTTCTGCTCATAAAAAGTGAACGCTATTAAATACAGTTTTGTTAAGTGTGATTAGTGGGTTGTCAAAGTTTTGATTTGGTCCCAGCCAAAGTTGGGTAGACTGAGTATAAAGATTTTTTTTTTTGCTGCTATCTTCCAGTTCATTTAATTGTTCTTCATCCAAATCGGCATGTCTACTCACTACTTTGGGATTTTTTGCAGGTAATTGGTCACTCAGTTTCATAGTTACAGCTGTACATCTGTAACTGTAAAAGCACCGTCCGATACTTTAAATTATGTGAGGCAGCGCAGTGATTTAGAATATGTAACAAGGCTCCAACTGTCTGTATCCATCCATATATGGGCAGCTGGAACCTTGCTTGATCAGTCACATTGCTTGTTTCACTTTCCATTGCCAGCCCTTGATTAAAAAACTCTATATACAGAGACGCACATAAACATCGTTTTCAAAATAAGCCGGTCACCGGCACAATCTACCTTCTCAAAATTATATTTGCGCCGGCTACTTTTATTTAAAAATATTAAGATTATTTATTTTCGGGTATTCTCATTAAGTACATTTTTTTGTACTATTATCGCACTGTAAGATACAATACATAAAACCTACACCATAGTATATAATAGCTATACACATCCAAGAAAAAAAGCGTATTCCTTTATTATTATATCGTAAAATATGTACCCATAGGTGCTTGTCATTTTGGGAGTTTGTGTATAAAGGCTGTACACCTTTAAGGAAAAAGGTGGGATATTAGCTGATCCATCGTCAGCTGAAGATATACAAATGCTTGCAAGTGTAGAGGAGCACGGTAACCCCAGTTTCGTCAACAGTTGCGATGGTGACCAAACATGTGTGAGTAGTACTGTTGTGTACAAATGTAGCTTAAAATGAACAGTTGCTTTCCAGAAATTTAGAACAGCAAAAAATAAAAATACACATAATAAAGAAAATACTTTTAATGAAGGTCTGTAATGCAGCAAAAAGCTAAATAATTAAACAAAAAAGGAAGTGAAAAGGAACTCTAATAAACCAACATTACCTTCAAATAAAGTTTTGAACACGAACAGATTAATTTTTTTATCTTCTTAGCAGCCACAACTATCCCAGGTAAAACAGATTTGGTTTACATTGTTTACTGTCAGGAGTTTAAGGACCATTTAATTGTGCAGCAAATTCACTAGTTAGATACTGAGCTGATAATATCTCAGCTAAAGAAACATGTACAGTAATTTAAGGTGTCCCCATAATGAAAACAGTATGTCGCCGAGTCTTAGAAAACCAAGTTTATTTCTCAAACGAACCATTTTAAGGTGAAAGCAGAACGCATAGAAATAAAAAACCATTTAGGGAATTAATGAAATGCACTGCAGCTTACTTGATTGCATTAAAAAAAAAAAAAATAGCTCTCAGACTGTGCTAATGAAAATATTGAAATGTGCTTGCTGTGGTGTATTTAATATCGTAAATAGTAGAACGATTCAATTTAAACTTGTTTTTACTGAAAAAATAATAGTAACATGTAAATCATAAGAGCTGTCTGTGTTTCATGCTTTCGATCAGGACTTCACTAACACTGAGCAATGGTGCTGCAGCATACTGTTTCCCATATTACAAGTGGACACAATTAAAAAGGTGCAGTCGCCAAATTTTTTGTTGTTATTTTCTCCCCAATTTAGTAGTGTCCAATTATTTTGTTTGGCTCAGTTCACCGCTACCATCCCTGCGCTGACTCAGGATGGGCTTTTTTTTACACACTGCAGACTCACCATGCAGCCACCTAGAGCTACAGCATCGGAGGACAACGCAGCCCTGAAGCCCGCAGGCGCCCGGTGCTTTTCTTAATGAAAGTAAACGCTCAAAAATTAAGAAATATATATAAAAATATATAATTTACAGTCGATAAATCGACAGCTGAAAATTTCAATATCGTCCAACCCTAATGCCAATCTCTTTCACATGAAGGCGCAGGGTTTAACAATGATTTTGAACACTTGTCAAGCGTCAGCATTAAAAGAAAAAAAAGACGTATTTGCTTCTGCTAGTAGCTAATATGTCTTTTTCGTGTTTCAAATATGTAATGTGCTATTTGAATAGTTTATTTTTGTGTAATCGTGTATTCGACTACACTGACCCATCCCTATTAACAACCAACTGCACCATACCCGTTATACATTGTCTATTCAGCATTAACAATCCCCACACCAATACAACTCTAAAAGGGACAGCCTTAACAAACACTCCAATCCTAAACGCCTCAATATTAAAACACTAGGGGCACTGCTGTAAATAAAAGCGAAGTACACTTCAACAAGACACAATCAATAAAAGCATTGAAAAGACAAAACTCTTATCGAAGCACGTAGTCTGCACAGCCTGGCAGGAACAGGAAAGGAGAGCAGCTATAAATAAGAGGCAGACACACTCGTTTAGAGGCGCTTTGGCTTGTTTTGCCAGTAAAGTGTAATTGCATAACAGCTGCTTTAAGTTTATGGCAATTTTATCTCCTTTCCGAACGCCAGAGGCCCAGGAATTTAATATACTTTTTATTTCATCTTCCTATTCTAAATTCTTTCAGTAAGCGATGAGGGAAACGAAATATTCCAGAAAAAAAAGAAAAAAAAGGACAGAAGACCTGAAAGAAAATATAAGAATTTGCATAAAACCATGGTTAATTTTCAATGTCCTGTATCCACTATGCATATATTGCTCCAAGTAGTTCACGACTATCTATTTTGATGGCGCTTCACATTTGGAAAAGGTTTTTTTTTTTTTTTTTTGTTTTTTTGTTTTTTTTACCTTGTATTATTAAAAAGTATCAGGGCAATCCCATGAAAAGTAACATTTGATTATACTGTGCATGAGAAGAAACCCAGCACCACAAAAAGCTCAGACTTCCCATTAGCCTGATTTCAAACATTTCACACAATATACAGTTTAAATGGAATGGCCCATCAGCTCTATGGTGTTTCCTGTACATTGAACGTGCCTCTCTTATGGAATCAGAACAGATAAAGCTCTGTTCACACTTGTATCGGTACGATACTAGTACAGTTTGTTTCAGTATAGTATATACCGGTACAGAACCACTTTCTGTCCTCACTTTTCAATACCGGTTCAGTACCGATACAGTTGCTATATCCCGGTCCGCATTCATGTATGTTTAAAAATCGACAGTGTTCAGGTTCTGAAGTCGGCCATCTTTAAAAGCATGAGGTTGCAAAGGCAGCAGGCTTGCATTGTGGCTTTGGGAATGCATATATATATATATATATATATATATATATATATATATATATATATTTTTTTTTGCTTTTTGATATTCCCTCACAAGATTTTATTTCACAGCAGCACTGCTCTGCAGTACGCTTTACCTCATAGTCATCATCACTAATTTTGTGGAGATTATTTTGTCACTTATTTTGGCATTTTTTCGTGCAGCCATGATAAAAGGTACTGCTCACTGTAAAATGTAAAGTATTTAAACTGTAAAGCAAGACGCGCGCATGCTTCAGAATATTGAGTTAACTGTATCGATACCGTGTCAGTTTACCTGTCCACACTTAAGCTGTTCCAAGTCATATCGAAACAGTACTGGTACGAAACCTGCCCTTTTTGAGTTTACCGTTATAGTTATATCTGTACGACACTGATAAGAACTCCAGCCTGGACAGATGTTTCGGTACGGTTCAGCAACGATACTGGTATAAAAATGCTAGTGTGACAGGTTATTAATCTAGTTGTGATAACATTGCTGCAAAAAAAATGCTTTTTGTCACGTTATTTTGGTAGTACCTTTTAAGTAATTTGGGTTTACATGTAGTCAAGTTTCTCTGCATTTCTTACTGTACTTCTAATAAAATGCACACAATTTTTACCTCTGTTAAAATAGTATTTTTTTTATTATTATTACAATGTTAAAGGGACATCTGATGAGGACGCACGCATATTTTCAGTTGTATGTCTTTTTTTGTTATAATCGGAAGTGTTCTAATTTGAATTCAAGTTGTGCCTTTTTGTTTAATTATAATGCATAGCGGTGTTTTTAGTTATTGGATCTTTTGTTAACCTAATGTTTGTTCTTTATTTTGAAAAACAAAACGTTTGATAACATTTCGTTAATAAATGCCTATGCAATAATGAAATACAAAATGTGGGTGCTGACTGCACCACTAATGCACCCACACTGCTACCCTGTGACAAGCATTAATACCCTGTATCTTTCTAAAAAAAGGGATTTAGGGGAGCTTTATTTAAAATGTTTTTCTGTGTTCCAATTTAGCCTTGCACGACTACTGATATTGTGCAGCTTTCTTAAACTGGGTTTACAAGAAGATTTTAGGCTGTGTTGAAGAAACGCAAGTGTAACCTGCCACATTTGGTCACCAAAAAAACTAAATATAAAAAAAGCTAAGGAAACAAAAAACCAGATACCAAAAGAAAAAAAAAAACATTCCACAAGAGAGCACACTGCACTGCCCATTCATTATTTGCTAAACATTTATTTTTTTCCATGGTCAAATATTCTTTAAAAACGTATATGCTAATCCATACTATATTACAACAATAATTTTATTAAGAAAATAAAAAAAAAAAATCCATAATAAACCTGGTACACCATAAAAATACAATTTTAAAAAATAGGAGAGAAACGCTCTTTGGTGTAGTGGAATGTATTGTAGTGGAATTTATTTCACACATTTATGTATTGGTTTCCACTGCATGTTATCTTTTTGATAGACATTTATACAATTCTGTTACATGAAGAATCCGAACATTTCAAGCAATATTTCTCCCAGCACTATATATAAGTTCCCTGCAAGGAATAAGCACAAGGCACGAATGCTCAGAAAGTAAACAGGCTTTGTCCTGGATCCAGATATGAATCAAAACTGTCTAATGTGTTGCTAATGGTGTCAAGGCCATTTGCATTGAAGGCACGGCTTTCAGAAAGTCAAGGACAACCAGTGAAAGTTGCCAAATATATACTTACTTCCACACCAGATAAAGTTTTTCTATATAACTGTTTCCTCTTGGAATAATTTGTCTCCTGTCCTTAGGAGTGCAAATGATTTGAATATAAAAAAGCTTTATAATAATAGCTTAAAATAAACCAGTATGCACCAAGATTGTTCATCTCAAGTGATCCCAGCTATAGTAATATATTTAAATAAATAATGTATACTGCAGCATTAAGCATCACAGCTGCACTGAATTTCATACATAGTAGGTCAGCAGATAGAATTAAACAATGTTAATTTACACTGAGTACAAACTAGAAAAAAACACAGACAAGACATTCCAAAACCAGCTAAGCACCATACAAAAATAAAAAAATAAATACATAAACGGAACACTATCACAGTAATAGATTTAGTATAATCCCAATAGACATTTTTATTCACACAGCATGGGACAAAAAAGAAATAAATCAGCTTTTCACAACATGTATCCTCCAGTTAATGCTTGTGCTCCACTAAAATGAATGTATATTGGGAACAAAAAACAAGCAACACTGCAGGAGGGAGCAACATCTGGATACCTGCAAAGCCTACACATTCTCGTGGCGAATGATCTTAAACTGAAAAAAGTATTTCCCAGGTGATTTCTGACTTATAAATGAAAAACATCCAAACAATAAGGGTTATCTTTAAAAATATAAATCACACGGTTACGACCAACACGGGACACAGCAAAGGTAAAATAATGCATTTCTTCTCAACACTGCAGGACGTTCTGTAACTGTTTTGGGAAAAGATTCAATGCAGCTGGGTCAACCATTAAGTATGCTGTCATGTTTTACCTCATTCTAAAGCAATTTGGATTCCGAAGCAATGCCTCAGTCTTCCTTTTCTGGCTCATTAGAAAGAAAAGCTGCTTGTGTGCCTCTCACCTTCGCGGCCAGGCAGGCCTCTCTCCTTCTTCTCCTCACACTTGTTGCACTCGCTGAAGTAGAGCAGGATGAACATGTCCAGCATGACCCAGACCAGCGAGGTGGCCAGTACCACCTTGCAGTAGGCAAACTTCCTCATGGCACTGCGCGAGAGGCAGGAAGGGCGTGCAGACTGGACACAGCGGGGATGGAGCTCCTCAAAGGGGGGCAAGGAGAGGCTGCAGACTACCAGATCTGAGAGAGAGAGAGAGAGAGAGAGAGAGAGAGAGAGAGAGAGAGAGAGAGAGAGAGAGAGAGAGAGAGAGAGAGAGAGAGAGAGAGAGAGAGAGAGAGAGAGAGAGAGAGAGAGAGAGAGAATTATTCATGAATTACTCGCTCAAAACATTGTGGAGGGTGATTTCTAGCCTTTCTATTTGAATCGGCATTTAGTTCACATGACTGCATAGTTGAAATTATCAATCCTGTTGCTGGTTTCTGCATCTATTTAATTGCAGTTCTGGCATTTTAAATCCCAGAAGGTTTATTGAATACGATTAAAAGGAACTGCCACAACTGGAAGTATAAATTAGTCTAATTAACATATTATTGTCCTGCAGCATTCAGTATCTACAGGAGTGTTTGACTTGTAGCTTTGTAAATTTCCAAATGATTATGATGATATTTGAGCTATCAGAGCACATACTATT
The DNA here is from genome assembly GCA_030684275.1 of Acipenser oxyrinchus oxyrinchus. Lineage (NCBI taxonomy): Eukaryota > Metazoa > Chordata > Actinopteri > Acipenseriformes > Acipenseridae > Acipenser > Acipenser oxyrinchus. The sequence continues at coordinate 31,669,863 of CM060250.1, forward strand.
TGACACTTGATAGTTGTAAGGAAGCGTCATAGTTGATTAATGATCAGTACATGCATAAATACAAATATAAAAAACAAATGCTAATACCATTAGCTGCAAGAATTCACAACTGCAGTATATTTTATGTAAATTTGTTTAACAGTACGGAGAATGGTGCAAAGAAGAAAAAACACACCTTTTATTTTTCTAAAGGCTTTCAAAATTAATTAACTAATGCTTGCAAGAACGGTATTCAGATCAGAGATGGCTATGATTATGTTCCAAATCAATTTATTTAGCTGCCTTTGAAAGTGCCTTCACAAGAGTGATGCTGGGGTTTCCATCAGCGGGCCCTTGCACTTTTCTTCCTTTAAAGAATTATTTAATCACATTATTAAGAAGAATTACAAATGAATTAGAAAGAAAAACTCAAGGAAGGCTTGCATTCCTTTTGTGAAAAAAACAATAAAAACAAAACGTGGATTATTTCTTAAGGGTTTTTGTTTTGTTGTATTTTTAAGGCAATGTAGACTATATAGTATCCAGAGATTATTAATTGCTGTTCACCTTAAAAGTAGCACCTCATTAGTGCAAAGTAGATTATATTTAATTTTCTCTCTCCCAAATGGCTGTGAAAATGTATTACCTTTATTCAAGAAGTTCTGTAATCTCTTAAACTGGTGCTGTACATGGAGTCATTGAGTATCTTGGTCAAGGTGGAAGGACAGTGAACAATGATGAAGGGTTGAAACAAATATTAGTTAAAAAAGTAGTATGAAAATGCTCGAGTATGTCTGTGTAGGCTGTGTTGAAATATGGATAGGCGAGTCAGGATAGGACATCGCACTTTGGCTGTGTGCCGAGAACATCTTGCGTGTGCCGAGAACATCTTGCGTGTGCCGAGAACATCTTGCAATACTTTGTTTCCTTTTAAGATGAATATACGTTCTGCTGCAGGACACACTCTTTTGTCTTGTTTGTGCATTACTATAAAAAGCTGTACCTTGTAACTACGTGTCAGAGAAGCATTAACAGACGTGTTGTCTCTGCAGAATTCTGCTTAATAAAACTGCTGCTTCACATCAACTCGGAGAATCTTTATTTAAAATTTGGTCCCTACAATGACATACAGTATCTTGATAAAACAGTACAAAGAGCTGCCCAGAAGTGTGGTCTTTATTGTGTTAATGTCATCGCATAGGATTTAAAATGATATATATATATATATATATATATATATATATATATATATATATATATATATATATATATATATATATATACACACACACAGCATTACTTTCTGAAAAGAGAAAAACACCTGTTATAAGGCATAGAATTAAAAAAAAAAAAAAAAAACCACACTGAACAGCCAGACCCTGAATTAAACTAATTTCAAGTTTTGTAACTTCAAAGGGATTTTGCTCCTTTTAGACCAAATGCTTTTAAATCAAGTATTCCTTGTTTCAGCAAGATCAATAATACATTGTTTAAATGTTCTGAGGAATTGTCTCCCTGTATTAGCGATTCATTTCTAGTTTCCATTATACAGTAGGAACTGCTGCTATAGTTCATTAGAAAAATCAAATATACTCAATTTAAGTCCCATAATTCAACTCATGACATACTAAGTGCACCAGTACAGACCACCAAGAACACATCAATTGATAGGCATTTATAAATGAAAAAATCATTTAAGTCTAATTATAAATCACATATGAGAAATCAGCCAATCGCTTAAGGATTTGTCAGAATTCCAGCACAATCTTGTTTTTCTGTGATTTATAATAAGTTAATACTGTACATCATGTGTAGGGTGAATCGTGTGTATTATACCAACAATCATTTTTCACAGGTTGAGCAGAGTGCTTAACCATTCTTTAATAAATGTATTTATACTACCTATACAGTATTATAATGATTCACTACTCTACCAAACTATTATACAGTCCTGTTAATTTGGTATTTGTTAATACTGTATATGTATGAAAGGTAGAAAAATGAAAACATTACCGAATGGGTATTTGCCTCAAAGACAAGAATCCTGAATACTTTATACCAAAGCTGCTCTTTGATCCTGTGACGCAGTCATGACCCCGCCCCGGAGGGATCAAAAATACTGCTGTCACAGATCTCAGCGTCATTTTTCCTTCAAGTCTGCTGCGAATAATGCAAAATTCAAAGGTTAATGTTTATGTTTCTATTTCAGACAACCAGGGTTATGATAATTACCTAATGTTCCCTTTCAAGTGTGAAATGTAACCATTACTGAATGGGTGAGTGTACCCAAGCCGTCGCAAGGGCAAGATTGCAGAACGACTGGAATGCTGCAAGGCTAAGCCGAGGCTGCCTTATGCGTTACCATTCGGGACCCCAGTAACAAGTAGCTAGGGCTAAAAAATTGAGGGAGAAACTCACCTCTATGCTTGTGTTGTAAGGGTTGACTGAGAAGCTGCACTTAACACTCTAGTTCCAAAACCAAGATTTTAAGGATCCACGACATTAAGTCTGTAGAACCTAGTGATGGTAGGAGTAGCCCACACCGCTGCATAGCAAATGTCTCCGACAGATGCGCCCTGGAATAAAGCCCACAAAGTTGCCATGCCCCTGGTGGAATGGGCACTGAGCTTTTCTGGAGGGGGCAAGTTGGCCAGTTCAAAGGCAGTCCTGACCGTGTCTGCTATCCATTTGGACAACCTCTGTTGAGACAGGGCTTGACAATGGGACTTCACCCGACAGCAGACTGGAAAGTAGGTGTATGGAAAGCCTCCTGTTCCACAGACTGGTTGACATGGAATGCAGAGATAGTCTTGAGCAAAAAGGCAGGATTGGTACGGAGCGTGACCTTTGTCCTGGCCGCTGTAAAAATTAAGCAGGCTTTTGCAATAGAGAATGCCTGCATCTCACTCACCCACTTTGTGGAAGAGATAGCAAGCAAGAAAGCTGCTTTAAAATTATACAAATTTCAGCACAGTTGAATGAAGGGGCTCAAATGGAGGCTTCATGAGTGCATTAAGCACCACGTTTAGCCTCCAGCGAGGAATATATTTCAAAAATATATGCCCCGCCAAGAAGTGAGCTCCTGGGGAGACCGAGTCAATCTTAACATGGCAAGCTGCGCGGCAATTGAAGCCTCTACCAGCGGAAATTAGGCCAGGCCCAGCTTCTCCACATCGTGCACCCCATATAGGATGACCCCAGGATGACTAGATCTCAAACAGAAAGTCTGGGGGCACTGGGGGTGAAACGGGAGAGGTGGTAGGCTCGTCATCAAAGATGGAGTGCCTTGTCTCATCTGCTGTAGGCCAGAGCACTTGCAAGACTGCAGTGGCCCTCTTGGTCAGTGCTAGAAGCTCTGCTGACAGGAAGCTTAATCGCAGGGGATGTGCTGTCTGACTCCACGTTCTCAGACGGGAAAGCCAGCTCCTGTTAGCCCACCTCCTCAGAGGTGACGATGGACAGCATGTCATCCTGCTGCCAAACTGACATCAGCTGAACATTCACGCAGTAACTCTGCGACCAGTTTCCTTGGTGGGAAACTGCCACCCAGATCTTCTCCATCTGCTGATCGCTTGGAAAGGCGACTCTTCTTCCTCTGAGGAGGATGAGAGGCAGAGGAGAATGAGGAAAACCGTGAAGATGGCTTCCTGATTGGGTTACTTTCCTGGGTGCGTCATCCACTCTTCTTTGGAATAGAGCCATGGGAGGGAAGACGCAGCCATCTCTCTAACAGAGTGTGATGGGGAAGAGCGCTGTGCAGGAGTGAGGGATGCAGAGCGCTTGGAGAAATGTTTCAGAGTGGCCTTACATGTCTTGCAGGGATAAAGCCCAGGTATTATGCAAGTAGCAATGCAGTGTACAGTAACACTGTAGAGGTGCTGCTTCAGTCTGCTTAAGACAGCAACGGGGCTGTTCAAGACCTGAACGAGACTGGCTAGGTACCGGACAGGGGATGTAAGCCCTGGTCGGTAGCGAGTCGTAACCGGGACAGTACCGGGTCGGTTTGGTACCGGTTCGGTGACTTTTGCACTGGGTCGGTGCGGTACCTGTGCGATAACCTTGGTTCCGGTTCGGTACGCGGGTAGCACTGTACAGGGATGCCAATCTGTGCAAGCTGCTCTTTAAAAACAGTGCGATTTTTGATAGAGACAACATGTTTATTCAAATATGACACATTCTCCGACTTTCACGTTATCTTATTTATCTATACATATACCGCTTACTGAGTTACAATTATAACTGTAGTCCTGCTGTGTTTTTTTAAATTTTAGTACACAAGTTTACAAGCTATACATTGCTAACATGTGGTAGAGTTTTAATGACATATGTCATTAAAGAGGCTGTGTGGTCCAGTGGTTAAAGAAAAGGGCTTGTAACCAGGAGATCCCCGGTTCAAATCCCACCTCAGCCACTGACTCATTGTGTGACCCTGAGCAAGTCACTTAACCTCCTTGTGCTCCGTCTTTCAGGTGAGACGTAGTTGTACGTGACTCTGCAGCTGATGCATAGTTCACACACCCTAGTCTCTGTGAGTCGCCTTGGATAAAGGCGTCTGCTAAATAAACAAATAATAATAATAATAATAATAATCCCTTTTCATGAAGTGACCCATTTGTTTTTCACATCTTGTTTTTTTTAACCTGCAATTCAGTCCTAAACCTCCAGGCTGTCCATGTAGTCACTCCAGCTAAACTAATCAAAAGAATAATTAAGTAAATCAACTCGCTAGTTAGAAAACACCCTCTAATTACGAGGAACAATGATTGCCATTCTAGAAATCAATGCGTTTAATGAAAAAGCTTATCTCAAGACTTGCTGTTTTAGAACAAATAGATGCACCAACAAACACAAAAAGCATTGAGAGGTCTCACACAGTAATATCCACCTGCTGTGCTGCACACTGATGGGTATAACTTATTTTGAAAGCAGTAACGTTAGAATTCAGTAAAAAGTATAATTAATAAATACATACCGAGCACTGACATAAGAGTTGCACAGCACAAATGGCAGAATAAACAGTGTGTTGACAAAACTTTCCACTAAGTTTTTGAAAAATTGACGAGTTACTACAACCCTGATCAATGCAATCAAACCACATTTTATTTCACCAGCTCACAAGTTTATAAAGACAGTAAGGACATGTTTGTAGTTTGGATAAAGAACCCCTCCCGTTAGATTGTATTCCAGGGTTTGATGCTTTACTGTAAATCAGAAATGGAGGGATATCAATTATATACCAAAGAAAACGGTAGGGGAATTTCTTTGACTGAATTTTGGAGAAATGCAAAAGAACCATTTCCCAATTTAGCAAGAAAGGCTAAAGTACGTTTGTCAGTTGTTACCAATTCTGTGGATGTTGAAAGAAGTGTTTCTTCATATGGCCACATTTTTACAGAGCAACATCAGTCCATGAAAGAAGACCGGGTTAACCAACTGACAATGCTTAAGTTTAATAGCAAAAAATAATGCACAAGAACTGAGAATGGATTTTTTTTTGTCTTTCATCTAAACATAAGTAACACTTGTGGGCTTCTTATGAACAACGTTTTTTTTATTATTATTTTATTTTATTTTTTTTAACATTATATTCAAGAGCAAAACAAAACCACTAAAAACAAAAAGAAAAAATAAATAAAACATCTTACTTATGTTACAGAATCTATGGCCAGATTCCAATAAATGGTTATAAAATCTATACTGTTCGGTAATCAGTGCAAGAAACGGGAAATCTATGAATGAATGAATAAATAAATAAATCTTTTCTGTTGACAAAATATATATTTGTGTCCAAATAAAGAAAATGTTTTGTTTTTTTTTGTTGTTTTTTTTTACGAAATGATTTGCATAAAAATGTACTGGTAAATTAAAACCTATAAATAATGTATTTACACTTATGAGTTCTCTGAAATGATACTGAAAACAACTTCCTTTTAAAAACATGTTATACGTATTCATGGGGATGTAAGGGTTAAATAAATGTCAGTAGCCATCTACAGCTTTCTGTTAATTAATCTGCTAATACGTACTTTGTAGTAATGGGACGACCAATTCAAATGGGTAACATATAATGAGACGATTGTTTAATGATTGCTCATTACGTGGCTTACTGTGGAGGCTATATCGACATCTTGGGGCTGTAGGATTAAAATTACAGGTTAAAAAAACAATGGTTTTGAAAAACACAGGGACCTAGTTATGTGGCATGTTTTAATATGTACTTACTGTAACACACATTGCAACTCCCATTGTAGCAAAACATTATTACAAAATTGAAGAGGGTCAGGTTCCAGAGTGAAATGCACATTTTTTTCACCACACATTCCGCTATGTTGCTGTGTCCTGTGTTCTACTCTACATATTATTGCAGCAATTTCTGTGCAATCTCAGTCACAGTTGTTTTTATATTTTTATTCGCATGTCCTGGGGTAAAGAAAAAGCTGTGCGACAGATAAGAGCAGAGGATGCAGAAATGACAGGGTGATCTTTACATCTTTGATAACCAGCCTGCTGCACTGTACTATAAGTCTCAGCACTCTACTATAGCATCAATGCACTTTCTGTTGGGATTAACAAAACATGCAGGGGGTTAGAATGTCACTCGGACACTTAGCACTAAAAATGCAATGAAACTTGGCAGATGGAGGCAAGAAACATTGGGCCACACGGCGCTGCCATCATAAAGGCTGATGTCAAGAAGTGTTATTGCATTCTGTTTAATATGGTTCCCATTTGTCTTCTGGGTCATAGTAAATAAGTTGAAGAATTGCACCAAAAATAAATTAACTGCCCATCCATCAAATCCTGTGGGGAGGGGAGAGATTCTCTCTGGAGAAATTACTTCTATAGCAAATCGGTAGTTGTTGTACTGTATGGGCCAAAAGGTGTCTCAAATCAAAACAACTGCAACTTTAAAAAGAGATTTAACAATACAGTCCTTTGACTTCTAAATGCCACACCGTTTAGATCATAACTAAGGGTGCTAGATTCCGTTTAATTTAATACACGTTTAAACTTTTAAAAATATATAGTTTAAACGTTTAAAACATTAAAATAAAAACATTTTGAAAAGACTCTGTCTGTGTAACGGGGGTAGTATGCGTCCCCCTCGATGTAGTGCGTAGCTGCAAGGGCTCTGAGCATTTTAAAATAAATAGCTTTCTATAAATTACCGCACATATGTCTATAAATCAGGGTTGGGGTCAATTCCGAACGGAATTGGAATTTGTTGGTAAATTCCAATTCAATTCAAGAATTTGAATTGGAATTTGAATTGAAGAAATCTTCAGTATACATAATTGGAATTTGAATTGGAATGAAAGAAAATAGAATTTAATTCCATGAAATCCCACTCGTGTCAAATGCCACATTTATTTTATACTATATACTTTATACTTTTATATTCTATCACTATAAACAATACTGATTGCAATAGCATTTACATATACTTTCAAATACTGTATCTTAAGCATGGCTCAAAGCTTTCAAAACTTAGTTTTTTGCATTTTTGTAATGAGATGTTTAAGAGCTATAGTAGTCCTTAATTATTTGTTTTTCTTTATTCATCTTTAGTTTTTCACTCCTATGTTGTTACATGCCACTCATTTAAAAAAAGATCAACACAGCCTTCTGTAATCTGGCTCAACAAAAGACATTAAAGTTGAATCCTGTATCCTCAACAATTGAAATTGGTCGCATGCCATTTGCGATCGTCTTAATAATCAACCGTGTTATGTTTTCAGCCCGAATTGTATCGCATTTCCTAACATTTCGCTTGCATGTCTGGGCCCCACCTCCTCCACGCTAGATCCAGCTTCATAGCAGCAGACCAGTCACGTGACCAAAAGCATGCTGGACATTGGGAGGTGACTATCCAATGACAGTGATGCCATGTGACACAGGTCGGAAGTAATAAAAAAAATAATAACTAAGTAGCCGTTATTTGCAGTCAACCGCTTCTTAATATTTGACCTGAACATTTTTGACAAAGTTTAAACGATTAAGCAAAATGAAAAATGTTTGACATTTTACTAAAGTTTAAACTCTAAACGATTTACACCCCTAATCATAACTAGTGTATGGAAATAAAACATCTAACAGTGCCTTGGTGTATTTCTGTATGTAAAAATATCAAAAACATGGAGGGTAATATTTTAATGATGCACTGTATTAATAATATTAAAATATTAGTACTGAGTTCCACCCCCATTTAAATCAACTGAATATGTACTGCTGTACAGAAAATACAAATACAACATTGTCTAGCTTTATTGTGCAGCTGGAAGGCAACAGAGAGACAGACAGTCTCCTTTGTCTACATGGGTTACGTTGTTTTCTTTCTTCTTTTTCTCTTAAATCACACCCAATGACTAAGCCCTACAGAACATGTTGCCCTGCCCTGTGATGGCATACATACATAAACAACTGCTGTTAAGGAAGGATCCCACGACAGTATAAGGCAATGAGATACCTGCAAACCAGGTGTGCTAGGGCCATTATATTTCAGAAACTTTTTCTCCCAGCACTGGAAAAATATTAAGTGGACAGCAGCCAATATCCTGATCACTCTCCAAATATTAAGAGAGCAGGCAGAATGCCTCCAGCCAGAACTGTGCTTTGGATTCCACGGAGGACTGTGTTCCTGGTTGAGATGATTCAGCTGTACCCTGCAGGCTTCACTAAAACAATGCCTGGAGGGTAAAGACGAGTTCAGTCACACATCTGGTACACTTTTTTGGAAACAGGTCAGTATTTGGAAAGGGTCATGATGGTCTGGTTCACTGCATGTCTGTTTTTTCACTCTGCAGAATTTTTGCATTCAAGTTTAAATCCATCAAGGGGCCCCCACTATGCAGGCATGGTTGATGCAAATAAAACAATTACTCCTGCAGCAGTATTCTCTGATTGCTTTGGTATTTATTCTGCTCTACTAATAGTGCAGGACACACAATACCAAGGAGAAGCAAGTCGTCGATCTAAAACACAAATTGCTAGGCAGACCAAATATACATTATAAACAAGTGTTAAGAGACCTAGGATCAAAGAACTTCCTCATATTTCATTTTTTTTGTTTTAACTGGATCCCATTTTGTAATCTATCTTCCCTTCATTCAATTTCAATGATAGAATGGCCTGTGAATCGCACTGTTCCAAATGCTGACCATGTTAGTAAGCAGATGCAGAGCTTGATCTAAGGAAATCAAATTCGCCGAATTCAACTGCTTAATTTAAGTTTGAACATATTTTCTTTACCACACATTGTACTTATTATATAAACAGTATAGTCCACGAATGCACAGGCAATGATGTGGTTATTTTACCGGTTATCCATCCATCCTCATTCATGGAATAACTACAATACCTGTATGACTGTGCCATTTTCACAAGGTCCTTAAAAGTGTAAAATTGGAACACCCTCAATTTTTACCTTTTAAAGTAAGTAAAAATAAAACAGCTCCATAATGAGTTAAAAAACCAAGTCCCTCTGGCTGTATTCACACTGGGTCCATTTAGAGGTCCTCACTCAATACGATTCGGTACATTTGGTGTGAAGTGTGAATATCAAAAGTCTGCTTGGGAAATGAGCCATACAGAGTCCACCTAAAGAGGTGGTCTCGGTCCGTTTGGCAAACGCACCGAGTTTGGGTTGCTTGCTGAACATCAATGTGAACAACTGCTGGACTCAGTCCTTTTGCACATAGGAAACAAACTATACAAGGTAACCCGATTAAACATTTTGCACAAAACAAGTAGAGCAAAAAACAAAAAAATGTCTTTGGGAACTAGGGTTACCAGACATCTCAGGGAAAACTGTTCGGAAACAGTAAAATAGTTCATCATCCCGGTTTTGCTATTGTATATATTCAGTAGGACAACCATGCAGAATTGTGTAAACTGCATTGTTCTCCTACTGTAGGCATTCAATAAATGTAATAATTAAATTAACAAAAAGTGCTCCCCCAGTGCCTTCTATCAAAGCTATATGTAAGAATCTAAAACATGCTATATTAAAAACCAGAACAATACATCAATAGCTGCCATCTTTCAATATGCCTTGCAGGATATTGTAAACATCCGTTTCACACACCATATAAACAAACCGAGGACATCTTGAGAACTGCATTGGGAATACAAACGGACTCGGTCCTGAAAATAAATAGAAAAGGACCACAAAAAAAAAAGGATACTGTACAGGATACTGTAGATATCACAGCCCTTAATGGTGAAACAGGTCTGCAGATCTCTATCCTGGTTTCATTCATCTCAAATACAGTATAACAATCAATTTGTCAAACAGGGCTCTCCAGCATTTTCTCATTGAGGGTCCAGGACTCTCAACTAAAAAAAACTGAAGGTCCCAGAGGAAATTTTGGGGGTCCCAGTGAAAATGTTGGGAGTCCCAATAAAGTACAAAGTCTTAATGTTATGACACACAAATTTTTCGACTTTAAAAACAAACAAAAAAACAAACAAAACAGAAACCAACTAGAAGCCACAAAACTGACCATTTTTTTCAGTCTAAAAACAAGGAAGAACAAAAATGCATAGAAATAGAATCCATAAAAGCAAGGATTCCATAAAGATCAAAGGACAACCAACCATTCTAAATCAACCAGGCATCCCCCTGCTCTTAACGTGACCAAATGCTCCAGAATCAGGTTCTTAAGTTCATAAATCATCTGAACTAATTTGCTTATTCAATATTGAAAACTATGCATGCTCTGCTCTCCGTGCCAGAACACCAAGCTCTAGGAAAGTGAAGTCCTGCTTTCATTACATTTCATAAAACTGCATCAACATAATTAACATCAAACTTAACCCAAGGGGAGCACATTTTTTAAACATATTTAACACGATCGGCTAGTAGGAGGGAGATTTAAAAGACTCACATCAAAACTACCATTAATTCTGCCAAGAATTAACAAGAAATCAGCAGGCCCTTAAACTTAGCAGTATTGTACAGAAACACAGAGTATGAGTCTGTCCACATTCTGAAGCTTGCACCTCACACAATGCAGCTATATTACCTGCTTAATTAATCAATCAATCAATCAATCAAATAAATAAATAAATACATAAATACATACATAAATAAATAAATAAATAAATAAATAAATAAATAAATAAATAAATAAATAAATAATCTGCAGTGTCAGACGAACAGGCGTGAGTCCCAGGGACGCAGACAACCGCAAACCTGAGCGTCCTCACAGTCCATGGGTGTATCCACCAAGAGAGCCTTGCCAGCACAAAGACGGGATTTGGGAATACATGTGCATGCTAAAAAAACCGCACACAAAAAAAAAAAAAATCTCTACTGGGTGCGGAGATTTATTTATTTTTGCTAAAAGAAATACACTTCTTAAATATTCAATATTCTGTGCAAAGTCATGGTAGCAAGCCAAGAGAAGCATTTCATTACAAGGAAATCATTACTGTGTCAGCTAATGTTATCATTACTGCAGCACCACGAGTTTCAATGCCAACAAGAGCTGTGTGCCACTCACACAGAAAACCACCGCATTGAATATATTGAATTCAGTACTGCCAATAACTTTTTTTTTATTGCATGTATGTGGGTCTTAAGATCGGGCACTGTTTATATAATTAAATTAGACTCTGTCTGCTATGAAAAATCTTGACGTTTTTCCATTACATGTTTGTACATTAATCAAAATCTGTCAACTACCAGGGGTTGTTTCACAAGTATCCAAAATGCTTGACAATATAAAAACATGAGAATATATTTGTGTTTTATGTACTAGGAAAACAAGCCTTTCAGCGTGCTTCACAGAATATATGATGCTTGAACAAGATAATGTTTTTGCAAGTGTGATTTGTAGTGAGTAAAACAGAACGACAGTTCCCTTTTCCTTTCTATTTCCAAGTCATGACATCACTGGCTGAGCAGCCTCATGAAAAAGGTTCAAGCCTTCATTATAACCCAACACATTTCAACAGAAAACAGAATTGTTCAACATGCAGCTCACAGTGGTGTAACCCATATGTCATTCATGGTTATTTCAAACAAACCTGTAAAACAAAAGTACATCCCTTTAAGATGATGGGCTCTATTCACAGAGCTGAAACTGTCCTGGACCATTGATCATTTTTAATTAACAGCAGCGAACAATTTCATAAATATCAAAGATTATTTTATTCATAAACAACCCATGAATTAAAGCTTTCTCATTTAAGGTAGGGATAAGGAAAGTCTTGATAAATTAAATTTATTTTTCTCACCAATCATTATTTAAAATGTCTAAAGTATTGCCCAAAATGTCAAAATTTAAGGCATTGCATTTTAAGAAGATCAATACATATTACAATACGTGTTCTTAACCAGTATTTGTGGTCTGAAAAATATGACTGTACATTGAATTTTGTTTTGTGGACTTTTGGAAAGACTTCATTTGTTTTTTGCATACACATCCAAGAAAAACACAAATAAATTGTCATAAAATAATAAGCACGACCGCTTTTTTTTTGTGATACAGACACAAAAAAAAGCAAATATGGTGACCTTTAAATTTAAAACATATTTATACATCTGTTCTTTGAAACAAAGCAAAAAAAATAGTATGTTTTCTGGAAAAATATGAAGATACAACAAATGATATGCAGTAAAAAGCACTCGTGAGTAAGGGTCAGTCAACACACCGTTTTCCTACAATAAATCAGTTTTTGTGTCTTCACAAACTGCTCAGCATCTTCTGTTGCAGTTGCACCACTGCTAACGTTAGCTGTTGTAAATACAAGTGCAGTGCGGACTAGACTGTGTGTAGAGTATGTTTTTATTGTGTTTTTTTGTTTTGTTTTGTTTTGTTTTTTATCAATGGTCGGACTTCTGGCATCTTTCGAATGACTTTGTTTTTTGTATTATATTTTAAACCATTTAAAAAGGCAAAACATAGAATAAGAGTGTGTATTCACAGAGCAAAAAAAGTAGTGGGGCCAAATATAGTTTGCCTCCCATGTGCACAATGGGTTAAGCACCTATGCTCTCAAATCAAGTTAAAAAAAAAAAAACACCTCTGTAAAAGGTCACAAAAATCAAGTACATGCAAAAACATTTTACAGTTTTCCACAATAAATACATACACCCCCCCCCCCCTGATTTTTAGGAATGGACAAATCACAGGAAAGGACCTGGGAGTGGCCATTTTGACAGAATACCATCTACAGATGGAATATTTTCACCCATGTAAATTGTTTGCACACCCTCAGTGTACTGTAAAGTGCTTCAAGACAGGGCTGAAAAATGGTGTGCAATAAATCAAGCATTGAAGTCCTTCTATAGTGCAATAATACAGTTACAATATATCATACTCTACATAACACAATCTTTCATCTAGTCTCAATCCAATCCAAATCATTTCACATACAAAAATAGCCAAGTTAAAGAATAAATAGAACAAAGGAATTAGGCTTAAAAGGATGTTGTAATAATTCACCCAATATCAACAGATAGTACAGTGTTGACTCGCATTTGGTGTTAGTGTCTATATAGCTGTACTGAAACAAGTGGAATGGTATTCAAACAATTAGGCTATCTGAAATACTGTAGTTGTTTTCACAAAAAAATGTGGTCCTGTACTATATAGAAGTCTAACTTGGCAAGAATAACCAGTGAGACAAGACCAATACACAAGAGTCTGTGATTCCGGCTAAACATCAGCTGACTTCAGTCAGGGCTAGTTTGTGTCATCTTTCAAAATGGAATAAACTTTCAACACAGTAGGACTGGTTGGGCACAGTGGCACCTTATTATGATCGCTTAAGGAATAGGTTAAGGTGCAGTGACATTAGCTTTGCAAAGGAAACTTGGCTTATCAGTATTCCGAGCAACATGTGCAATTCACAAGGTAACATGTGCAATTCAATTGACTCAAATCAAGCAGGCAAGGTGTACTGACTGATCCTAATCCTGGAAAGATCTGCAGGTACTTTGGAATATCTGAACCTGCATACTGTAGGTGTACTACACATTTTGGATTCCAGACTCTTCGAAATCTCTCCCAGACTGGTCTCATTCAAGCTACCTCAATTAAAAAAATACTGTGTTCCATAGTAACCATAACCCTACCTGCACTTTCTAAAGTAGTAATAAGCTAGTTTTTCATTTGACCTTATGGATAGGTTAAAGATCACAATCAAAGACATTTTTGATGGAGCATGTATGGGTTCTTATATGTGTTCCATAATAACGATGACCACATCTGCACTTTCTAAGGATGTACAAGCTAGTTTTGCATTTGGCCTTAAGGACAGGTGAAAGGTCAAGGTCAAGGCAATTTTTGAATAGAGCATTTATGGGTTCCTATAGCTGTTTCATAGTAACCATGACCCTATCTGCATTTTGTAAGGAGTTAAGCTAATTTTGCATTTGACCTTATGGAGAGGTCAAAGGTCATGGTCAAGTTAATTTTTGAATAGACCATATATGGGGTCATTTGTGTATTCTACAATAACTATGACACTGTCTAAACTCTCAAAGGAGTTCTAAATAAGTTTTGCATTTGAGCTTTAGCAAGGTAATATGTGCAAATATGTGCAATTTGACCATAGCTGAAATTTGATTGGCTCACGATGGCCATGTTTTTTTATGTCTCCAGTTGCTTTCCACAAATTTGATAGACAACCTTGCCAAGGCTATGTATGCAATGTTTCACTTAAATTGGCATAACGGTTTCAGAGAAATAGGTTTGAATATTTTTGACAAATCCAATATGGCTGTCGAACCATGTGACCAATCGACTTGTGTTGAACAAATCTAAATATAAGCCATAAGGGTAGTATGTGCCCCAAGTTTCACATCTGTACCATAAGAGGTTTTGGAGAAGAAGATTTTGTTAAATTGGTCAATATTTGCGAAAAATCCAATAGGGCTGCCAAACCATGTGACCTATGACTTTGTTTTCGCTCTGACACAACTTCCCAAAGGCCTCTACTACCACTCTATGAAGATTCACGAGTCTACAATATTGTACCTTAAATGAATACTGCAATATATGCAAATTGACCATAGCTGAAATTTGATTGGTCATGGTGGCCATATTTCTTTATGTAGTGACTTGCTTTTAACAAACTTAATAGACAACCTTGCCAAGGCTATGTATGCAAAGTTTCGCTTCAATCAGCATAACCGTTTCAGAGAAGAAGACGTTTGAATATTTTTGAAAATCCGCCAAAACAATAATAATAAAAAAAAAAAAACAAACAAGAGAACAAGGCAAACATATAAACACACAGTGCTGCAATACCAGTACTGTTCTGGGATATGGCTGTTTGATCTCTTTATTGAAATTAATGTTATGGCAGGGTGGGTTGAGAGAAATGGCTTGCTCACATATATTTTTAACTACAGCTAATCAATGTTATACTAGACTTGGAATGGTGGGATGACACCTAGAATTTGCTGTTCATTGTTAAATGTGGACAAATGACAGCATGCTGCATAATGTTAAGCAGAATTCAATTGGAATATGGGCTCTCAACCCCCAGTTTTCATCACAACACCAAAACAATCTAACAATGTAAATATGATTGTCAAGATATTGTTCAGTGATTCTGTATGTCCATCCTGCCACCGTCCGTCTGCCTGTCTGTCTGTCTGTCTGTCTGCCCCAAATCTATATTGTGAACTGATCATTCTGATTTTGCATCTGGTTTTCTATTTGTTTGGTCAGTGTTCTTGAACACTCCTAGGTTAAAAAGAAGTAGAACATGCGTTGTTGTGTAATTGACACATTCTAAGTGTGCACGTTAACACAGGTTGAAAGAGCGTATATTCAATATTTGTCCTGACCAAACTTGACCCTGTGTAAACACAAACTCTAAGTAATAAAAAGCAGGACTCCTTGAGAGATTCTAGACCCAATATATTTAAGTTGTACATTAACTATAGAGAAACGGGTAGTTTGCCCACATTGTAATTACAGTACAGCCCTCAAATCACTAAGATGTGTTTGGAGTCTCACAAATGCTCTATGGGAGTTTGAGAAATACAAAACGTGGAGCTACTTCAGAATTGATTCAATTTGATGAGTAGGACATTGCCATTGAGACTAAACAGCCACCTTCACTGCTCAGCCCCAGGGAAGCAAGCAATATGCAATCAGACACTTAGCTAATATTCAAAAATACAGTCATGCTAAAAACACTTGGAAATCTGAGGTACTTTCCATTATAAACCTTCTATTATATATACAATGTCCAAATGGTAAAATAACTGGAACTTTTTTGCATGGAATTTGATAATATGCCAACATGGTCTATTACAGAGGTTCAAAAATGTATCATGTAAATATTCAACACAGCCTTGAAACACAGCCCTGGAAATTAAAGTAGTTAGATGTACAGCTATGGCCAAAAGTTTTGCATCACCCTATAGAATTAAAATAGTTTGCTTCATAAAGTGGAATCAAATCTGCTGAATAATGTTACGTCAACATATTGCATTACATACCGCTTTGTAGTTTTCCATAACTGAGAAATTGAAGTGGCATTTCGAAATCTAATGAAATACCATACTACTATTCTGGCTTCTGGTAGACTTTTGCAATGTCATGTTGTCGTTTCTTTGATTACATTATGTTAAATAAAAGATCAAAATTATGTTCCTACAGTTTTTTTTTTGTTTTTTTTTTAATTGGTGTCTCAGTCCTAAAATTCTAGATAATGCAAAATGTTTGGCCATAGCTGTATATAGTCTACTCTTAGCTTTTCTTAAGACACAGCACTATAAAAATGCCCAGTTCAAATGCAAAATAATATTGTGAGCAGTGAAAACAAGTCAGTCAGTCAGACACCCAAACACTGTAAATTCAAAATAAGAAATGGCAATGAAGTTTAATGAAATTTGGAAAAAGTGCTATTTAAGACCTAGATGTCATTAGGGTAGCAAATAAGATGCTAGTATCATGGTAAAGTATATCAAAATGATTGGTTTACAGTATGGGGATTACCGTATTCCTTCAAATTTAAGACGCCCTTGAATTTAAGACGCAGCCCAAATTTGCCACCGTCAATTTGATAAATATCTAACTTGCAAAGATACAACCTCAAATTACGCATATGGAGGCAGTTTGCGGCCGTCTGCTATCATACAGCGCATTACAGTGACGTGCTGCTTCTCACTGCCAGTCGTGATTACTCACACCTGTTTTTCTCCCAGTTTGTTAATTGTGGTATTGCTTGTTATGTCCAAAAAATACAGGGGTCTGATCAGCATTTCTGTTCATGGTGGTTAGAAATGCTGAAATTGTAAAATCTTCTCTCTGAATTCCGAAGGAAGCTTTTTTGAAAATGGATGCCTGATAATTCGAGATTGTGCAGTAACGTTTTGGTTCATGTTTTCTCAGCAGCAAAGCAGTGGCTTGAAACCTGGTTCCAGGGGCGGGAGACCTAGTTTGAGGCAACTTTGCTGTATTAAACCCCAAAGTCTCCCCTGGTGTACCATTCAGTGGCCTGAAACCAAGTTCCAAACAACAAAGCGGCTCATTGATCCCTCAGCTTTAGTCAAGTTGCTGCTTGTGTATTCAGGCAGGGACATCACTGTTCGTCTCTTCTGTATGGTGCAACAGTATGGTACAGTGCACAGACTGCACAATACGGACAGTGCAGTACAGTATGGTGGGCAATGCACAGTTTACACAGCACGGTATAGTGCTACTGATAGATTAATGGCCAGTATATTGCGCACCGTACCCCTGGTACGGGTTTCGTTACACATGCGCATGGTATAGTACGGTGCAGAGCACGGTCCACTACCGTTATAGTAACCTTGTTCACTAAGAACGGTAGTAGATCAGTGACCTACAGTTACCGAAGTAGCAATATGCGGGGATGCCCACCTGTATAGCTTCTGGCTTAACACAACACAGCCCTAAGACTGGAGGAAGCCTGCTGTCAGGCATGACAGCCTTCGCAATGGTACTGCAAGCAGAGACCAGAGCGGCAACGAAACACTACGGGAAGGACTGCAAGCAATCAGACATGAAGCAGAGCTGAGCCCAGCGACTGCTAGTGAATCAGAAAGGTAACCTGGTTCGTTGTACAAAGTACCGGTGGGAACGGGAGCAGGTCTGGGTCCTACAGTTACCACGGGAACGATCTATAGGGATGCCCACCTATAACGCTTTTTGGCTAACCAACAGATCGAAAGCCAAGGAAAGCCTACTGCTAGAGCCCTAACAGTCTTCACACTAACGCTGCAAGCAGATCTTAATGTGGTACAGAGACACTGTGGGAAAAGTAGCAAGCAGCTTGACCCAGCGCACACGTCTCTGTCAACGCAGGACAGCTGAGCCCAGCAGCCGCGTTAGTATTTCTGTGGAAAAAAGACAGAAAATACAACAGAAAAAACAATTTGTTCTCACACACAAAACAGTAAACAAACAGTTACCGTTATTTTAATATATTTTCTAGAATTAAAAAAAACACAATTTTTATTTTACACTTCAACCGAAGCTAGCAGCTTACACGAGAGAGCACCAATAACCGGCTTAAGGCGTTTGATCCCGGGGAAGGGGCAGCAAAGCTGCCAGCTTCACACGGAGCATAAGGCCGCTGAAGGACTAACGAACAACTACGGCTGCGTGTGCAGTACGTGAAGTAAATTTTTACAAAAACACAAATTAAATCGCAATATGTGATATGGGCATAACTGTGTCACTGGCACTAGGTTCAGCTTTGGAATATCGATTCAGGTTAGACGGTATCAAAGGATTAATACCTATGAGGTAATGGTTACATTAGTCCAGTGGTTAAAGAAAAGGGCTTGTAACCAGGAGGTCCTTGGTTCAAATCCCACCTCAGCCACTGACTCATTGTGTGACCCTGAGCAAGTCACTTAACCTCCTTGTGCTCCGTCTTTCGGGTGAGACGTAATTGTAAGTGACTCTGCAGCTGATGCATAGCTCACACACCCTAGTCTCTGTAAATTGCCTTGGATAAAGGCGTCTGCTAAATAAACAAATAATAATAATTTCATACTTGAAACGGAACAACAATAAACCAGTACCCTGCCAAAATTACAATACTGGTCAAATCAATTATGTCATTTAATTCTGACTTTCTGCAACTTCACTCAAAGCCTTCACTTCCCCTACCTTCACAAAGTAACTGGAAATAATAATGCAGGCATTACTCAACACGCTTTTTTATAGTTTTACTTCAGAATACCTGCTTGAGTGTTTTAAGTTATCGGATGAGTAAATGAAGCAAATGGATGAGCAAATGAAGGACTTATCTGGAAATCAAATATGGCACCTCAGCAGATCTTTCCAAGATAAATGCGTCAGCAAGAATAAATTAATAACTAATGCAAGCCTCTCTCCAGGTACCTAGACCGGACTGTCTGCATCCTGATTCTTTTATCAGTTACGTTAAAAACAAAACAAAAAAAAGGTCAGGACTTCTAAGAAGTGGAAATGCTGTTTCAATTATACTGTCTACACGAATGTATTACATTTCACAAATTCCTGTGCGCTGGTGTACGGGGGTTGGTGGGAGAGGGGGTTGACGGGCTAATGTCAGCACAAGAAATACAGGTCTGCAGCCTTTCTTGACTTGCAGGGAACGGAGACGTGACTGCATTAATAAAGACGATACAAGCACTCTGGCAACCTCAAGCCTTCATGATTAATGAGGCTGCCCCACAAGTGAGCAACTAACCTTCTGCTTGTAAAGGTTTTTTGAACAGGCTTCACATGCTGTTGCAATGTGATGGCCAAAGCCACAGCTCTAGCTCAGACTGGGGTGAGGTTACTCACCTCATGGTGGACTACATTACCCAAAATATAACCTGATGGAGGTTATTAAAGTTAAACTAAAGCTGTATGGTTTAAACGGTTAATGGAAATACAAATACAAAACAAAACAGTAGCTTATGTAAATGAGTTATTTTATAAAGGATCTTCCACTGACTCACATTTTTTCAAAAAGTTGAATGCACTGTAAATCACTGTAACCATGGCAATGGAGGAGTGTATGGGAAGATGTATGGAAAATTTGAAATTAATACTAAAAGTAAAATATGAGTTGATATTAAAGCAACTCTACTTTTTCATTGAAAATGTGTGTGTGTATATATATATATATATATATATATATATATATATATATATATATATATATATATATATATATATATATATATATATATAAAATACAGTGGTTTTGACTGCAAACGCATATTTACAATTATACAGTTAAACCTTAAGTTGTGGTGGTGTGAAGATAATGTTTTCTGTTTCATGATCGCAAAGCCACAGGTACATGTACTGTAAGCGCAGGATTGATTTGCAGTACTGTGTGTGGCTGCTTCTTCACAGCATGAGCATCATCTAGAGATTCAAGCACCAAATAAACAAGTTCAGGGATGTGAATGAGGAACAAGTAGTGCTACAGACTGCTTCTACAGACTTGGAGAAAGCACGTTGTCTTTGTCCATTACACATTTGCCAACAGAGGTACAGCACCATATACAAACCCCAACAACTGATGTAGAGTATAAATAACCAGTCCATCCCCATTGTCTCTCGTCTGTCAAACAAGCGTTATGCTCAGCAGAATGTGCTTATTCATTTACTGCTACCCAGTAAAACCGCAACCATTTACAGCTGTTTATACAATGAAAAGCTCTGGCGCAGTAGACTGCACTGCAGTACTAGAAAACCACAACTGACCACAGACTTCTAACACTGTTTGGATACTTCCTGTACCTTAAAAAACAACATTGCATTCTTTAGTATCTCTGCTAAAACACACTGGAAACGAAGCATCTTACTGCAAGAAGTTTGAAGTGAATCAAATCCAAGAAAAAAATCAGTATATTTCATAACATGTCAGATGTTTTTCGTAGACAGAGTGGGGTCTATTCAATTAATCTAAACGGTGCCAGACCTTGTTTTGTTTTTGTTTCAATAATCACTGAGTGCCGACCATGCATTCACATTAGCTGTCTGTCTGGCAGAGACGAGCTGTTAACACTGCCTCTGCCAGACCACATTTAAACCAATAATAATAAACAAAACGCTTGTTTTAAATAAACACATAATACCTTCAAATCGTAACCATACCTCTCCACAAACCTTTCTTTAAATATACTTGTTCTAAAATAAACAAATACATTTTCTTTTAAAAAATAATACAATACACCACAATACATTCACCTGTGCTAAACAAACACATTTATTTACATGTAGGTCCTTGCCCTGCCCCCTCTAATTATGTGCAGGGCTTTTCATATGCCCTGCCACAGTTCCAAATCCTTCGCTTTCCAAATTTAAGTGCAGCTTGGGTTATACATAGCTGTAAAAGACTCTTACCCCCTAAAAATTACTGCACAGAGGTGGTTAATTAAGCAAAGCATATCCACATGCAAAACAAGATCAAATGATATTTCAATAATTCATCTCCTGTATGTGTGCTGTACTATAATATTAATAAGCAAACTGATCTCCTACAATATATTAGTCTTATAAACCAAAGCAAGGTTTCTCCAGGCAATATTTTTCTTTGTTATTATTTGTTTATTTAGCAGATGCCTTTATCCAAGGCGACTTACAGAGACTAGGGTGTGTGAACTATGCATCAGCTGCAGAGTCACTTAGAACAACGTCTCACGCAAAAGACAGAGCACAAGGAGGTTAAATGACTTGCTCTGGGTCCCACAATGAGTCAGTGGCTGAGCCGGGATTTGAACCGGGGACCTCCTGGTTAGAAGTCAGTTTCTTTAACCACTGGATACCGCCTCCTACATGCAATGCCTGTAACTGTAAAGTTGGCACCATGCTGCAGAATCAAGGAGCTTTAACCTTAGCTGACCTGAAGAACAGAAACAGTACAGCTCTGCTGCTACAAGGTACTGTACAGTTAGGTTACTCCATTTCGTAAAGCTGTGACCAACACAGGAACAGAAAGCCAGCAGACCTGCTCATTTCCTGAAAGCCTCTCAGATTGCACTTCCTCCAAACAATTCTGCACCGTTTCAAATCTGTGTGTATTTAACAGACAGTGACACAATGTCTTTCCTTAACAGCCAAGCTCAAAATTACATTTTGTTATGAAGGACTGTCACCAGACAAACAAGGTTTTGGTGGGAAAGGGAAGGGTACATCTGAATAAAGTGGCGTTATCATGAAATACACTTCATCGTAAATGAAAGCTGTACAGTAGCACTGTACTGTAAAAGAACTATAATACATTGTGTTTTTTTTTTTTTCTTAAAAAGCACTATCCAGCACTACTTTCATTTATTTATTTTAACCAGAACTACTCAGAATGTGGCTCATAGTGCTTTTGTCACTGACACCCACTTCCTAAGGAGATTGTTGTAGCGTTTCAGGCATTCTAAATTGGGTGAAAAATACAGTAGCTTGGTGTCTTAAAATACCTCTGCGGGACTTTCCCACACTGAAAGTTGCAGATATGCGGGAGCAACTTGGAAAATGTGCGATTCTCACAATCCCGCGCTGAAATTCTAGCCCTGTTAAGGTTAATGTTTTTGATGTTGTAAACATTTTAAAATTGCACACAATTATGCTGAGATGGGTAGTAAATGGCAATGCAAACATTTACAGTGCAGACTACTTTCGATTATTTATAATAACTTTGCAGAATAGAAAGTGAATACGTGTGTTTCCAAAGAGATTCACAAATACCGTCTTTTGATTCTGTGCATCTAAAGACATAAGTTTCAAGAATTACTGTTTGGTATTCTGTCCTAAAACCAGCAGTGTGTCAGTCCCAAACTGTTGTGACAAACTATATGTAGGGCTTCTGGTTTTTGGTTTTAACCGATAAAACCCAATAAAACACCCCCGATACAAAAAAAATGAAATCGGTGGATAGCCAATAAACATCGGAATAATTGTGGAAATGGTCAATCAATTCACGCTGACTTTACCCTTTTCCCATTCAAAAATAAAAGCTACTACAAAAATAATAATAAATACATTTCCCAGTGCTGCTGGGCAATGTTCCGCCTTCCTGACTTGCATCTATCATTGATTCGTTCTCAATACTTTAAACCCGCCCCAACTACTGAATGACAGCACATTCCTACACTTCTATTGGAGATTCCGCTTGCTAGATTTAAAACGAGACTAAAATCAGGATGGAGGATTATTAGCGGGGTTTCAAGCTGTATTACTTTAAGATACAGAGGATTTAAAACAGAATTGTGGCGAAATGTACAAAAATGCCTACACACACAAACCCTAGAAGAATGTGCCCATGACCATAGGGATTTCGTTGTGGAAGACAGCAATGGAAAGAAGGTACAACTTAAGTGTGCAAGTACTGTCGAGTTACTACTATACATATTTTGACAGAGAAAAAAAAAACTCTCAAGCATTTTGGAAAGTAACCGAAAACACTAATTTCAAACAGTATATCAAAAACGAAAGCCCCCCAAAAAAAACGATTTACATAAAACTCAAAAATAGCTAAAAATAAGCACCGAAAAGTACAATTAATAAAACCCAAAAAACAGAAGCCCTAATTATATATTAAATAAAACTGTAATTAAATCTGACAATCAGATCTTGCCTTTTATTGCAACTGTGATACCATTCAGTACAGTGAAAGGGGTAGCCTACTTGAGGTAAAACCTCCAGACAGAATGGGACAGTTAAGAAAAGGTTGTCATAGGGAATTTTCTGTGCTTAAACATTTATGTGACGTCACCCTTTGATCTTTTTTGATCAATTCATTCTACGAATCCTCCAACTAAAAGTGGCTGTGTGACTTTGAAGAGAAGGGGAGTGCGGGGCAGATATATTGTTGATTAAAGAATCCACAGTTAGTGCTACGAATCCACAGAATACTGTGGATTCATTAACGAAACCACAGTGAATCAGAACAATTCAACAGAAAAGCAAAATACCACTTTATTACGCATCAGTATTACATTGAAACGTAACACTTAGAAACGGGCTTGCCATTTGAGTCTATTATTATTATTATTATTTGTTTACTTAGCAGACGCCTTTACCCAAGACGACTTGCAGAGACTAGGGTGTGTGAACTATGCATCAGCTGCAGAGTCACTTACAATTACGTCTCACCCAAAAGACGGAGCACAAGGAGGTGAAGTGACTTGCTCAGGGTCACACAGTGAGTCAGTGGCTGAGGTGGGATTTGAACCGGGGACCTCCTGGTTACAAGCCCTTTTCTTTAACCACTGGACCACACAGCCTCCTAGGATTTCATATTGTTTGATAAAAGTAGGGTAATGCAATTATACATTAACAATGTAAAAAAAAATCTTCATAATTATAAATTGTGACAAAGCTTCTTTATTTACGGTATAATTGAACACAGTTCTAGGTTCCTAACACGCCTTTGGTGGATAACGCACGCTCGACAACAAAGGATGGGTTTAAACAGGATGGTATCTGAATGTTTATTTGTTCCGCGGTGTCCCTTTTCCAGTGGGAACACGGCTTCGTTTAACAAACAACACAAAACAAAAATAAATCCTACCTCCTGTTTTGGAACGCTAACTAAACTTAACAGGATCCCTAGCTTTAGTCAGACGCTAATCTGGTTTACTGATTTTCAATATATTATTTACAATCACAGATTTAATATACTTTGTTTTAACGTACAACGCATTTAGTTCTATACACAGTTCCTAACCATCCCACAGACAGCTACTGTCTTTGAAACCTGTCCTTTTCTGCATGTCTGGTTTGTTAAATTACAAACAGGTGTATTAGCTTAACTGATTGCCAGTCAAGGGGTGTTCTTGAATAGCTATGGCATTCTGGGAGAGGTAGTTTTTCATTCCTCATTTAAAAACAGCAAGACCTACATTTCCTTTTTTTCAGGAACAAAGGCAATTTCATCATCAGTTTGTAAACGTCCATCAATTACACAGAGGTTAGATTTAAACTTAGTTTTTGCATTTCGTTCCTGGCTTTAACCACTGTTCAAACAAGCTTACAGCCCACTTAAGTACTCTTGGAAAACGATCGCTTGCAATGACATGTAGGTCTGCATCTGTTTTAGGTTTGGCAAAACAATCAATAACTTTACTCTCTGTTCCCGGTTCATGTTTGTTTGTTTTTTGCATTTTTATTTTTCTTAAGCCACTTTAATGTTCTACATCAAACATAGTCCTTGCTACTATATTCACTTACAACAGACACCAAGTGGGACTTGGAACTCATGACAACATTGCTGCAATGTGAGAGGAAACATTTGAACTGTTTGAAGCAAAAACCAAATCCAATTACCAAAGTAACAATCAGTTGAATCTCGTTATGGGACTCGTTAGTATCAAATTAGGAATACATTTAAGTGGAATAAACAACTCAGTGTTGAATCGGTAAGAACATAATCCACAGTTTCTTGTGCCTAATGGCACTCAAAAACAGTGAATTTTTGTTACCGATTCAACACTTATCGTTGTTTATCCCTGCTGAGGTACTGTAATAAAGGTCAATACAAAAAGTATCCAACCAAATGCAATTCTAAATTTCTAACAGCATGGCTTTTATTTTCATTGTTCGAATAACTCAGATATACTATTTGGGTTATATTATTTGCACATGCATGTTTTCAATTGTATAGTTATACCTGTAGTTTTTTGTGTTTTTTTTGCTTCCTGCTTTTGTAAGTAAAAAAGTATTCTCAATATTGACCAGTACAGCATTACCCGTGAAATACTTAACTTGGAAATTGGGTGCCGATTGCACCGCTACAGAACCTACTTTGAGACTGAATGTGTGAAGCTATTGCAAACTACAGGACTGGATATGTACTGGGGAATATATATGCTGAAACAAGATAAAAATTCACTCAACAGCTTGCAGCTTGCAGGAAAGGCATCAAGGAAACACTTAACAGGGCTGTCAGAATAGAACTGGCTGTCTGATAGTCAAGTCATCCTCTTACTTATTTGGCAAGCTGGATCTCTGTCTCCACGGGTTAACAAAGGAAAGAAAGGGCAGCAGAACAGCGAATTAAAGAAAAGCTACTTCCCTGACAGACCTGGTAAAGATACAAAGGAAGACTTTATAGAATAATATACCAGGGTCAGAAAAATGGCAAGGGGATTTGAATCATGCTTTTGCTGTATATTGAACACACATCAGGCCTACAATTAAGTACAAATAACTGCAAACTTAAAAACACATGGAAAAAAGCACAGCTAATTTATTTATTTACGTTTTATTGGTACTGTATGTGCATGACTTCTCATTTTTAGTGGCTGGCAAGTCTGCCAGTTCCAGATAGAACATCTGCACCGAATGAATTCAATTTGAAATGTCTCAGACCAGCAAAACAGAAGATGAAATTGGCCCCATCTACTCTCGGCACTGCCAGACTATGGATCGGATTCCTGCTGTCTTATTGCAAAGTTTATTTTTAGTGGGAATTGTATCAACATTAGAAGCATCTTTCAAAGGCATTGGTTTTGTTTGGCCTTTCTGGGAAGTTTTACCAGGTTTTGTTAATCAAAGCAGGATGGTTTTAGTCCGGTTCGTTCCAGCCCCAGGCAGTTTGTTTTAAGAGCTGTTTGCATGCAAGTTCTGCATGCTTTCATCCCTTTGCATAACTACTGCCCCCCCTTCATTTCATTTATTTTTATGGTCATTCATCCAAAAGTGAAATCCAAGGATTTCACTTTACAGTTTTTTCTGCAGTTCAGTGTTTTCACACGCAACCTGTTTCACCTGGCATCCAGAGTTAAATTGAAATATTCAGGACAGAGGCAGAATGATAACGAGGGGCTAGGTAAAAGTATAGAGCCCCATAAGGTTTAAAATGTACGTAAAAAGATATAGGCCTAGCATTGGTTTTCAAATTTATGAAAAAAGTTGAATCATATATACAGGGATTGAAACAAGACTCCTATTGCATAGCAGCTTCATCCGTTCCAGTTTTTAATACAAGCTTGATCAGCCACAGTATACTCTCTATAGGTAAGGCCCTTCGTATTCGGATTTTACTTTTCTTTAAATTTTTTTAAAAGGTGAAAAGCAGTGCAAAAAATGTACATTTTTCTGGGTAAATATTGGGTGTTAATTTTGGTGGACGAGAGGACAGCAAAAAAACAAAACAAAACAAAAAAAACACAAAAAAGACAAGTATTGAAAGTAAAAGCAGTTTAATGATGTGGTAAACAGAATGTAATGTGGTAGAACTGCAACTGAACTCAAAACACTGTGTGCCACCTCTGAGTGTATGAAACCATTATCTCTAATCCCACAACCTTTCTTTTTAATAAACAGTTTACTTTACTTTAATTTTTTATTCATTATTATTATTATTACTATTTGTTTATTTAGCAGACACCTTTATCCAAAGCGACTTAGGGTACCAGGGTGTGTGAACTAAGCATCAGCTGCAGAGTCGAAAGATCTCACCCGAAAGATGGAGGTTAAGTGACTTGCTCAAGGTCACACAGTGAGTCAGTGAGTGAGCCGGGATTTGAAACAGGGTGTTCCTGGTTACAAGCCCTTTTCTTTAACCACCAGACCACACAGCCTCCTTTAGCCTATAAACATTTTTATAATTGTGCCAAATTATTTTACACAATCTACATCCATTACAATGACATACTTAAAATACATTTACCAGCCTTATGAAGCCCTGCCAAACGCTTGATACAAGGGGCTTCAGTGTAAATTCCAAAAGTACAGCCTAGCACAGGCTCGCAGCAAATTTTGAAAGTGTCTTTTCCAAGGCTCGTTCTCCTGCAGTCTTGGATGTAGCCGAATTTAGAAAATACTCTCTCAACTGTGCCAGGCGGGACACTGAAGATGCCAGAAGCAGCATGGCTCAAATTTGGAAAGTTGATGCAGTGGATTTTTTCAGAATTTAAAACAGTGATGCTGTCGTTGTCTGGAGAAGGCATTGCCATCTGCACGTGGAATTCGCTTTCCAGTTTATACAGTTTTTCTTTTTTCTACCCATTTCAGCATAAAAAGTAGTTCACTAACACCAACTGTAATTGCTTTGAAAGCTGTTAACTATCCACGCTATCTGTAAAGTGTGAAATGTTTAGGAGGTGGGCGTGAGATCAATTAATAGTATGTACAGATACTCACGTGTGTGGGTGTGTGTATTGCGTGGGTGTTAGATTAAACTACATTGCCTTACTTTACGCAGACAACTTTGCATATACATGTAGCCAAATTTATTAACATAAACACATATCTAATGTAATGTATTTTCTTAATAGAGCCTAATCATTTATTTTTCTGAACTTGAGTGGTCCAAAATTCTGGTGAAAATCAGTAAAAACCTAATAGTTTTTGTAAAACCTGGGAATTTTTCAGTAAAAATCAGTATAAACCAAAAACGAAGGGTCCTATCTATAGGTAACAAGCTCAGGTGTGTCTTATTAAACTCGTAGTAAAACTAGGAGTGAATCAAACTGCTATGCAATGGCAGTCTTATTTTCATACCTGCTGTATTTTGAAACATACAGCGAGGAAAGGTGAAGTCACAGTTAATCAGATAAAAGATGAAGAATAAGCTGGTTGTGCCCAAGCCCAAAACATAAAGGAAGCTACAACTGGGATCGAATTAAACCTACAAGACCAGAAAATATGAGATTATATTTCAGTGAAAGCCCAAATAGGCCTCCCAGCACAATACTGTATCCCTCAAAACCTAACAGCGTGTGACTGGCGGTGGCTGTACATGTTATAACAATACATTGCCGAGCCAAAGCAGGGCAGAGCGAAGAGACATCCTTTTATAGCAGAGCTTATGGGAGACATTAACACCGGGGTTTAGTTTTCATAACCCTGGCTGCATGGATAACACTGTCACACATACAGTTCTGTACTGGGCTGTGGCATCAACTACCTGAGAGGCCTCAAGTTGGGAAAGTCGTAAGTATAAGGTCATATGAATACTAATATGCAACTAATATCAATGTAAAGTATTTTGCTGAACATACTCAACTAACCCTGCCTGTCTAAGAGCAGCATTAAAAAAAAAACACACACAACACAGCGCATCACATGTCAAGACAAGCAGCCAGAAATGTATCCATTTTTATACTTAACAGCCTTGTGATCTATTCTATGTACACTTCTTGGATATACTGCAAATCTCTGTTGAATTTAGTTTTAACCGATATACAATTCAGTCTGCTGACTGTTCCCTGATTAACAATGAAATGGAGGCATTGTATTTTGCCTGAGACAGTGCCTACAGTAGGTGGATTTTGAAGCTCAACTCGACATTCTACACCAAGTAGAATGGCTCACGAATGAAAGCACAGTCAAAAGTTAATAATATTTGTCTGTGTAAAAATTCGACAAAGCAGAATGAGAAGGCGAGTACTAGAGTAGAAAAACTAAACCTCCGTTACTAACCACATAAAAACAAATCAACCCCACTGTGCTCTGCAATTTACTATACACATAAAGCCACTGTCAGCAGCAGTGCTTGCATACATAAGCCCCTTCCACAGATAGGTCTCTGTCATAACTGCATATTTGTGGTTCTGTTTACTTCCTTCATACTGCACACCCTGCTCTCTAGATCAATACACTGTGCATTACACTAAGAGTCAACAAAAATGTATATTTTCTGTTTAACACCCTACTTAATGGGTAAAAGTGTGTTGTAATAAAATTCAGCGTGGTCATACTACTCAATTGCCACCTGCCCAGCAACCAACAATTGCTTTATGTCCTTAAAAACTCAGACAGGCTAAGCTATAATGCGGTACTAAACAGGGCTCATAAAGGCTACTGCATAAAACATTAGTACTTTAAATAGTTAGTGTTTGTGTACTGCGTACCGAAATGATCGTATTGAATTTATGCTGCAACCTTTATCGGGCAAGTCTATAGGCATCTCGGTAGGTTTACCTTCATGAGAAAATAACAAAGATAAAGTAAAAAAAAAAAAATCGATTTCTGTAGCAGAAGCATGGATCAAGGGCATCAAGGTGCAACATGCCACCATTACCCCAGTTAAAAACTTGGTTCTGTGTTCCTGAGTTTGCTATAAATATCTGGCTCCAGCATCCACACAGTAACCTTGTAATAAATTAACCAGCACTTATTCCACAGGCTTACAAAGCAGCATGTAGGAATATGATGGTGTAGGACTACGGGGAGAGGAAATTAAGTGAAAACGAGACCCTGTTTTTCTCAGCTGGGTCTCCCTTCCTATCCTGAATCCTGCACACTGAATCATTCACGCGCTGCGTTCAGTTTCAGGGTTGCAGCCCTTGGAAGTTAAGATTACTTTGTCTGTATAAATAGCTCCAGTCTTCATGCACTCACTGCAGCCTGAATGAATCAATGCTGGAAGAGGGTCAGAGAGGCATGTGAAGCAAATTGAGACTGAGGAAACAAGCCAACAGTGATCTGCATCTACTGTAGCGCAATGCTGGCTGTTTTTTTTAATTTATTTTTTCTCTCTGTCTCTCTCTCGATGACAGGTCAGTTTCCAACTAAGTAATTGTGATTGCAGAAGATCCCATGATCACAATTTGGAACTCTCCTGCCACGGTTTTCAATTTAACAAATCGGTTTTAAATACTAAAAAGGCTTTGCTACGTGGCTGTTGTAACTGGCCTCACTAACTATGTAAGTGTTGTCTGGTTAATTTCAACAGAAGAGAGAATTGCCACGCAATGGGTGAAAGAAAAAATATCAGCTTCAACCATCTTCATTAAGGTGCTGTACTGTACTTGGAAACTCATTAGAAGGTCAAAGTTATTCTGAAGCTCGCCATGCCAACAATCCTCCAGCCGCGAAACAGTTAAACCAGACAATTACAAGAAATTTTAAATTCATTAAGCACCTTTCCTAAACAACATGAGCCCCTGAATTCATTAAATAAAGAGGGTAGAAGTGTGTAAGCAATATGTTTCTATATCCCTCACCAGGGTTCTCGTTAGTGCCAGTGAAGCTTGAGAAAGTTCCAGAGCAAATTGAATAGAACCTTATAACTAAGGGGGTAACAATTCATTGTGTACGATGAGTCGTGATAGTTTCTTTACATGATGCACCGTATAGCAAGAGAGAAGTGTATCTTTTATGACAGCAGATTGGAATTTTCTGAAGTAGTTATTTTATAACTAGAAATAGGCTAAAGAGATTAGTACAATTATATTTACTACAGGTAGGTTGCTGGGAGAGTACTTTCTCATTAATTTCTATGAAAGCAACAATTGTTAGGTTTATCAACCTATTCAACCTAGATACCCAGCCTACAAATAAAACCTCTAAAAAGAACAAGAAAAGTCTGTGCTGAGCTTTACCGAACACATGGATTCCTGTTTGAAATCGCCACTATGAACTTTGACACAGATTAGTGAGTGTATTAAAACCCCAAGAGGGTCTGTACTGTAGCTTAATTCATTCATACAGAATTGCATAAACCTGACACTGGTAATTTAAAAGAATTTATTGCACCATGAGCACTCACAGACACACACGGGTATTATACTGTACATTGCCAGACGGCTGGAAAATGTGAGATGAAAATGGCAGCGAAAACTGACAAAGTGGTACTGGTGGCTTTGAAACCACCTGTTCCATTTACAAAAACCAAGGGCCCTTCAGATCAATGGCAATGTTTCCACATTAATAAATACATACATCACGCATATTATGAGAAATGGCCCAAAACCTTATCCTGTGTACATGGGAAGAACAAAAGGCTCACTTATTCCATAGATAGACAGATAGATAGATAGGCTTCAGTGAGTTACAGGAAAAGAATTCCATCTAGGGTTTCGACATCCTATACACAATATATTAACTTGTGGTATAGAAATAAAAATGTAATGTTTTAGCAAAACATTCATCTTTAACATAACGTACGCTGTTTACCAATGCAATACTACTTTTAGAAAGCTAATTCTTGTAAAGCTAACACACATGAGTTTCTTTGAAAAGCTTCTTGAAAAGTTAAGGTAGCTACTTATAGGTAGAGACAATGTAACTGTGTAAGAAGGACTGAAGAGAATAAAACAAGCAGTATTCATTCAATACGAAACTGGGTTTCTTACAACAGTATGCCCGAAGTTCAAGAGAAAACATAAAAAATGCCATCTAACCTAAGATCGTCCCTTTCCAATATTTACACTGATAAAAACTCAGTTGAAGCAACAGTTACCGGTACATTATGCTTGAATATTAAAGTAGATGTCACAAGTAATCTGCAGTATCTTTGTCACCATCAATTACTGTGCAAAACTCTGGCTTTACTCTCTAGTCACCAAAAAGATACTTCTGTCGAATTTGTCAATTACTTCACGAAAAATTCTCATCTGGTGTGCAGATTGAGCATGGAGAATAGTTGGCATATAAAAGCAATACAAAATGGATGCCTAGTTACAGTACATGCAGCCTGAATGTAATGCGATTCATGCAAGCTTACGTCACCACCATGTTACTTTCCTCTGTCTTCACGCTACTCTCCTGCACATTTCACCCTAACTCTCACGCTGCTTTCCCGCGACATTCTTATTGTGGTCAATGAGGGAAATGCACAAGAATGCGGGGCCGTCCGATAAAGCGGAGAGGGAAGAGAGTTCAACAATAACAGTAATTTTGGTTTCATTATGTACAACAATTAGTGCAGGGACGAACACAGGATTTTCATATTCAAATGTTCGCTCAATTTAAATATATTTGTTCAGATATTCGTTTGTTTTCAAAAAGTATTAAAAGCCATTATATTGCTCAGAATGCAGGCAGACCGCATAGGAGCAGGGGCAGGGGGCGTAGCCTGTGTGTGTGTGTGCGCCTTTATTTTACAGCAAGACCTTACATTATGTAACACGTCAAAGTAGAAAAATATCCCAGGAGTAAAGAATACGTTGTGTAAGACTTACTGTACCCCAGTGAATTAACTACAAAACAAAGGATGCCAAATAGCAGTTCAAGTTAAACATTGTTTTGTTTATTCCAGAAATAAATAGTACATAAAGCTGACACGTTTGCGCAGAATTCTGTGTTATATACGCAGGACATTTTAATTAAACGCAAAAAAAATATTCCGAAGTAGTTTTATGCAATGCAATGTATAAAAATGGTTCCACTGCTCCCTGCATCCATTAAAAAAATCAAAAAGCAGCGGAGGTCTGTTGATGCAATATGCAGATGTTATGGTTGAAAAAGCAGATTTTGAGATGGTATGCCTTTTACAAATGCACATTTTTAAAGGCTAGCGTGACCTCTGTCACATTTTATTTTTTATTTATTTTAATTCCTTGCCATTGCTGTTTCTTCACAGTAAACAGTGGCCATAGACAACATTTTCATAAACCAACGAAACCAAACACAAACTGAAATTTAACTTTAAACACTTCAAATAAAACAAACGTGGAAATGAACGTTGTAAAATGAAGGGGGAAAAGACCGTTTTGGTTGTCGTTTATCACAGTCCACATAAAGTCGCAACAAAAAACATATAACATATACAATCTATATAGTTGGGCACTGTTTGAGTGAAGCATTTCAGAATGACGTGCTTAACTTTTTTGTCATGAGATTCTCATTCATGCTAAAGCAGCACAATGCTTTCGCAACTTTTGGCAAGGCGGTAAGTAAGTCAAGGTATTTTCATAATTTCTAGCGAACATCTGAATTTTGTATCTAAAGACATGTCAAAAAATATTTGTTCTAATATTCGGATATTTGCCCCAGCACTAATAATATAGGTTTATTTTTTATCATATTTTGTTTCAATATACAATATTACTGTTTTGTAACAGTTATATTCAATATAAATCATGGTAGAATAAACACAGGTATATGTTAGATCCTTTTCTTTCTTAATTTGGTTATTTTTCATTATTATATGGACAGTACTTCCTGGAGTCCCATTCGTTCTTTAAGATTCTGTTTTCTTTTATGACAACACATTTTTATTTTCTTTACAACAATCACTGGTGTTAATGGGTCAAATGTAAAACAAATAAATACGTGTACATAAAATTTTTTTTAAAAAAATCCAGCCAAGTCAGTATAATTGTGATCTTTCCAGATACACTTATTATTCAGAAGACGCATTCTACAATAAAAACATATTGTGATTCATTCTGCAATTCTAAAGATATATAATGATAACACAGTGTGACAGGCTAGCTCTAGTGAGGATGTCAGACCAGAAAGGAGTACACAGACAGACAGTAGTGGTGAGTGAATCTGAGACGCTGCGGCGCTCAGTATGTTTATTGTAAAATAAAAGGTTGAAAGAGAAAACAGGACACGGCACTTGCGGCCAAAATAAAGAGACACAAAATAAATAGACAAACACTTTATATTTAATGACTCATAATTAAGTAAATGAATGTAAAACCAAATGTGTTTTTACATTAATTTACTTAATTATGGAGTCATTAATATAAATAAAACAGACAAAAACGTAATATTAACTTTTACATATAACCTGTTGTGGTTTTAAACGTTTAAAATTCTTTATCATTTACATTGTAAGTGTGAGATCTACACTCATCGAAAATATAAGAGCTATTGCTATTATAATACGTTCCAATGGTGACATGCCATTAATAAAACACTGCTCTTTAATTCACCGTTAGTTTGTTCTTTCTTTTTTTCCCTCGCACTCGTAATGTATTGTCCTAGGCAAACGTGAAACCTGGTTTATATCACAAATTATGCCTGCATGGCAATCATGATATAAAGCGGGTTAATCTGTATTTAATTTAATACATTAGGATTTGCAAGCTGGGCAGATGTTTTAAAGTTAGTTTGGTTAAAAAAAAAAAAAAAAAAAAAAGGTTTTGCTTTTTGTAATAATAAATTCATAAAAACGAAAATGGGCAGACCAGACCACAGCAGCATGATTTTGGGAATAGGGATAGTCAACATTGCCAGATGAAAGGAGGTTGAGGATGGAACTGTATTGTTTTCAATGAATTTTTAAGAAGTGGTCTGTGGATTTTTGTCATAGTGCGTGAACAGATCAATTATTACAGCGGTTAAAAAAAAAAAAAAAAAAAACTTTGTTTGCGCTGCTTTGGTATTTTGCACGTGTTTTTGAAACAGCAGCTACAATACCAGCCTTTTACATGAGTAGGATTATTCTAAATACAATTGCCCTCTATTAGTATTACTGTAAGCTTGCGCATTAACTACATTGATGATTTTTATTTAGACAAACTGGGATTTTATCGTGCCAAGTATAGGTGGTTAAAGGGTTTATGGTGCGATGTGTTCTGTGCAAAATATTTTCATTATGTTTTTAAAACGTATCTGTGAACATCCTTTTTCTAGCTGTGAAAATAGCTACACGATATATTCAAATGAACAGGAAGCCATTTCAAGATATCTCGAAATGACTTTCTATGAAAATGCTCTATGTTTTCAATGGACTTCCTGTCCATTTAAAGATTTCTTCAAATGAACAGGAAGTTATTTAGAGATATCTTCAAATGATTTGCAGATATCTTTAAATGAACAGGAAGTTATTTAGGAGATCTCTTTAAAACCCTAATTTTAAGATATCTCTAAATGAGTTTGGCATGCCATGCTAGCACAATCCATATGGTTTCCATAGTATTTAAAGATATCTGTAAATCAATTTGAGATATCTTTATTTAATTCTTAGATACCTCAAATTCATTTACAGATATCTTTAAATTAATTTTAGATAGCTTAAAAACTGCACAATTAAAGATATCTGGAATTCAGTTTGTGATATCTTGAAATGTTTTACAGATATCTCCTAAATATTTCAAGATATCTTAAAATGCAATTTGAGATATCTCTAAATGATAATTTGGCTTGCCATACTAGAAGAGGTTGTCCATTCTCACAATCATTTGTGCCATCTACTGCAAAAACAGTACAGCAAGCAGCAGTGCCTACATGCATAAAATAAGCAACAGACTGTCTTAACCGCAGACCAGCTTCATTTTTATAAGAAACTGTTCATTATATTTTGTAGTTGTAGAGAGAACTGGAAAATATGCTCCAGCTAACACACAGATGAGGAAGATACAACACATACAGCTTTGTAAAGCTGTTTAAAGTTTTATTTTTATTGTATTTCTTTAAAATAGCTAATGTTAATGGCATGAATACTGGTTTTAATAGCTGTATTATAAAAAATACATGAATACGACGATAACCGTGATATATTTGATGGTTATCATACTGTCAAAATGTAATACCATGGCATCCCTACGCAGTAAATAGAGAATACATCTACATTAGGAAAGAACTTTATTATTCTTCCAGCTTTCAAACCATATGCACTTACTACTGTGAAGCTAGCTCATTTTCACTTTATATAAAACTGATTTCTTAATAGAAAACATAAATCAGGAGAATATGCATTAGTAAAAAGTATATTTCCCTCTCCCCTTTTCAAAAAAGGCAAAAATAAACAAGAACACATGCCACAAATGCAGCAGCATCGCAAACATTATTTATTACTGCAAACGACTCGTTTTGCCTATTCCGTCCAGACTGGTATCAACGGATGAAGAATAAAGTGAAGAGAGTCCTCAGTGGCCCTTTCCAGCTCCAAATGACAGGGGTAAACAACAGCTGTCCTTACCGACAGCTGGGCGATCTGGCTACAGAGGTGAGCTGCCAGTGCTGTCACAAGAGGTCACACACAGTTTTTCTTCTCAATTGATTTCACGGTCATGAGAATTATTGCAGTCCAGTCTAGTGCAAACGGGAAATAAAACAATACACTGACAGGACCAGGACTCATTCAAATTCAAATGTTTTGTGTGCAGTATCTGGGTAACCATGGAAATGCTAGCTTGTGATTTACAGCTGAGGTAGACTGGGAGTGTGGACGTGTCAAATGTTCTACGTAGGTACGGTACATTAAAACAAAAGTCAATCCTGTTCGTAAGGCGCCCTCAAGGGACTAGCCTAAGTGGTCTTTCATTTAATTCAAATTATGTTTGCTGAAAGGGACGATCTGCATATTTTGCATTAACAAACTCCCAGAAATACACTGAAATGTCAATTGCCAACCTGATCTATTATGTGAGTCTACTAGTATAACCACTGAATGTCATGTCTGAAAGGGGCTTGGGTTGCTTATGTATCATATTGCGATCATTTTGATTACCCAGAAAAAAGCTCCAGTTTCTGTAGGATCTGGGATCCAATTTTCCACAAAACAATAAATCAGTAGAACTGTAGTATTATGACTGGAATCACAATGTCAGTATAGCTATAAGCCTCCACTGAAAATCTTAACACAACTGCTGGTGTTAAAAAAATAAAACACACAGAGCTTGTTCCAAATCCAATAGCATTTTTTGTTTCTATTGCTATATTCCATTGCTATATAGGTGCAAGTAGAAGAGTATGTTTAATGCTGTGAACACGTACACAAAGCCATCCATCATCAATACAACACAATAAACAGAGCCTGCCATATAACTAACAACAAAATGCTAGCAACACTTTCAACTCATTTTATTAACTAAATAGCAAGTGTGTGTTTTAAATTGCTCTAGTATATACAAGATGAAAAGACAATGTATCTCTCAAATTATGAAGGCAGATGGAGACAGGCCTGGGGTGTCCTTGAACAGACAGTCCTGAGCGTGCTCTCTATCAATATTAAAACATGCCGTCCAACATGCCATATGATTGGGCGAGGTCCTCGATCCAATCCCTCTACTTATCCTTGAAGTGTTTGACTGGGGACAAGTTGATAGAAAAGCAGAGCAAAAAAGGCATATATTCACTATAACACTTGGTTCTCAAATAAATCTTGTGTTACTGTAGTTTATAAACAACTGCATGTCCAAAATAAAACTATAATGTATCTAATTAGTGTATGATCAATAAAGCAATTGCTTTCCCAATATACATGAGCTTACCAGCTTGTGTTGGGTTGCAGCAGTCTAAAAGGATCCCTTACTTTCATTTTAAACCTCATACTTGAGGAAGTAGGATTGGAAATAAATAAAAAGGACCCTTTTGGACTGCTGCTTCATTTATGTTTAAAAATACTGTAGTTTTGCATGAAACACAACATTATTTTATTGGACTATGCATGGCAGATTTCTTGGTTACCTTTACTTGGAATACATTCATTAACATAATAAAAACTTGATCTAAAAAGACTCGCACAGCTGCAACATCCAATTAGGTCTGCAAGATTCATTCAATTCCTTATTAAATTGACTGGAAAGAGAGGAGCAAGTTGAGGAAATGTGAATTTCAACTCCAAGAGCACACCACCCACTTGTCTCAAGTTTAAAATGGCTTTGAGGGATTTTGCAAACACTCTTACCACTTAAAATACACCAATGCAATCTCAAGTTGTTAAAGCAGGAAAGAAATATGTTCTGGGACTGGCTCAACTGTAATTTCAATCTGAAGATACCTCTTCCACAGTGCAGCTCTCCTGTTCTATATTGCTCAGCTGACAAGAGAGCTCACTGGGAACCACATAACAAGGACATGCACCTCTTCTGGAAATCCAAACCACTCGCACACACACAGGCTTCAGTATTATGGCAGGAATCACAATTTCAGGATGGACAGTAGTGCACTATCGGGCAAGCTTCAAGTCTGGTGCTTTCAGTTTGGTCTTCTTCCAAGGTTGCTGTGGCCGCTTACTGTGATGTTTCCCTGTCAACAGCAGAAAGACTGGAAGCCTTGATTAGTTCACACATTAGGAAATGGCCAATCTCAGCTCTAACTAAGGAATTCAAGTGTGTTAGGCTGGAAATGACACTGATGGAATTGCGTGCCGAGTGCGTAAGGAAGATGCAAAGGCTGCCCTTTATAATCGCTGGCATCATGAGGCAAGTACAACAGGGAGGAGGCCTTAATCCAAGTTCGACTCCCCCGAGAGACACAAAGCAGCTCCAGCTGAAAGGAGGAAGTTGGTAGTTACTAAACTGTAAAAGCAAGAGAGGATGTGTGTCAAGGCAGTTTCCAGGCTAAGCAGGGACAATGGATGAGATGGGAGAATGTGGATCAGCATATGATTGGCTGGCGAGACCTGTGTACTGTGGAACAGAGGAGGATCAGCTTCCTAATCAGGTCCACATATGATGTTCTTCAATCACTGCAGAACCTAAATGTGTGGGTAGGAGAGAAACCTGCATGTCCATTGAGTTCATCACCAGCTATCCTGAAGCAAATTCTTACAGGAAATAAGGTGGCTCTGTCCCAGGGTCGCTGCACTTGGTGTCATGACCATGTACTGTGATGCTTGGCATTAGTGCTGAAAGAACGATGTAGTAAGTTCAAGAGCTCGCCGCCAAAATATCATAAATAGCTGGCACACAGAACGACCTTCCTCTGTCTGAGAGAGCAACCAATAGGAAAGATTATTAGATCGCCTGGGACAACTGGAGGCTGCTAGGGATTGGAAAATGCAGGCAAATGTTGGACAGTGCCTTATTTCCCCACCTGATATTTCTAAAACTACCCTTCCATCTGACATTGTCCTGTGGTCACTCTCAGCACGCATTGCTCTCATGGCAGAGCTATCAGTGCCATGGGAGGATTCCGTGGATTCTGCACGCACTCCATGACCCGACTTCTCAGAGATACTGGATTCAGTTGACAGGAGTGGAACATATAGTGAAGGCTCTATCTGAGGAGGTAGATAAAAGTAGCAACTGGCTCTGACTGGGGACCTAAAAAGAGAGGTGATGGATGAAGATATCAATGAAAAGGAATGGATGGCTAAAGCAAGTGATGGAGGAAGTTAAAAACAATAAAAAAGGAATTGATGACTAAGTAAACTGGGCTGGGTTGGGGTGCTGGGACACCAGCATCACTGTCGAGCCTTCCTGAGGTGACGTGGGCTAGTCGAAGAAACAACAAAGATGGGAGGTGATCCCCTTGAAGTGCTCTACCCAGCCCATTTAAGACTGTTGCCATGCTGAGGCGCTAGGGAGGCCGCACGTAGGTTGATCCCTGTAGCAAGTATCGCTGCTGTTGTGTGCGCTGATGCACCATGGAGACCGCAAAAAGGCTGTTCCCTGGATCCAGCATTTCACCAGCTATTAACCCTTAGCTGGCCATTTATTCAGCACGTCAGGTGCAATTTATTTTCACACGCGCAGTTTATTTTAGATGCGCAGTTTAAAAGTATTTTTTTCACAGTAAAACAGGTTTAAAATGCACTGCATATCAACAGGACACTCAGTATTGCATCTCCAGCCCCGCCCCACCCCTTGTTCACTGTATTTTTCACATACCTCTTCATAGTCGTACATACTGATAAATCATCTCCTGATCACTCGTTTTATCACCAAACTCCTCGATAATGCAATCCAAGTCATTATTTTATTACTATAAAATCTCAA
Organism: Acipenser oxyrinchus oxyrinchus; assembly: GCA_030684275.1. NCBI lineage: Eukaryota > Metazoa > Chordata > Actinopteri > Acipenseriformes > Acipenseridae > Acipenser > Acipenser oxyrinchus. The sequence continues at coordinate 31,710,112 of CM060250.1, forward strand.
AAAGCTCTGCATATGTCTGTGATATTCTTTGAGCGCTGGATGCAGAAGCAGCTATCTTGTTTGTTTGTGTCCGTGTTATCTCTGTGGTGCCGGGGCTATCTGTATCAGTCTCACTCGGCCATTGAATGGTTTTCTCTGCTTTTTCCGGCCGACTAGAGACCTGTGTTTTACATCTTTTTGATGATGTCGGACAGGGTCTGACATCGGAACGGAAAGAGCAAATTGTAACTTCGGACCTGGTCCAACATAGGACCGCAAAGGGTTAACACTGTGCCAATAGGAAATCCATGTTACCTGGTGGAGGAAAATAACTGAAGGCTCATATTTTACAGCAAAGCTACACCTTGGTTGGTCCCCACCACTACAATCTCATTTTATTACAGCACATAGATAATAGGGAAGAAATGAAAGATCAGGAAAATGAAGGCAATAACCCTGTAACAGTAATGTGGAACAAACATATTTATGTGCATACATGGATAAAAAATTTAAAAATAAAAAAAAGCCAAAACATTTCTTTACTTTACTCCGGGATAAGCAGATGTTGGATTTTATTATTCTAGGATTACCCCATAAATAGAAAAACTCACTAGTGATTTTTTGTTTTGAATTCCTGGAGGGGTACAGGCTGATCAGAGCAACCCCTTAATTATGTTATGAAACTGAAAATACAAAAGATTTCTAGATGAAAGTAGACTATTTTAGGCTCTGGCTTAGGGAGTTGGGACTGCCTTCCAACCAACTAATAATGCTCACCAAATTTTGCATAGATTTGTTTGACATATCTTGCAAATTACATTTTATTTTAGATCTCTACGTACTTGTGCAGCAAAAGTGGCTTGGGAGTTTGAAGAGTTATTTCTCTGTACAGATGTGTGCACAGGGAGGTGTTCCTTTATAATCCCAGGGCTGAGTCGCTTCAAGCAAACATTCTACCTGGGAAAAAAAAAAAAGACAACAGTCAACGCAACACCAACAATTAACAACTTCTAACCCAAATAATGTTGTACCACTAGCTTTTTAAATAGTTTACTGCTGTAAACCTAGCAACGACCATCAAATAACATCAATCGCAATGATGTCTTGGTGGCACTGGCTTTACCTGCACTAGCTACATTTTAGGGATGCAATGGTTAGGATTTCCCCAAACCAAAACCGAGGTTATCATAATTCCAAACCAAACGATACCAACAAAAGACAAAACCAAACTGAAACCGAAAGGCACAGTTTTGTACAATGAACAGGCATTGGCAGTCTTTGCACTAAAACGGGCAGGATTTTCAGGAGCGCTTCACACTTTTCTAAATGTAGACAGTTCATATTAATATCCCTTAATACTTTTAATATGTAGTCTGGGTGTTCAGAAGTCTAGGGCTGTTTTCTTTTCAGGTTTGTTGATGAAAGGTGCTGGTGCTACTACTAGCAGGCATACGCAAACATGTATGCATCCCTTAACTTAAACCTTTGTTAAAAAAAACTTCTCTCCCTTCGCTTCAGCTTTCTCCGCACACCTGCCCTCTCTTGCCAACATCAGCTCTGCACACCAACAAGTAGCCATTTCACACTAGCACTCCCGAGCCGAGCCAGAACCAAGCTGAGCCCAGCCAGCACGGCTCGGGTCTGTTCGCACTACTGTTCAAAGTAGAAGCTGCACTGTGGAACGTGACATCAGTGGAAACAGGCGCACAGAGGAGTGGTGTGGATTTGTTTTGAGAAGGGATCCTGAGGTCGTACTGTTCGAAACAATAGTCTACCAAAAGATTTCACAGGAATTGAGAAATATGGTACTAAACCATGGCAAAAACAGTGTTGTGAAAAAAAAAAAAAAGATTTGTATTTGTTTGTCACATGTTGCTGAATGCAAACTGAATAATTTCATTTCATATTATTAAAAGTTAGATTAACTACTACTACTACTAATAATAACTAAAAAGTTCGATAGTATTTGAAAAATGTCAGTAAACACTTCAGAAAAATAGATTTAAAATTTATTTATTTAATTTATTTTAGATTTAAGATTTATAATTTGTTTTTCTGTTAAGGGCTGGTTTATAAAGGAACCACAAAATAACATGTGCAATTACTGATCACTTTATTCATTAGAAAACATATATGGAATACAAACAGCAGTAGATCTTACAGTTACACTGTACATTTTGTTTTGTTTTTTGGTCTATTTTAAATGATACCTGTCAGCATTAAACAATTTAAAGGAGAAATACTTTGTAAAAAATAAAAAAATGTGGCAAAGCTTAAAGAATGTTGTAATATGTAAACTCAGCTTCATATCGTGTGGGACTGCACATCGATTTCAGAAGACAAGTCACTGAATTCAACATATCGCCGCCGGTCGTTGCAGACCAAGAACTGAGTCCATTATTCATAATATTTACTTTTTTTTGCGGTCTGACCTGCTTTTATTGTTATGGTATTTTGTTTTTTTTTAAATCCTGTTTTATTATTATTATTTTTTTTTTTTCACAGCACTGTTTTGCACTGTGGTTTAGTCCCGTATTTCTCAATTCTTGTGAAATCTTTTGGTAGACTATCGTTTCGGACAGTACGAGTTAACCCCGCCCCCAGCCTTACTCAACACCGAGCCAGTACCAGATATCTTGCGAGGCCAGAGTTTCACGGTTCCGGCTCGGCGCGACAAAATGACAAGTGTGAAACTAGCTGTACCGTGAGGGCTCGGCTCTGCTCAGATGTGCAAGTGTGAAAAGGCTGAAGGATGAGAGACCTTTGAAAGCTCCAGCCTGCCATCTGACCTGCTGAGAGAAAGCTTCATGCTTGTGTTCAACTAAAAGAACGTATCTAACAAGGCCACCACCAGGATTTCATTTCTTTGAGTAAATCTCCAAGTAAAATTAAACCTAATTCTTTGGACTTTGTAAAATCTTTGGAACCACAAGGAGTGAACAACTTTGTTCCGAGACGGTTTTAAACGTATCTCTAAATGAAAGTTTGGAAACTATAACGATTTAATAAATTTCTTGGTGCACAGAAATTTTGTAACATTGAAATAAACCAAGTCATTATACTTTTGAACCGAGTTGTCCGATTTGTTTTTGGATTTTAATTACAGCACAATATGAGACCTATAAAGTTAATGGGGAATATTAAATTAAAATATTAAAATTAGCTATATACTACAAACATAAAAAGGATATATTGAATATATATTAATCTAGGTATTTTAACTGAATTTATTTACATAAACTAAAAGTGAGATACTTTCTTTTGAGATACTATGATTAAATTTATATACAAACACTTTTTTTTTTTTTACTGGGTTAGACAAAAATGCACAGATGATGCATGAGTTTGAGGCTTACGGAAATTACTTTAAAGTACAAAATAAATATTGTGTTTGCTTGTTTGGCAACCTGCTACTGTATACTGTATGCCTGATAACATAAGCACAATCTTTAACATTTCACACAAAGCTTACAGATGGTCCAAAAGATTATATTAAAACCAACAGAAACTTGTCATGAATAAAAATGACATATTTTGTTTAGAGAAGGTATCCAACATACTGAACATCTGACTCACAAGACTAAGGTACAGCAATTGATATAAACATGTGCCTTGAGTTTGTTTTAATCAATTTCACAAACCCACTGTTTTGAATGATTTTGTTTAAATTATACATTTAATTATTTTGTTTACATGGCTTTTAATCGGGGAAGCAGCTGGTCTGTTTTGATCATAAATCATCTACACCACGGCTCTCCAACCCTGGTCCTGCAGCGCCCCAAATACAAAGGTTTTACAGGTGTTTAGGTCATCAACAGCTAAAGATCTGGAACACCTGTTAATCTTGTCTAAGTCCTAAGGCATTTTTATGAAGGAAATTAATATAGATCAATTTGGTATTCCCATGAACCTATTGGTGTTAATTACCTCAGAACAATGTCTCGCACTTCAGAGCAAGTTGGTGTTGCAGTCCTGAGAAATAATGTTGGTTACCGGTCATCGGTGTGAAAACAGCCGCCAAAATGATTGGTCATCGTCTCTTGAAAACCGCAAAGCCTGGAGTAGAATCCTTTCCTACGCAAAGACGGTTCTTCCATCCACAGCCTCACATTCAGAAGCTCCTCCCTCAACATCGGCTCCAAGTGCCAGTGCAGTGGCTGGCTGTTCCATGAATCATCGCTCCGATGCGGGAAAAATCGGTCTGCTTTCAACTCCAAAATGCCATTTCATCTCAAAGTTAACAATACACTGGAATGTTCAATTTAATGTTATGGCAAATAAAAAAAGTTTATATATATATATATATACAGTACTGTGCAAAAGTTTTAGGCAGGTGTGAAAAAATGCTGTAAAGTAAGAATGCTTTCAAAAATAGACATGTTAATAGATTATATTTATCAATTAACTAAATGCAAAGTGAGTGAACAGAAGAAAAATCTAAATCAAATCCATATTTGGTGTGACCACCCTTTGCCTTCAAAACAGCATCTAGCATCAATTCTTCTAGGTACACTTGCACACAGTTTTTGAAGGAACTCGGCAGGTAGGTTGGCCCAAACATCTTGGAGAACTAACCACAGTTCTTCTGTGGATTTAGGCAGCCTCAGTTGCTTCTCTCTCTTCATGTAATCCCAGACAGACTTGATTACGTTGAGATCAGGGCTCTGTGGGGGCCATACCATCACTTCCAGGACTCCTTGTTCTTCTTTACGCTGAAGATAGTTCTTAATGACTTTCGCTGTATGTTTGGGGTCGTTGTCATGCTGCAGAATAAATTTGGGGCCAATCAGATGCCTCCCTGATGGTATTGCATGATGGATAAGTATCTGCCTGTACTTCTCAGCATTGAGGAGACCATTAATTCTGACCAAATCCCCAACTCCATTTGCAGAAATGCAGCCCCAAACTTGCAAGGAACCTCCACCATGCTTCACTGTTGCCTGCAGACACTCATTTGTGTACCGCTCTCCAGCCCTTCGGCGAACAAACTGCCTTCTGCTACAGCCAAATATTTCAAATTTTGACTCGTCAGTCCAGAGCACCTGCTGCCATTTTTCTGCACCCCAGTTCCTGTGTTTTTCGTGCATAGTTGAGTCGCTTGGCCTTGTTTCCACGTCGGAGGTATGGCTTTTGGCCGCAAGTCTTCCATGAAGGCCACTTCTGACCAGACTCCTCCGGACAGTAGATGGGTGTACCAGGGTCCCACTGTTTTCTGCCAGTTCTGAGCTGATGGCACTGCTGGACATCTTCCGATTGCGAAGGGAAGTAAGCATGATGTGTCTTTCATCTGCTGCAGTAAGTTTCCTTGGCCGACCACTGCGTCACGGTCCTCAACGTTGCCGTTTCTTTGTGCTTCTTCAAAAGAGCTTGGACAGCACATCTGGAAACCCCTGTCTGCCTTGAAATTTCTGCCTGGGAGAGACCTTGCTGATGCAGTAGAACTACCTTGTGTCTTGTTGCTGTGCTCAGTCTTGCCATGGTGTATGACTTTTGACAGTAAACTGTCTTCAGCAACCTCACCTTGTTAGCTGAGTTTGGCTGTTCCTCACCCAGTTTTATTCCTCCTACACAGCTGTTTCTGTTTCAGTTAATGATTGTGTTTCAACCTACATATTGAATTGATGATCATTAGCACCTGTTTGGTATAATTGTTTAATCATACACCTGACTATATGCCTACAAAATCCCTGACTTTGTGCAAGTGTACCTAGAAGAATTGATGCTGTTTTGAAGGCAAAGGGTGGTCACACCAAATATTGATTTGATTTAGATTTTTCTTCTGTTCACTCACTTTGCATTTAGTTAATTGATAAATATAATCTATCAATATAGTCTATTTTTGAAAGCATTCTTACTTTACAGCATTTTTCACACCTGCCTAAAACTTTTGCACAGTACTGTATATATATATATATATATATATATATATATATATATATATATATATATATATATATATATATATATCAAAATGAAACAGTCCTCAGGGACTAGTTTTTCTGAGTGGAAGGATACATAATGCACTTTGTATCGTAAAAATAACTTACCGTAAAAGCCGTTGTATAAGTTGATTTTTTAGGCATTTTTGCAAGGCCCTTAAAAAGGGGGGAGCGACTAATACACTGGTGCGACATATGCGCCGCTGTGTGTAAAAGTAAATTACTGTACCGGTGCCACAATGGGATTAATACAGCCATGGTTATGGCTCACACAAACTTAACTGTCAACAAGCCCATTTATTTTTTCAGGATCTATTCAGGTCATGTTTCTAGGTAGAAACACAAAAATACTGTTCTAATTAAAAGTTTTAATGTGTTACTCTCAATACCCTAAGTCATTTTGAATGTTAAAATGCAAGATTTCAGACCTCCTCTCGACCCAGACGCATGCGTACATGAAGAAAATATTGGTTAAATTTATCAATCTTCGGAATATGAAAACATCACAGCTATTCTGCTTCGTTGTTCATACAATAGCTGTCAGTCTCTATGAATTTCCTTATTCCCACCCTCCTGAGCCATTGATTTGTCAACATTCAACTGAACCCACCCCTGGGATCCGTAGCAAACAGCTATTGGTCAGAAAGACAAGTAAACTTATCTTCCATTCATTGTAACTGCAATGCGGTAATAATGCAGATGACTTTGAGACTGGATAAAGTAGGACAGTCAGACAAAAAATTAAAATGCTGCTCAGCAGGTTTGAAATTGTGCATTGTTGAATTTGCCAAAATACATGGTAATTGCAATGCTGAAAAAACAGGAGACAAAACTGTGTGACTGGAGACAAAACAAAGAAACTGAAAATGGCGAAAGAAAAACGAGCTGACAGAGGAGGAAAGTGGTTATGGTCCGATGTAGAAAACATTTTGTTTGAATGGAGTATGTTAAAACGACTAATACAAACTAACTTGTTCTACATCAGTGCAACGCAGTTGGACACTTGTAAAGTATGTGTATGGTTATGGTTCTGATTAATAAAACAAAAGTAATGTGTTTGTACAGCTGGAAATGCAATGAAATTGTACTGCATCGTATGCAACACTAAAATGTTTTCTTTACTGGTTATTAGATGGTGCACTGTTTCGTTTGTTTTTTTTTAATTGATGAAGCAGCACTGTTTAATACTTTTCTTTTAAATTTGAATTAATACAACAAATTTGTAAAAGCCAATGCAGCTAGAACTATTGTTCCAAGTATGGTTTTGGAAAAATGTTCAGTAAAGCAAAGATGATATGTTCTTGAACTTGTTTGGGTACTTGATAAGCAAAAATGAAATAGGTTAATACAGATGTGAGGTGGGCTGTATAAACTTGATTTACGCTCTGTTAATTATTACTTTTTAAATTTTAGAAATTTTGCAAAACGTTATAGTTTCTAGCAGTTTAACTAAAAACGAAAAACACTAAAATGATTAATGTAATAAAATGTTGCAAACAAGGGTTATTTTGAAACTAAACCTGTGTATCTTTCTTTATTTATCAGTGTTGAGCATTTAGGAAAAGTAAATTTAAAAACACATAAAAAAAGTGTTTTCTTAAAATTTAAGTCTCAAAAAAGGGGGGAGCAACATTTACGCCGGCACGACCTATAAAACTATTTTTTCTGTACTTTGTGTAATTAAGAAAAAAAATGCTAGCCATTTTATAAGCGAAATAACCCAGTCCAGGGTGTGCAGTAAGACAACTGAGATTTGCATCGTGCTTCAATGCACCCAGGGCGTGAATTAAGAATGCTTACTGCACACCCTGGAGTGGGTTATTTCTTACTTAATACATAGATATACAGCTTGACGTCATTACGCATTCATAAATACCAACACATGTTTTCAAAGGAAGAGGCAGCTGTTTTTGTGTTACAGGCACCAATTGCACATAACCCCCAAAAAACAGTTGCCAGTTCTTTTTCTTTTTTTTCTTTTTTCTTTTTAGCTGCAGTCTGCAGCATTATAAGCCACATCTGGGCGTAATTGTGTTGACTTATGAAAATGTGTCAACTCTAGTTTATCACATTTCATGACACACCATATTAAATATGATACGACAAAGTGGATTTCAATTAGAACGCTGCTGAAACAATAAAATTAAGATGGATTATATTACGAACATATTTTACTTTATTGAGGCAGATTCTTCTAAAATAGCTCATTTTAAAACAGCTACTAATTTCCAGCTCCACTTTAGATTTTAAAAGGAGAGTATTGTATTCCCATTCATCCTTGGCTTACCTTTGTGCACCAGATTTTTTTTTTTCTGTCAGTAACAATTTTGCACAGGATTAACTTCCTTAAAGTCAGAAGAAATGTATTCATAATAAAAGCAAACATTTTAAAATGATCCAAGTACACTAGGAAATATACAGTTATGGGCTACTGAGAGTAAATATATCAATATACATAAATTCCATTCTTTACATCAGTATTGATTATTGTGTTTCATGCACTTCTCCAGCATTTTACTTCTGACAAATATTCAACTGTTTTACTGCTGTGAAGGAATAAACCCAAGAGTCACTGAAAATAATACTAAATGCTACAGGGTTTTAAACAAACAAACAAAACAAACACATCAGTTCTAACAGAATTAACAAAAAAAATAAATTTCAGGAACACACAAACAAACAGTACTCGCACATCTTGCTTGGATCAATGGTAAAATATTTAGTTTGCTACTCCCTTGTTAGAATTACAAAACATGTTCACAATCCATAAACATTAAACTGCACACAAAAGGAATACAGTAATTAATTTTATATGATAGCATAACATGTGCAAATGTGTAAAGTAATAACTTCATGTACTTATAATACATCTCCAATAGCTCACCGTATAAAACATGGCAAACTGTAGCAGCTGTAAACATTTACTTCGCTATATATTTAGCACGCACAATAAATAAAAAAAACCCCACAAACCTGAACCTCAGATGCACTGTTCAGTTCAGAGTTTGTACAGCAAAATCTTGTCGGTTTGTCATTCCGCAACGCCAAAGTCTAGTCGCCATCTTCTGTATTCGAACAATAAGCCCATCTAAATTTGGCTTTACAATCATCTGTTGTTTTTGTGAGCGAGACCCCAGTATGTTTTCGATTTTTGGTAGTGACAAACATCTTGTACAACTGTACAAATAATACCTTTGCAGATTTTTTCAGTAGGCTGTAGACTAGTATATTAACTGGCTTGAAATAATTCAATGCTATGTGGTTTTCGAGCAGACATAACACAACCCAGACCACTCGGTGGGCTATTAGCGGTTGATTTACGGAATTATATTTTACTCTTTGTTCTTTATTAATTTAAAGTCGCTCTACATAAAACGTGCTTTTCCTTTTACAATTACTGTTTATTAATATAGTTTTACATTGTTGCAACAGTGTTCTATCTGCTGTAGGTCTGTCAAAGCACGGTAATAAGAAAGAGAGAGAAAGGAGGGTGTATTTTTGAACAGTTTATACAAACTACACAGTTATTGGAGGTGACATGAATCAGTGCACCAGTAGAAGCCTCTGGTGGTTGCAGAGAAAGTATTCACTTGCTTTCTGTACTACCGTTAACGCATCAGGGGTCGTATCTGTTTTTTCAAGGCTGTAAAAAACAAATCCTATAAATATTTGGGTGGGTGTAAATGGCTGTTTTTCAGAGAATTACGACGGTACGCCCCTTATCTGGAGCACTGTACTACAGAGCATCCCTTTAGGACTTTAAAAGACACATTTCAATGGATTTAACAAAGTGGTTGTTTCTTAGAAGCAGAAGTGTGTCCCACAATCATGTTCCAATTTCACTTCTGTATGTGCTTCAATTGTCTACCCCTCAGATCAGTTTATAGGTCTTGTACGTCATCCAGTTTGTTTACCGATGAGTTTCATTTTTATTGATAAGGGAAAGTGCCATGACAACATCGGCAGGGATAAAATGTATTGCACCCTAGCCTGTTTTCAGCATTAGAACGGCACATATATAAATATATGGAAAGCTCCACTAGGTTAGGTGCAATAACAACTCTGCTTATAATTTACAAGACAGCAGCACAGTAGTACTTCGTGAAATGTTTCAAATCATGTACTGTAAAACTGACAAGCTTTTTCAACGTGTATATATTTTTTAGCCCGCAACTGTGCTCATAAACGTCAAAAAACTCCTCCCAGACTCAAGTATTTGTGTGAAATTAAAACGACTCACTTATAAACAATATTTCTTATCATCCACCAATTCTCCAGTGAAGTTTGTTTTGCTTCCTCTACAGTATTTGATTTTGGAGCTACAGTAGGCAGAAAAATAGAACTCCAGAAAATGCTATGCAAGCAGGCAGTACAGTAGATTATTGTTAATTTTAAAATACAAACTAGAGCATTCTGTGCAGTAATAGGACCCAGGAATTCCATGTTTAATACTGAAACACTTTTATCCACTGTTTAAGCATTCATTTTTTTATCAATTAGTATTAGTATAGAATAAAACATTTGAATAGGCAAAAAATTGATTTTTGGAAGGGACAAATTCGACACTCCCATCTGTGATCGATCATGAGCATCGTTTTCATGGTCCTGAGCAGAAGATGGGCCACATATGGCAAGTTAAAACCCCACTGCAGTACCGGAGCAAAGTTTGGCTTACTACACCCAGCTCAGAAACCAGATCTTTGAGTCGTCTGAGGACGCGAACGATTTCAACACCAAAGTCATCCTTCCTCGACTGGAAAAAGCTGCTACAGACTGATGGTGATAATCCGACTGCCTATTGCATTGAAGGTACTTTTTGCAGAGGCTGTAGCCTATATTTTTGCTGGCTTACAAGGACATATACATTGGACAGTTAATCCATCTGTTCCATCTCTCACTGCCTTCCGTCGCCTCCTCAAGACCCGTCCTGTTTAGACTGCACTTGAAGATCTCTTGATCTACCCCTCCTACTGTGCACTGGACTTACCTGACCTGAGCACAACATTACTGGATCCTCAGCTAATGCACCATCCTTACACTATTGCATTACTAAAGCGTTTGTAAATATAACTTGCTGCAATCCTTACTTGTTGCTGTAAACTATACTGTATTTAAATATTAATCTTGCATTGTAATACTGTACTGCCCTGTCACACCTGCAAGTCGCCGTAGATAAAGGAATCTGTGAAATATACATAAATAAATAAATAAATAAATAAATAAATAAATAAATAAATATACAAATAATGTGTTTTGCCAATACATAAATACAGAATTTACACATTTGACATATACAATTGCAGTTTATGTTTTTTTCCCCCCATTTATCCACGCTGCAGCGGTAGTCAATGTCACAGGTTCTAGAGAGTATGCTTAATAACTAGGGCTTGAAGTTTTCAGTATAAGCTGATAACCCAAAAAAAAAAACCACACACCCTCGAAGACCTATTTAGAAGATTTAGTATTTTTTTAAACCGATAAAAATGTGAGTTGGGCAACATATTTTAAATGAAGTCAATCATGCACTACTGTCTTTCTACATAAGGAAAACAGCTTTCAGAAGGCGGGCAGTCAAAGGATTTCTCCTTCCAATACCTAATTGGGGAATGGCCACATCTGCGATTGCTGGCCGGGTCGATACAATTTAAAATTCTCCACGTCTTTACTGATCTAAGGTTTAATTGGCAAGAATCTATCCAGGATTGAATCCAACCTGTGACAGATGCAAACAAGCTCCAGCTTCTCTTATTCAAATGTACTGGCCCTGTCCCAGGCTGGCTCCTTTTTTGTCTTCAGTGTTTGAGACCTCCCAGATTCTTAAACTGCCCATTGCTCCCATCCCACACATTGTGATTTTTGGAGTGATACCTGATGATATACCCCTGTCAAATACAAATCAGACACCCTGGCTTTTGCAGCTTCATTAGGTGGACATCTGGTCTTGTTTGGTTGGAAACAAGCTGCCCCAGTCATATGTCCACAGGATGTATTTCTGATCACTGGAAAAAAAAAAAATAATTGTCTGTTTTTTGGTTTTTTAAAGTGTACCTAAAAGCAGTGCATGAGCCAGCCTGGATAGCCAAAAGCAAAAATATGTTTATTACTTGGCTACATTGTACAGTAAAACACGAGAAAGCAAGTATGCTTGAATACTCTTTAACACTTGATTATGTCACAAAGATACGGTCGTAACTAAGGTCCCACAGCTTGTGCATGAGAAGCCATGTCCTGGGGCCATAAATCTCAAAAGAGATGCAGAACCAGTGGAGAGAATTATCCAGTTTAGAGTTGCAAATTAATCTGAAAAGCGACATCCCATGACAGCAGTGATCAATGGTCCACATTATCCCTTCCAACTCCCCTAGGTTAAAAAAAAAAAAAAAAAACCTGCAAGTCTTTGCTTTAACACTGCGTCTCAGACCAAATATGAAGAATGAATCGCAAACTGACAGAGACAGGAAGAAGCCTACACGTCACTAGTGATATACTTAAATAAGGCAGTTTCTCCAGCAGCCACTGACAGATACCCACTGGGACACTGCAAGCTCTTGAGTCTGTTAGTGAGAGAGAGAGCCGTCACTCAAGAATGAACAGTAATTCTTGTAGGGACTTAATGAAGGATGCATACCAGTACTGAACTGTCCACACATAACATCAATCCCAGAACATAAAAGTTTATTGTATTTTATTAGCGATAGTTCATTTTATTCAGTAGTCCCTCGCTAAGCTGGAAGACAGACAGGTTGTCTGTAATAACAAGGTGACCGGTTTAAAAATAAAATTAAAAAAACACACATTTATAGTGCTCAATTTATTAAAAATATATAAATCATTGCACTGAAATAACATGAATGTGTTCTCTGTACACATATAAATCTGTACAGTAGGCCTATACAGTATAGTAGTAAAATCAAATGAATACCTAGCACACTTTCTTTCTTTCACAAAATAAATCATGCTGCTGCATTGTGGACATTACCATATTCAAAAATAATAAAAGATTATTAGGCTTCCAGGACTAGGCTGGGAAGCCTATTGTTATTGCTGGGATTATTCTTCTTCTTATTATTATTTTTCTTTCCGCCAGAGTTGCTCGAAAACTCACCAGATTTCGGTAGGTTGGTAGTTGTGTGGTATGGCGGCCATGCTGCATGACGTCAAAATCGCACGGTACAGATGTCATAAAATCACAAACTACAAAGATGATCTTCTCCCAAACCACTAGTCCGATTGAAACAAACCCAATGGCACATACAATCATAGTGTGGTTGTCTTTAAAGGGAAGTTGCTACAATAAAAAAACAGGGTGGCCGTGTTGGATGACATCAACAATATAAAAACTGGCTACAAAAACCTGTCTCTGAAGTCGCTAGTCCGATTGAACCAAAAATTGGCACACATGATCCTAGTGTGGTTGTCATTAAAGGTTGTTCAAGGGAGGTTGCTACAATAAAAAACACTGCGGCCACATTGGATGACATCATCAACATACAAAACTGGCTAATAACTCCTTATAGATTGCATATGGGGCCATGGTTACTATGGAACACATATAGTAACCCATGTATGCTCTATCAAAAAATGTTATTGCCCATGACCTTTGATCTCTCCTAAAGGTCAAATGTAAAACCGCCTTAACTCATAACAGAGTGCACATAGGGTCATGGTTACTTTGTAAAAATGCCATTCTGCACTATTTGCTAAAGCGTTTGGTACTGTTACTGGTCCTGGAAGCCGTAAAGTTGCTGGCAACTCTAGTTTTACATTGAAACTAAATGATTTCAGTGTATTCTTTTACTGTAGGCTACACAATGAACACATATTAGATAATGGTGCTGCATTTCTGAAAGCTTCTCCCCTTTTCCAAACGATCGATCACCGTTAGTTTAAACTGTAGAGTATGAGTTTAAATGCGCGCTTTTAAATCATGTTCTTAATTATAACGATTTAGTAGGTTACCTGTATCTGTTCTTCCATCTATTTTTGTCCTGCCTTTGGTGTCAGTATAACACTTTTTTTTTTTTTTAAAGTGTGTGTCTCTTTGGATCATGCATTTCATAGTGACCTAACGTCCCACTCAATTGGATATTATTAGGGGACATAAGTTGTGTCCGGCGTAGCTGAATGTACGGCATAACGATGTCTGTATTACCAAGGGACTACTGTTCTATGAAAAAGTAGCTATGGTTGATCACTCTCTGAAGGAATGACTTACTGTTGAGAGGATTAGTTGTGTTATAAAACCCTGGGGCCACAGTTTAGTCCCCTGTGGTGGCTGTACATTGCTTTAAGAGGCATTTTATTGTAACACAGTCAAAGTAAAAGCAAAGAAACAGTCTTCCTAAGCTTTCCTCTTCTTCAGGGGAATGTAGAAGTAGCTTACGTACTAGAACAAAGTGAAACAAGAACATAATCCTAGCATGATAACAAGACAGTATGGGACTGATGGAACTTTATTATGTCGGGGTGAATTTTTATTTCAGGGTAAATGAAGGCATTCTACTTATTTTAAATAACCAAGGGCATGTGGATAAAAATATCCCATGAATCATGATTGCACTTAAATATATTAAATGTTAAAATGTGAATTAATTCAAGCTATAGAGAGCATACCAAATGTGTGTGTGTATATAAAATAAATGGGCTGCAGTGCATTATGAAATGTTCACTTAGGGGGTTATGTGACACCATCAACAGCGAGAGTGAAGCTCAATCCCCAGCCTTACAGTCTGACCACAGCCTTTGAGGAAGGACCTGCCCCGTCAAAGCAATGTTGCCGACAACGCAAAGTGAGAGCAGGCTTCCACAACAGCAGGCTGATAGCTTTGCACACGACACAGGCATTAAGACTAAATACCTCCAATGTTTGTTTTCAAACACACTTTCCCTTGACAAAGGTATTTAAAACATACCGAAATGGTGGGAGGTTGGCCCTTTTGAGCAAAATGTATTTATTGGCATATAGTATTATTAAATCACAACAAGAAACTAAGTAAAGGTCTCCACACACCAGACGTGATGCGATTTGTTAATTGGCGACAAAACACTTTCGCAGCGACATGACCACACACCAGAAGCGACACAGAGACGATGTGACAGGTTTGAAAACTGCCAGATCGATACAACTGTTGAAAACTGCTATTAACAAAACTATTATCAAGACAGGTACATATTTGTCAACATGATGTTGTAATTAAGAGTGTCTTCTCCAACAGTATTTCAACAGATATGGCAATAAATCATACATACCAGGCTTATCCAGTTCCATATATTGTCTTTCAAATCTGTATCATTAAAATTGTGATGACCTTTGTTACAAAGCTCTGGATATTTTTTCAACGGCAAGTATTATTGTTTCCTCTGTCATTTTGGATACTGCTTCACCCTGCTGTTCTCTGATTGCTCAATGCACTAGTTGATGCTCCAGATGCTGCTCCCGTGTCACCTGTGGTGTGAAAGACACTTATCAAAAGTATAGGTTCTATTCATATTGTCGCATCGCTGCAGTTTCACTTGCCGCATAGTCTTGGGTGTAGCAGCTTTAATACATGTATAAAAGAGTTTACAGTGTTCTCTCCACAGTGTACTTCTATAGAGTAGTAATGCACTACAAACTGTTTTAGTGTCAATTAGTGGATTCTGTAATTGCACTAATCTTATGCAAAGCACTGGCTGTGCTTTTGAAATTGATTAGCTGCAAAATTACATATTTATTATGATATTATGAAAGATTATTGAGGTATAATAATGCTAGAAGATCAGCAAGACATGCTTATTTCTCTAATCTTATTGAGGAAAATAAAAATAATTCCAGGGTGCTCCTTTTAACAATAAACTGGTAAACCCTTCTTTACCATCTGTTAGTAAAATTGAAGTGTCTTCAAGTAAGTGTGAAGAATTTCTTAATTACTTTCAAAATAAAATAAAAGTCCATTAGGGATCAAATTCCAGTTTATGGCCCTGACTTACAGTGCCTATAGAAAGTCTACACCCCCTTGAACTTTTTTCACATTTTGTTGTGTCAGTGCCTCAGAGTTTCATGCATTTAAATGACAATTTTTTTCCACTTATCTACACACCATACTCCACACTGTTAAGGGGAAAAAAAGTTTTTTATTGAGAAAAAAATGATATATTAAAAATACAAAACTGAAAGTCCCCCGAGTTAATACTTGGTGGAAGCACCTTTGGCAGCAATTACAGCTGTGAGTCTGTTGGGATAGGTCTCTACCAACATTGCACACTTAGATGTGGCAATATTTGACATTTTTTCTTTACAAAACTGTTCAAGCTCTGTCAAGTTCCTTGGGGAGCATTGATGGACAGCAATCTTCAAGTCATGCCACAAGTTTTCGATTGGATTGAGGTCAGGGCTCTGACTGGGCCACTCAAGGACATTTACCTTTTTGTTCCTTAGCCACTCCAGTGTAGCTTTGGCTGTGTGCTTTGGGTCGTTGTCATGCTGAAAAGTGAACTTTCATCCCAGTTTCAGCTTTCTTGCAGAGGGCAGCAGGTTTTCCTCAAGGACTTCGCTGTACTTTGCTCCATTCATTTTCCCTTCTATCCTGCCAATACCCCAGTCCCTGCCGATGAGAAACATCCCCATAACATGATGCTACCACCACCATGCTTCACAGTAGGGATGGTGTTCTTTGGTTGATGCGCTGTGTTGGGTTTGCGCCAAACATAACGCTTTGCATTTAGGCCAAAAAGTTCCATTTTAGTTTCGTCAGATCACAAAACTTTTTGCCACATGGCTACAGAGTGTTTTTTTGCATACTTCAAACAGGATTCAAGGTGGGCTTTCTTGAGTAATGGCTTCCTTCTTGCCACCCTACCATACAGGCCAGATTTGTGGCATGCTTGGGATATTGTTGTCACATGCACACTTTGACCAGTCTTGGCCATAAAAGCCTGTAGCTCTTGCAAAGTTGCCATTGGCCTCTTGGTAGCCTCTCTGTTCAGTCTCCTTCTTGCTCAGTCATCCAGTTTGGAGGGACGGCCTGATCTAGGCAGGGTCTTGGTGGTGCCATACACCTTCCACTTCTTAATAATCGTCTTGACGGTGCTCCAAGGGATATTCAAGGACTTTGATATTTTTTTATACCCATCCCCTGATCTGTGCCTTTCAACAACTTTGTCCCAGAGTTCTTTTGAAAGCGCTTTGGTGCTCATGGTTGAGTCTTTGCTTTGAAATGCACTACCCAGCAGAGGAAACCTACAGGAACAGCCAAATTTATCCTGAAATCATGTGAATCACTACAATTTAACACAGGTGGAGGCCACTTAACTTGGTGTGTGATTTTGAAGGCAATTGGCTACACCTGAGCTAATTTAGGATTGCTATTACAAGGGGGGTGGACACTTATCCAACCAAGTTATTTCAGCTTTTATTTTTAATTAATTTTCTACAAATTTCTAGAATATTTTTTTTTCACTTGGAAGGTGTGGGGTAGGATGTGTAGATAAATGAAAAAAAACACTATTTTAATGCATTTTAATTCCAGGCTATAAGGCAACAAAAGGTGAACATTTTGAAAGCGGATGTAGACTTAGGCACTGTAAGTAACCCAGACAGACTGGGGGAAACAGTGCTGGAATATTTTGCTTTGATTACTGCTGAGGAATTAAACATGACTATAATGCAGATGAAATCTGCAAATAGTACTTTAGATCCAATTCCAACTAGATTTCTGAAGGATATCTTTAGTTTCCTGTGCAATTATATTCAGAGCCAGAGGCTTGTAGGTGGGTACGTATGCAATAAGGTCCGACAGGGTGTCCATATACATCGAATATATGTATGCCTTGGGGCGAAGTAGAGTGCCTCCAACCCCCGAGTATATTCCATATATACGGACACCCTGAAGGGCCTCATTGCATTTATAATCTAGGTAAGACAGTCGATTTGGAGAAGAAAAAAAAAAAAAAAAACACCCACACAACACAAATCATGTTTAGGGCAAAACATTTTTTTATTAAATATTCTTACGCCAATAAAGTAGTCCCATTTATAACTTTGAACTACACACTTAGTTAAGCTTAGTAAACTAAATTTAATTGAAACATGCAAAAGTAAGTACATCTTTATTTTTGATATTGTGTACATTGACATTGAAAAGATACACCAGGGGGCAGAGTTGAGATGGCACATAGTAATTCTTTTCCTCTCAGTACAGACACTGTTCCAGCAGAACAGACGGGAGGAATAAAAACACACCGTCTCGGATTTCAATAATGTTTTAAGGTCTGTGTTGGAGAGGGGTGGATAATGTGCTGACATGTCTTTGTAGTTTTCTGTAGCATTTACAAACCGCTAAAAATACATTATTTGTGATTAAGTAGGGGTGAGTGTGTATTGACAGATTCCCCAGTTTTGTTTTCATTTAGACAGCGGTTTATTCAACTCAGAGACTAATGAAAGTCTAGAGCTTGAAATTTGATATTCTCCTTGGGCATTTCTATAGAAATCCCTTAGTATTTTATAAACATTTTCTTAAGATGTGCATTTTCCACAATTGAGACATTAGTTTTTTGTTTTAGCCAGTCCTGAAAGACAGCGATTCCCCCTACCCCTCCCGTTTTGCTATCTCCCAGTTCATTTAATTGTTCATCATCCAAAATCGGCATGTCTACTTACTACTATTGGGATTTTTTTGCTGGTAAATTGGTCACTCAGTTTTATAGTTACTTTACATCTGTAACTGTAAACAATGACTACCGGTACTTAAAATTCTATGAGACAGCGCAGTGATTTCGAATATGGGACAAGGCTCCAACTGTCCATATCCATCCAATATACAGACAGCTGGAACCTTGCTTGACCAATCACATTGCTTGTTTGTTCAAATTGGACGGGAATTTGTCAAATTGGCTGCAATCTCATTCATGTTCCGTTTGGTATCGGTTTGCTTATTAATATTAACCACAGCGGTTTAAAAGATAAATAAATCACACCATGATCGCGGACAATACCACATTGCATGATATCTCTTTTGTTTGTAAAATACATGTCTGTAGTCTCTTGTTAATTAAACTGAACAATAGTTTTAATACGTGCACTCCAACCACTGTTACCCATAACAACTGTAAGTCGCCCTGGATAAGGGCATCTACTAAGAAATAAATAATAAATAATAAAAATAATAACAGTATTGGTATCATCCTGCACTTGAACGTCTGTTTGTTTTTGGGGTTTTTTTGGTCAGGAGCTTCAGTAATTTAGAGATATAGAACAAAATCATCCATCCATCCATCCATCATCTGTAACTACTTAATCCTATAGAGCAGGGGTGTTCAATTCCGGTCCTGGAGGGCCGGTGTCCCTCCTGGCTTTTGTTCCAACTGTGCTCTAAATTACTTAATTAGACCAATAATTGGTAATAATTGATCCAATTAAGTAATTTAGGTCAAAGTTGGTACAAAAGCCAGGAGACACCCCTCCAGGACCGGAATTGAACACCCCTGCTATAGAGGGTCGCGGTGAGCCAGAGCCTAACCCGGCAGACACAGTGGACAAGGCAAGACTACACCCTGGATGGGATGCTAGTCCATCGCAGGGCAACTAAGGGGCAATTTAGAGAGGCCAATCCATCTAGCAAGCATGTCTTTGGACTGTCGGAGGAAACCAGAGTACCCGGAGAAAACCCATGCAAACTCCCCTCAGACAGACCCGAGGCTGGAATCGAACATAGGACCCTGGAGCTGTGAGGCAACACCGCTATCACCGCCCCACTCATTAGAACAAAATAATGATTTATCTAATATTAATTTATACGTTGGGCTGCAGCAGCAGGCTTAGCATGGTTAATAGGTCTGTTCAGCCCACTTCTAATTGTTGCAATACAGTAATTTTCTAAACTATTGTTAAACAATTACACATGCCCATCCCTAATTTAAAAAAAAAAAAGTAATTTAGCAGAGGGGGCTTGGTTTTCCGGTGGTTAAAGAAAGGGGCTTGTTACCAGGAGGTTTCTAGTTCAATCCCACCTCAGCCACTGACTCACTGTGTGTGACCCTGAACAAGTCACTTAACCTCCTTGTGCTCTGTCCTTCAGATGAGATGTAAAACCAAGGTCCTATTGTAAGTGACTCTGCAGCAGAAGTTGGGATGCATAGTTCACCCCCTAGTCTTAGTCGCTTTGGATAAAAGCATCTGCTAAATGACTTTTTTTTTTATTTATAGAGTGTATACCCCTGATCAAGTCAATGGAAACAAATTAAATCATAATACAGTATTTGTATCCGTCTGTTTCATTGAGTCACAAGACATCATGATTTGTTACATCAACTTTATGGCACAGTTAAACACACTTGTTTTGGGGTAGTGGTGCTTGGCGAACAGAACTATTTTGTTTGATCATAATGAGCTGAAAACATAAAACAGGAACAGCATTTTTCAAAACAAAAGGGCATGTCTGCACATTCTATTTTTTGCTGTACAATGGCATTAACGGCTGGGTTCATAGCAGCGATAAAGAATGAGTGAAGCAGTTAAGGATGACTTAAAAAGGCAGCTATATTTCAAAGATTCTGGACTGAGTACCATGTTCGGTATATACCCAGAGCTGGTACTGTAGGATACTACACATAGTATATACTGTGCAAATATCCAAAGTGCAAAGTAGGATTTCTCCCAACACACACAACAGACATTGCTATTTTCCTGGGAACCTTATATTTACTTTCATTACAATATAATAAAAGATTTCTGATTCAGAGCCACAGATATCCCCATAGGGTGAAAGTAGCTTGAGGGCCAGGATGTCAAACTCAGTTTCACCCAAGGTCACATTGTAATTGAATGTTTGATTTGCAGGTCTGGAAAAAAGTCTTTTACTATTTCTGTTTTTTAAACTTTTTTTTTTTTTTGGGGGGGGGGGGTTTAGAAGAGAATCTCACACAGAGCCTCTTTGCTGGAGAGCCTGTAAAACTCACATTAGCAAACAATTTTCAATCTGAGAATAACTGTTAAAAACACTATTATTCAAAGACCAAGAAACAGCAAATGTAACAAAGACTTCTGTAACGGGGAGATCTGTGCTGACTATCTGGCATGCGTGGTACTGCAGGAAGGGGCAGCAGCCTCGTAGATCCAACTGTCAGTCATGGCAGTGACACAGAGAGGTGTGGAAGAGGGAGTGTTGGCTTTCCCTCTCTCTGAGTGGTTGAGAGGCAGGCCTTGTGGGATTGCTCGGTCCATAAGTACTGCGCTTGGTTATGCATTCAGGTGGCCGTGATTGGAAAACACACAGAGATGCTGGCTGTGTAAACATAGACCAGGCAAGAACACCAGTGGTTGGAGCGAGTGACCAAAACAGGCAAGCATGGCTGAGGAAGACAGCCAGCAATAAATAAATCACTTATTAAAATATATTGTTATGTACCCTTCTGACTCCCATGTGTGTCAGTGAATTGCCCACCACCCTTCCACAGCTTCATATACAACTTAATATAATATGTGTGTGGCTCCAGGGTGATTAATCAATTATTGATCGCCATTGCTTTTATCTTGCAAACATTGTCATTATATATATATATATATATATATATATATATATATATATATATATATATATATATATATATATATATATATATATATACACACACACACAGTACAGACCGCCTATTGACCACCGCATTTAGCCATGCTAAAAGCTAAGGTACTAGAGAAATGATACTCAGAAATGACATTACAGATAAACTGGGACACTCAGCAGCCAGCCTCACTGTTTTGGGCCAGAAAATATAACTACTGCATAACACTACAGCATTTTGTAAAATAGTTATGTTCCGTTTATAGTACATGTGAAAGAATAACGTGCTAACTGCTAAACCCAAATGACGTGTCTTTCTGCGACTCGCTTTAAAGTGAAGGAGCATGAAAATGTGCTTTCTGGGATTCAAATGAGGTGAATGAAGGCGTGCTATCGTGCTCCTCAAATACAAAGTGATACTTATACCAGACAAGCGATCTAGCAAATCTACCAGAGCACAGGAAGTACGCTTCAGCAGCTGTTAGAGCTCCATGTGAGTCTTAATAACATACTAATACCAGGAAAATTATTAAAAGTCATGACTTCTGCTATAAACAATACGCTCCTTTGAGCAAACTACTGCAAAAAATCAATTTAAAAAAAAAGTCTCAAAAGGTGCAAAGCAAAATAGCAGCTTTAATGAATGCAATCAGTTCCTGGCACTACACTTGAGACCTATATAGCACTTCCATTTGCTACATAGGTCTCAACACATGCCACTGCCACTTCCGTCACCCGCAAGCCAACCTGCCACACTTGGTGATCAGAACAGGGATACAGCACCAGAGTCCCAGGCCAGGAGGGAGATGGTACTGCGGTACACATTTTGTTATTTTTCTGGATTTTTTGTGTGTGAAGGGAAATGAATCCTATGATCTGGCCGTGAGACCCCATCTGTTGGGTATAAAGGAGTACTCCACTGCAGAGCAGGAGGAGGAGGAGTGGTGCGCCTACTGCTGTCGCTATGAGCATGAGAAGGAACTGCCCGGAGGTTGTCTGGGACACAGACGAGAAAGGGGATGAGCCCAAAGTCCTGTTGTGTCCAGCGCCCAAGTGGGAGGAACCCGAGGGCCCAGAAGGGGGAAGCCGGAGCATCCACAGCCCAAGTGAGTATGCCACACCA
The DNA here is from genome assembly GCA_030684275.1 of Acipenser oxyrinchus oxyrinchus. Classification (NCBI taxonomy): domain Eukaryota; kingdom Metazoa; phylum Chordata; class Actinopteri; order Acipenseriformes; family Acipenseridae; genus Acipenser; species Acipenser oxyrinchus. Next base: position 31,732,692 of record CM060250.1, read on the forward strand.
CTGTCAGCCTTTCTGCTGCCAGCAGTGCCACAGGAAGAGGACCTCACCCAGCTGTCAGCATTTCTGCAGACAGCATTGCTACTGGAGGAGAACCTTGCTCCGCTGTCAGCACTGCCGCCGTCAGCGATATCATGGGCAGCATTCCCACAGCCAGGATTGACCCAGCTGGAGGAGCCAACTGGTGCGCGGTCAGCATTTCCACAGCCAGCACTGTCACCGACAACATTTCCGCCCGTAGGCCCATTGATGCCTCCATGCTTGGCCCAGGAATATAGGCAAGACTTTTGTTTTGTAAAGTGTTTTGTTTTTGTTTAAATATTTTATTTAATAAAGAAACAAGCGCATTTGCGTCTTGTCCAGTAGTACTTGCCCAGTAGCACTTGCCCGCTGTTTGTTCCATTCATGTCCTGGCCTGCCTTCATCCACTGTCTGCAAAGCATTTCAGTTAGTAGGGCAGTGGTCTTCACTTTTTTAATGGACGCCACTTTCTAAAAAATATATCAAGCAAGGGCCGCACCAAATATTAAAAACAATGCTTACCTGCTTAACAGGAGGAAGAGCGGAAGTGTGCCAGTTGCTCTTTGACCTTCTGTCTGCAGTATTTGTATTCACTTACAGCAATCCTTGTAAGACTGTCCAAATGTTCTTGTGTCAGTTTATTCCTGTGTTTGTTTTTTTACAGTGTTCATTGTGGAGAAAGTAGATTCACAGGTGTATGTGCCAACAAAAAAAGACAGCACTTTGAGCACTTTGTTGTCTCTGATTTGCGCTATCCAGTTCGGAGACATTCCAAAAATGATAAACTCCTTGCTTCAGCTCTGCTTTCAAAATGACATCCGACTGGAGCTCCACTACTTCATTTTCCACTGCTGCTTGGTCTGCTCCTAAGTCGGTGACACAGATGAAACACTTGCAAGAAAAGGGTTCTCAACAAAACAAAAAAGTTCTTTCAGACCCATGATATCGTCAAATCTGGACTGAAATTCCTTCTGCAGTTCGTCCAAAATTAGTACAAAAAAATCAGCTCTAATGATTCAGTAGTCCTGTACTGTCTGATGCGAGTCACTTCAATTTTGGAAAATGCAGAAAGGTAGCACTTTGTAAGTCAGGAACAAATAATGTTCTTATTTTGCTCTGAAATGCTGTTATAACACAGAGCATGTCACTTGGCATTTTTTGCTTGCCTTGTAATTGTAGGTTGAGAACATTGAGTGACCTTGTAATGTCAGGAAGAAAAGCCAGCTTTATTAGCCAGTCTGGATCATCAAGTTCATTTTCTTCTTTTCCCGTACTTTCATGGAAGTTGCGAATTACAGGGAACAGGCTGAGAAATCGTTCCAGCACTCGCCCTCAAGAAAGCCACCTGACTTCGTTATGCATAACCAAATTGGTGTACTCTGTTTCATACTCCAATTAATTCTCTTAACTACTGGTGGTTCAGGGCTTTTGAAACCATTTAAATTCACAATCTTGGTGAGAACCTGCATAATATTTGCATTTCACTTTATCACCTTGCTCACATGAGCTTTTTGGTGAATTATGCAGTGAAACACAAAAAAACACTCACTTTTTCAAAACACTTTTTCAATGAGCCGACGAGCTGGTTGTTTTGCTTTTCCGAATGGAACTACCAGGTCGGTATCTTTCATTAAGTTCCCCATGCACAGTCAAATAATGTCGCCCCAAATTGCTGGTTTTTAATACCGAGACGGTTTTCTGGCACATAAAGCAAACTGGCTTTTCAGATTCCTCGTTAAATAAAGAAAAAGTCATTTGTCTCTCTCCTGAAACTTACAGTGCTCATCCTAAACTTTCCTCCGTTTTACAGTAGTTCCAGCTTCAGTTTCGTTCACAGACCCCTCATTTTCAGCAACCGCTGCCCTCGCAGTGGGTTCATTATGCGGGTCATGGTCGCTTTCACGGTTTTTATCCAATTCTGTTTTTTTTGTTCGTCAAAACGGGACAAGATACCGATCCGTTCTCTTACTGAAAGCATTCGAGCCTTGCGATGTTGAGCGAGAAACAGAAATTTAAATGCATTCTGGGAGTTGTATTTTACATACCTCCCGGTCATGTACTTCTAACACTAAAGCAGGAGGTGAGTAAAATACAACTCCCAGAGTTCATTTTGGTTTCTATTTCTAGCTCAACCGCGCAAGGTTATGAATCCCCTTTTTTATTTCTAATTTAAACAAATCTTTATTAACAAAGGATCATTTGAAGGGGCAAATTTTAGGTCATGAGGGGCCGCTCAATGAAGACCACTGCAGTAGGGGAAGCAGCTGTCATTAACCAGAAAGAAAAGAAGACATTTAAGGGACGGGGACAATTTCATTCTCCTAAGGAAACAACTGAAGAGCAATGCTACCTCAAAGCAAAGTTTGCAAACAGATTTATTGAACCTACCTTAGCAGCAGATATATCATAACTGAAAATGAAAGGTTTGGTGTAACATATGGGGTACCTGTGCATTCAAAACTGCACATCTGTGAATGGGAGTGCACAATTTGTGGCATAATTTTGTTAGCAACTGTACACCTACTTTAACTGTAAAAAGTGTATTGTTTGATCTGTTGATGGTTCACACTAATGATGCTAAGCCTTCCAAGCAAATCACAGCTAGCATCTATACTTGTTCACTGTACCTTTTCACCTCCAAACTGCCCTTCAAACTGCCATGAGAATAAACAGATATGTCACATATCGGACGAAAGTTAATTTACACTTTTTTAGCCCATAGAGCAGATTAATCCCAAAAAGAGTTAATAAATAGCCTAAAAGCGCCTACATTCTCAATGAATGTATATTCTAACATCTGGAAGATTATATTTTTCCTCAGTAAACTATGCTGACAAAAAGCCATGTTAACATTTTTGCCCGGGCCACAAATAAATAGAATCGTTTACAGCTATGTAAGAAAGGGTTGTCAGATGGAATCATGCACGATGGAGTTCCTGCTTTTCCCTGGAGTAATAGAGATACATAAAAGCACAAGTACAGTAAGTAATGGATTGTTTTTCATGTTTCTTTTGAAATTTGCAACTCAAAAGTTTTACAAATGATATATGTCAAGATTTACCTACATTGAAACAATATACACAGTATAAACAATTTAAATTTCCAGCTGCGGCAGGCACAGAAAACTTACAAGCACAATTTACTGCTCTCTTAAGCTGAACTCTACATTCAACATTTAGGCCTACTGAATTATGGCATTAAACATTTCTTGACATCAGTAGTAATTGGAGACCAACGCCTCGTTCAACATCTGTTTCCTGGAAACAACGTTTTAATGTCAAATAGCCACTGGTGTAGTTTCACTTTCGTATGTTGAAGAATGTCCAGACAGGATGTTTAAAGAATGAAACTGCCAGATGGAGGCAGTCACTTGGCTTGCCACTTGCAAAAATGTGGCAGAACTAGCTCCTTACTGTAGCTTCCAAAGGTCCCTGTATCTGTTACTGATGGAAATTTGCAGTATAACTGGCTCAAGGCAACTAATGATGCTTGGCAGAGCTTAAAATAACCTTACCACAGAATTTGCTTAGAATTAAAAGGCATTGTGATTGGTCTTATTAGAATGATTTGAACACAACGGTACACACAGTGAACAGTTTGGGGTGACCAGGTTATTTCTACAGGCTAGCTTAGTGTAGTTGAATAAACCAGACTAATGCTTTTAAAAAGCTTTTTTTTTTTAAAATTATTTAAAACAGTCAAAATTATGAGAAACGAACATGTCTGCTATTGGAGTAATAGGCAACTTTTCTCTGGCAAATGGACGTTTTTTTGTTCCTTTTAGAAAAACTTTAGAACTGGCATCCTATAAATAAAGATGCTGTCCAAAAGAAGAAGAAAGGTTTAAAAGTAAAATAATTCTCAAAATGTCATTGATCTACAATGCAGGCTTTTGTTTCATTACTGTGCTCTTACTGAGGTGACATTACAGTTCTCCCCCTTTGTAACGCTAGTCGGGAGCCATAGTTACAAGAACGTTACATTTTCAGCGTGCTGTTTGGGTTCCACCTTATAAGGAGTATAAAATGCTACTGTAATGGTATTATGGAGGCAAATAGCAGCCAGGACAATGCTGCCTTATAAACAATTGCATTGTATAAAAGGACCACCATATAAAAGGGGACACTGTATAAAAAAAAACAAGCATTACTGTTTAGCAGTGGCATAGCTAGGCTTGGAAATGTGTGTGGGCGGGCAATGACCAAAGGACTGACAACACAGGAAATAAAGTTTATATTGCAAAAATTATTTAAATCCATTAAGGACCGGGACCATGTTAACCGTGATCGTGTAAACAGAATAAAAAAAAAGCACTTAGTTTTGATGACTTACAGGACCACCGTACTTTGCATTACAGGCTTGAAACACATATCAATGCACAGGGAAGGGACTGACATTCACTTCCTGATAGTTTTCTTTCTTTCGTGTGATGTCACTGAGAGGGGCATTTAGTGTCTAAAGGGCGGAGACAGTTTACAGCAGCCTGGCAGAGACAAAACCAGAAACAAAACATCACAGGAACTTGTTTATAGCCAATACACTGTAAATCTATTGTATTTGACTTATAATTATATTAGAACATTTATTCTGTCTTTTAATTAATTTAATTTATTCTGTCTTTTAATTAATATATTCTGTCTTTTAACATTTATAAATATCAAAAAACGAGTGGACATAAGCATATACCATTTCATAAACTAAATGTATCATGTATGTGTCCCCCATATTACTGATACTAATGTAGTGAATAATATTTATAAATAAAAAAGTTCATTTGCCCAAACATCAATATTTTTCAACAAAACTTTCAGGAAGTATTGTAATGTCCCTCGGGTCATAGAATAATGTGTTCTTATACATGTATCTCTAAGCAGGATACATCATTTTAAAAAAAAAGCAAAAAGTTTGTATGGTTTCTGAAGTACTGTACACTGTTCCACAGAGTGTTCTGAAAAAAGGACACCATTTCCAAGATGCTACTGTAAGACTGTGCATTTTTATAGGAAGAGCCTCAACTACAGCCAAAAAAAGCTTGGTCCTGGGGGAGCATCCCACTTAAAAATGCTTGGTCCTGAAAGGGTTAAAACCCTGACTACATGAAATATTTTCCCTGTAAGTCCACTTAAAATGTTAGTAAATGACTTACCATTGCCTAATTAGTATCCTCTGGTCTCCGCTCCACCTTACAGGGTAAGGCATTGGGGCTTGCTGCTGAACATTGCAATTATAGGAGTCATACTCCAGCGAATCGCACAGGTCTATTTCAAACTACAGGAGAGACCGCATGTTCAAGTGACTTGTCAGCATTGAGGCCTGCACAGCTGTCTTAATCCTGTTCACGGTGGAGAACAGCCTTAAAAGTGTGTGCATATTTGGAAAGATAATCAAGTGGCAATGATCTCAAACTTAAATTAGTGTTGGCTCATTTTTCCACACAGTTGATTTGCAATTTATTTGTTGAACGAAGACCAAAAACTTCAGCTTCATCCATATTTATATTGTACAACAATGTACATGCCAGTAGTAGTAGTTTCTCTATTGCCAAATGTGTCCAATGTTGGCAAGCATGCAGAAGCGGCTTTCATGAGGCTATATCATGTGTCATTTTGAAACCGGCTGTTCAATTCACAAAGTTGACAATCTAGTAAAATATGATTCCACACTGCTCTCAAATCTTCATTAGAGTGCTCCCTGGTTGCTCCCCAAAGATTAAGTAAGAAATGAATCATCCAGTCAATTGGGTAATTTTTTCTTCTGACATTGATTTTCGCATGTTGCCATTTCCACTGCTGAAGTAGATGTAAATGAATAATATGCAGATTCGGGGAAAGAGGATGATATGGGACTTGGTTTTGTGGCTTCATTATCTGTCCGTTGTCTTTTAAAAACATTAAATACTCTTTTGTTTTGGCATGTTGACCGCTGCACTACTACTAATTAGCCTGCAAGTTTGCTTAAAAACTGCACATTTTAAATAAAGTTGGAATATGGAAACATCTGGGACTTAAAGAGATCCACGGCAACTGCCTCACAAGCTGTCAATCAAACGTGGCTTGAACACGATTCATTGAACAAGTAGAAGATCCCACCCAAACATTGCATCACAATGACTACTTTGCTTTGATTGGCTAAAGCCTGCGACATTTTCTCTATAGCCTATTTGTGCTAAAGTTGAGCTCCTGCCTTCAGTGTGCAGTTTGGAAAAAAAAAATTATAATTCATACATACATACATACATACACACACACACATTTAAACAAACTTGGCACTCGCATAGCCGAGATTTGGCCGTGGCTATGCCCTGCTGTATATACTGCCGGCAGGCACTTTTTTAGAAATGATTTTCTCTTATAGGTTACAGCAGGTTTACCTGGGGGCTCCATCCATTGATGTATAGAGACCACATGGGGGGAAATAGCTTACTTTCCAAACCTAAGATTCTTCTCCAGACCAAAATAAGAACCCCTTCAGCTCACACTTGCATGGGTGAAAGTTATTTAAGTTTTTTTTTTTTATCCTGTTGAACTATAACTTGATTGAGACCATAGGCGCCTAACCCATTGGGCACAGGGAGGCAAACTATGCATTTGGCCCCTATTTTCTTGCTCAGTTAATACACAATATTATTCTATGTTTTGTTATGGTTTTGCCTTTAAATGGTTTAAAATGTAATAAAAAAAAAAAAGTTGTCAGTCATTTAAAATAAATAAATAAAATAATAAAACACAGAACTACACAAACATTGGTTTGACCCATAGTCCGCACTGCACTACTTACAACAGCTAAGGTTAGAAGCAATGTGACTGCAACAGAAGATGCTTGGCAATCTGGAGACTACAAAATAATTAATGAAATATAGGCTAGGTAGTTGTCAGTTTAGTTTGTTTTATTCTGTATTAAATTATATTCATTGAAAAAAAGGCAAGAGATAACCAGATGGTTATTTATTTATTTTTTAAAGAAGGAAGTTGGTTCATGTTGCTGCAGGGCCATGAACGGGTTTAAATTAACATAAGCCCGCTTTTAGTTTAGTGAAGTAGGCTATAATGTTTTGTTTTTTTCAATTAAAAAGTAGGCTATAATGTTTATTGAAATACATTTTCAGCTTTCATATTGAAGCTTGCGTATTACTCATTCAATCAAACCAAGTAGGGTATAGCTTGTACCGTCAAGATGTTTTTCAAGTCAACGAAGCTTATTTGTGTATAAAAAACAACAATAAAGGGTTGACCCAGGTCCCAGCGACCCACCACGGTTGACATGCTTTGACCTGGCTTGAGAGAGACAAAACGCATGATGGCCTTTCATAAGCCGACGAAATAACAAACAGCCACGCCTGCATGAAGGTTTCACTCCGCAAGGAACATTTCTGTTTAGCCATATTTTTATTGCTTGAGAAACACCATGAGCCAGACTGCAGCAGGGATGAAGAAACATTTGCTCTAATAATATATATATATATATATATATATATATATATATATATATATATATATATATATATATATATATATATATATATATATATATATATATATATAGGCAGCAGGTTGTGTGAGATAGCAGGGAGGGTTAAAACCTCCCTGAAGAGAAAATGCACCTTTTGGTTTGTTTGATTGTATTGTTTTATTGTTTCATTTAATTTGTTAATTGTTTTATTATTAATTATCCCTGCACCTGGTAGCTATTGTTAAATTGGGACCAGGTGCAGGATATTAGAAGAGCAGTCAGTCTGCTCAAGGCTGCTGAGTAGAAGGAGGCAGAAGAGGTGCTCTGTCTCCGAGTAGCCAGAGTGAAGTAAGTGCTGTGTTAGTGTGTGTTGTGTGGTGCCAGGTAAACGGCTTAGCCGTCCTGCAAGTTACCTGTTACCTGTTACCTGTTTAGTAAGCGCTCCAAAAGAAGTTAGGTTTTTGTTTTGTATTTGTTTGTTTTTGTGTTGAATTAAAAGTAGCACAATCGCGCTTAAAACTCAATTTCTCTGTCCTGGGTCATAATTAAAGGGGCACGAACCCGTGAGTGCTATGGATCGTTTACATATGGTGGCAGAGTGTGGGGGCGCCCCTACGACCCTAGAAATGGAGAGCATCGAAGAATTGATCGAGAGAATCAACCGCAATACTGCTGCTCAAATAGAGCAGACTGCGCGAATGGAGAGATGGCCGATAGAGATGGGGTTGGCACCGCTGCTTCCGGAGCCCAGAGGGGAAGAGCTGCCGCTTCCAGAGCCCAGAGGGGAGGAGCTGCCGCTTCCAGAGCCCAGAGGGGAGGAGCCGCCGCTTCCAGAGCCCAGAGGGGAGGAGCCGCCGCTTCCAGAGCCCAGAGGGGAGGAGCCGCCGCTTCCAGAGCCCAGAGGGGAGGAGCCGCCGCTTCCAGAGCCCAGAGGGGAGGAGCGCTTCCGGAGCCCAGAGGGGGAAAGCATACCAACACCACAGCCCGACCACCACCCCTACGGTCCAGTCCGGCGTCGCTGCGTCGGTCCCTCACCTGCTCCAGGACACCCTGCCGGTCTTCCTGGACCTCCCTATGCTGGACCTAGAGCCCAGGAGTCTGCAACACTGGCCACAGCTCTGCCCCTGGTTCCCTGCTCCGCTCTCCCGAGCACCCAGGCGTCGCTGGGCTGCTGCCAGGCGTCGCTGTCGCTCCCCTGTTTGCTGCTTCGCTTTCCCTGGGTGATCGGACATCACTGCGCCGGTTCCCAGGGAAGACCTCTGTCCACTGCTGCATCCTCCAGTGCCCGGCCAGCGCTCCGGTCGCCCCTGTCGAACCGTTGGGTTCCCTCGTCGCCGGGCGCAGTCCTTACCTGGCTGGGCGGGGCGTGGACTGATCCACCCTCAAGTCCGCCCGTGGAAAAGGCGAAAAAGGACATTTATGGACACGAGGGTGGGTGGTTGTGTTTTAAGGGAGGAGGTGGCCGTCGAGTGGCCTGTGTCTTGAAAAGACAAGGGGGGGGATGTGTAAGGCAGCAGGTTGTGTGAGACAGCAGGGAGGGGGTTAAAACCTGCCTGAAGAGAAAATGCACCTTTTTGGTTTGTTTGATTGTATTGTTTTATTGTTTCATTTAATTTGTTAATTGTTTTATTATTAATTATCCCCTGCACCTGGTAGCTATTGTTAAATTGGGACCAGGTGCAGGGTATTTAAGAGGAGCAGTCAGTCTGCTCAAGGCTGCTGAGTAGAAGGAGGCAGAAGAGGTGCTCTGTCTCCGAGTAGCCAGAGTGAAGTAAGTGCTGTGTTAGTGTGTGTTGTGTGGTGCCAGGTAAACGGCTTAGCCGTCCTGCAAGTTACCTGTTACCTGTTACCTGTTTAGTAAGCGCTCCAAAAGAAGTTAGGTTTTTGTTTTGTATTTGTTTGTTTTTGTGTTGAATTAAAAGTAGCGCAATCGCGCTTAAAACTCAATTTCTCTGTCCGGGGTCGTAATTTTAAAAGGGGCACGAACCCGTGAGTGCTATGGATCGTTTACAATATATATATATATATATATATATATATATATATATATATATATATATATATATATATATATTATGCAAATGTCAAGCTTCTTGGACCACAATATATTGTCACAATCCTAAACAATGGAAAATACTTTCTGTAAACTATGCAGGACTGATTAACGGTGGGACGTGGTAAAGATATAAAATAATATACCTGATCCGAAGCAAGTGCAAAACTTTAGAATATTTAAAAGTAAAAAATAGAAATATTTTAAAAACTAGCAAGAAATGACTTGGTTGCACTAGCAGTGGTTACATTACCATTAAGTTATTTTATTATGGGCAAACTTTGCCCTCAAACTCAATGTACCATATTTAGAAGCAAGCACACAGGCAAAAGAAACACTTTCTTAAAGCAATCAAGACCATTTTAATGGTATAAAACAAGAAACAGCTCTTGACTGGTCCTTCCTGCAACTAAGTTTATATTGTTAAATATATACAGTTGAAATTGTTTTAGGCTGCAAAAAAACAAATGTATTTGCTTCAGAATTAAGTCTTTTTTTAATATAGTAAACCAATGCTTCTGACATGACAAGTATTTTGAACTGCCTCACCTAGGGAATATTTACCTTCAAACGAACACTACTTGCTTTTCTTTGTTTAACACTTTCCTTTAACAAACTACATGTGGGAATTCCAGGTGTTGCACTGTGCAGAGATGTCATTGGTACTGGTTGTGCCATTTGGTGCTATCTGCATGTATTTGTAATTAATGCGTGCTCAGTAAGTACATATTGAACATTTTATGCTGAAACACCTGCCCATTTTTGTAGGTTTGCAATTACTAAAACTGTAACTTAACAGCAAGGTTTACTTGGTTTCTTAGGTGGCGTTCACATTGGGTCAGTTTAGAGGGTTTGGTCCACAAGCGGTATAGTCTGGTACTTTTGGTGTGAAGTGTGAACAAAGTCTGCTTGGGAAACTAAAAATGTCTTGTGGATCTACATTAGGGTTACCAGACACCCCATGAAAACTGGGAATGTCACAGTTTTCAACCTCAATTTTTTGTCCCAGTCAGAAACAGTAAAATTGTTAAATCGTCCTGGTTTTGCTTGTATTATTTTTTTTTTTTTTTTTTAACTGTATCAGCGTGTCGAGCAAGCTAATAGCAGAGTAATATATAGGTTGGGCGTCTGATTTTCGGGTTTTACCTCATTGTTAGCTTGTTAGTGTCATATATACTGTGTGTGTGTGTGTATATATATATATATATATATATATATATATTTTTTTTTTTTCCAAAATTACAGCAATATAGCTTTAAGGTTTTTGCACACTTTTCTTCCCAGTTATTTATTTTATGAGTGTGTGTTTAAGCCAAAAGCATTTAGATATAACAGTCGATCGTTTCTCTTTGTAAAACAGCATGCAGTAAAGTCGTTTAGTTTTCCCGTATAGTCTGTGTGCAATTATACCTGCAACTCCACTACAAAATAAAACTTGATTGGAATGGAGAAATGCCTCCATATACAGTGAGTGAGTGAGAGAGATGTCGTCAAACATTTGCATACCCCAATGTGTGGAAATATACATAAGTTGGGGGTTTAAACTGCTGGCGACAACTTTGTTGTCAACACTTTGTGCTTAAGCATTTGTTTATTTCTTTCTAAATAAAACCTGATTTTTTTCATTAAATAATTCACCGGAATTTGGAAAAAAGTTTCACCCAAAAAATCAGACGCACTATGTATAGGTTGTGTGTTACCGCTATTCAAAAATAAAACAATTTATGGATTATTTGTTTAATCATTCCAACTATGTGTATACCATATGTTTAAAATGGTAATAGCTGATCTATTTTTTGTACAAAAGCCTGGTTTTTAATTCAGCATGTTTTGACTAGATGACAGTATAAAGAAAATAATGAGTTATGATCTGCAATAAATTCACCCAATGTTTAACTTTTAAACGATTATTGTGTTATTTTATATCCTGTTATTTTTGTTAACGGCTTCAGGAGTGGCTACGTTGTCAGTGAATTGGACAGAGAAAAAAAAAACACCCCCTTTTTCACTGTGGACATCTAAATCCTAAACTACATGGGCAGTGTGAGAAACTAAAAGCCAAACTGAAAAAACTCACACAAATAGTAAAATTTGTTCAGTCTTTTCTCATATAACTTTGTTTAATGCCGACATTAGGAGAACCGTGCAGAACTGCATAAACTGCATTCTCCTACAGTAGGCTTTCAAGAAATGTATCGTTAAATGAGCTAGCTCCCCAGTGCTTTCTTCCACAGCAATATGTAAGAATCTAAAACATGATGTATCAAAACCGAACAACACATCTTTCTGTCATCTTTCAATATGCCTTGCAGGATATTGTAAACATCAGTTCACACACCATATAAACAAACCGGGGACACTTAAACTGCATTTGGAACACAAACTAAAAATATTGTCATTAAAAATAAATAAATAAATAAATAAATAAATAAATAAATAAATAAAATAAATAAAGAGGAATTAGCTGGCATCCAAACAAACTTAGTCCCTTTGCTCACAGAGAAGTGTGAACAGCAGACACACTGATACATTGTTTGAAATGAAACAAACCAGAACGAGTCTGTTAAAACTGACCCAGTGTGAATGCAGTCAGAGCTTCTTAATTGTTAAAAATAACAAATACATTTGCCTCTCTACGCCCGGCAGTTAGTCCTTCAGTTTGCCCCTCACTTTCTAACAAAGTTAGGCGCCAAATTACTGGACTATTGCTTCTGACATTGATTAAAACACTGAATTGTTGTACTGCTTTTAGAATGAAACACTTATGACATCTGACTGAGTGAAGGTGAGATTGTATATGATTTTTGCAGCTGAGGTTTTATAAAATTCATATTATGTGAATTTGGCATACATGTAAAAGGTTTGATCAGTAACAGTTCAAAAACTGTATTTGTTAACTAGCCTCATGTGTGATTTATCAGGTTGATCCATCTGGTAATATGACAAATTGTAATAAGTAATTTCTGAATTTCTTTTTCTTCAAAGTTCAGATTTGCTTCTGAAAGTGGTCCAAATGGCTCGGAATGCATCTGGGAGCATGTACAACCCCAGAACTCCCACTCAAAAGACTAGTTTTGCCCCAAGAGTTTCAGTCAAAATGATAATTGGCCACTTTCACCCATGCACTTGATCCCAGGCCCGAGTTTGGGGACACCACTGATTCAGATTGACCGCACATTCATCTGGTATGGCCCTCTACTCTGAATTACTGGGGATAAATGGAACATTCTTTTTTATTTAGCTCTCCATCTCAGTACCCACCTGCCGACTTTCTTATGACTTGTTATCTTTCCAATGCCTCTTAAAGTAGGAAGGCTGACACACAAACCGAAAACTTAGCCTTAAAAATGCAGAAACGTGGCAAGACAAATTAGCTTCACCAACTTCGAGCAAAAAAATACTATAAAAATAAATTCAACATTGAATATAATCATGCAGTTCTGTTAGGCATCATATTAAGCCGTGCATGAACAGCTTAGCTCATTCCCTTGATACAGTGCTGTTGTGTTCGAGTTAGACCAGGAGAATAAAGCCTCCAGGTATATTAGTGCATCACTGCCTTCCAGTGTCATTACAGCAGGAACACTTTTTATGCTTGAAGGAAAGGTTGCTGTTGAAGCACACACAGGGCTCTTCTGCTTTGAAACAGGTCTTAAAAAGCCCTGCAGCCATGGTTTAGCAGAGTCCTGACCTCTTGCATTTTCTAAAGGCAGATTCCTTTACTTGACCTCTAAAGGACCAGGCCTTTCTGATGCTAGGCAGGATACCTTTGTAAACATTATTTCAAAGGGATTATCTTGGTAATACACTTTAGACAATTAAGGGGCTATTTTTTTTTACCATGTTGCTTTTTAAGCTGTGTACCAAGACAATGAAATTCGAACATCTAACATCCACATTTGGCAAGGCCATTAATGTCTATAGATGTCCTGGGTTATCATCAGTAGGCTCTAAATTATTATTATTTTCACATTGTCTCTCACAGAAAACATGTCAAAGGAATGCTAAATTAAAGTTAGTACAACACTATAGAGAACCACTTTCCTCCATGTAGGTCTGCAAGTATTTTCTTAGGTTTAGTATTTCCTTTGCTTGTATCCCCTCTGAGATTCTCTCACCTTCACAAAGGTACACCCCTGGCTCAGGCTGTTGAGTTTCACAGTCGTCAGTTTAATGTTACTGTAGTTCTCTGTTCTCAATGTGGTTACATTACCTTCCTCTTTTAGCTGAACAAATCTTCCCAGAATATAGTGGCTCACTTTTCACTCAGATATTTAATTTAGGGTCTTGTGTAGTCTAAAGCTTTTTATTATTTGGAGTAAATAGCTTTCAGAATCCAGCCCAAATTGATTTTTAAAGTTATTTGCACCATCTTTGAGCAAGGAATATAAAACCAATCAGGTTCTACATGACATTAACAGCACACTTTTATGTATATATAAAAATAAAAAAAAAAAAAAAAAAAGGATTTGATTAGTATTTAGCTGTTTCTCAGACCTACAGGCAACTACCCTTGGCAATTAATACAATGAAGGTATTCATGTGAACATTTCAATTTATAAATGGTAACACAGCTAGCCATTAACCTTTCCAAGTATGCAGCTCAGACAATTCCCAGCATTTAAGCCATGACTAAGAAGTTGTTCAGCTAATGCTGCCACGTTCGTGGGTGACGAACACTGGCACCACCTGGGTGAGAATTAATCAGATCTGCCGCTGATAACAGACACACTCCTTGGGTGGCACTTAAATTAACACCTCCTACCACTGTAATAAAAGCTAAACGCTACTGACTTCACAAAAATCCCTGCAAGAAGCTGATGCTGGGTGGTAGATTATTTATTATAATACACAACAAACAGAAACCAATATTGATTCATGTCATACTACATCAACTAAAGTCAGCCACAAAATAATAAACTGTACCCCTAGGACATTATTTAACACAGTTAGCAAACAAGAGATAAACAGAAATAGACTGGAGGACCTAGTCTCACTTGTAGCAGTCTTTATCAAAAAGAATACTACTACAAACAGGATTTTCCAATAGAGATGTACAGTGATAACAAATGTGCATGGGTGGTCTTGAAGCCAAACTATAAACCTGCCATAAAGCACAAATCTCATGCACATGATCCACACTTATCAGATGCAGCATGATCCCGGAAGTTATTTGTGGATGCCAAGATTATGACAAAAGAAAACCGCAGCAGTCTCTCAGCACTTATGCAGTACAATTACAGGAAATCGGTCTTCAGTTTTTCACGGTGGACATGCTACGTATCAGGCAGGGTTTGGTGTACTGTATAGGGCTACGGTACCAGGTCAATCGTTGTGTACTCTACTGCATGTCTGCAGACCAAACCATTTTGCGCTGATCAATAAAATAAATGTGTGACTGTGTTACAGTCTGACTTTTCTTGCAACAAGTTGGTTTGTTGAAAATAAGTGACACAGTTAAATCATCCTTGACTTTAACCACTCCTAAAATAAAATACTGTAAACCTGCATGCTCAATTATCTACTGGGTGATGACATTATTATTATTATTATTTTATTTATTTATTTTATTTTTTTTAAAATCACACTGCTAACCTGTGGCTGGCATGTGACTTTAGTGTAAACCGTTTCCAACTACACATTTAGTAATCATCCATACCATATTATTAAGTCTGCCAACAGCAAAAACTGACAAAACATAAAACATGCACTCATGGTTCACAAATGCAGCTGTTTCTCCAGAAATTCGAATAGACAAAGAAAAGGGCAACAGCAGCCACACTGGTAAATTAGAAAAGGAGGCGTTCCTGTTGCAAATTGTTGCCAATTTGTACTTAAACACTTATAAAAGTGGTGCAGTACAGTGCTTACTGCTGGTGTGCAATGCAATATCATGCAAGTTTATTCATAGATATCGCAAGATCAGCACCCTGGACAGCCCTTTTGCTCTTTGCTCAGCGTGAGCTGCAGCGGCATCAAGCATAGCGGGACAGGTTGATCGGGAAATCAATCAGAACTGCATGCCCAAACACCAACCTGCTTATGGGTATGCTTACAGAGCTAGATTCACAAAGCTATTTACTCCAAACCCATTTTAGCACAGTCTTTTCAGAAAAGGAAAATTGCACCCAATAAAGTTACCAAACCAGAAATGAATAAATCTAAGACTTTCAATTAAGGGGCTTGTAGTCGTGTTTCATATTTGTTTTTGTAATTGTTATTGGTGTTTCTTTTCTTTTAGAAAAGACAGTGTTAATGCCGAGTTAAGTAAACAGCTTTGCGAATCTAACCCATTATATTTTGCCTACAGAGATCAAAAGAAATCACACTGCATATATTTTTATTGGAAAGTAAATTCTTCATCACGTTTTAAGAAATGCCACCACACCGTACCGTACTTTCAGTGTGAAACTGCAATCTGTGTTTGTGTTACATATACTGTACCTCCAAAAGAAAAGAAAAAAAATAGATTATTCTCAGCTCAAAACTGTCCCCATGCTCTGCCTTTTTTCCTTAAATATCTGTCTAGAGTGCCTGGGTAAGGTGTCTGGCTCTATGGCATCTCTGAGGCCTGGCACAAGACAGATGACAGGAGGGTTTAGGTCAACAAAAGAGTTCCAAAACACCATTTCACATAACTGCAAGACAAATGGTATGAAACAACTACGGACTCATTTAGAAGAATATATATTTTTAAAAAATCCTTCTCACCCAAACAGACAGCGTTCTAAATAGACCGGGTAAATATGAGACACGCAAAACTTTAGGTAAAAATGAAGACACTTATGTCCCTGAGAAACGAGCATCCTAAATCAATTAATTCAATCTAGCTTTTTTTTGTTGTTTTACCCATACTGTAAATGCCTGGTGGAGAATTGGAGCAGTCTCAAAATGTATCCCCCAGGAGGTATACATAACTATGTATGACTACAGCAGTGTCACATTAAATAAAGCTCCACCTGCAACAGAATATTCTGACTACTCTTCCTCCACCTCCCCACCATTTTTATATGGAAGAAAGGGCTTAATTCTATGCAACACACTGCAAACCATCATTAACAGTAAAGTCAATATCCACTTTGTAATCAGGGTTCCTGACTGCAACTAAAATGGTCGCTAAAGCAACAACCAAAAAAAAATTGCTGTTTTTTTGGTTTTGATTTCTGAATGCACTATGACATTGGTCTGTAAATGTAAAAAAAAGCTGGCATATCACATGTTTCAAACTGAAGTGCAAGAAGGATGATTATAATCTGATGGAATAAAAATGTCAAGAAGTCTAGTGTTGCTGTATTAACACCAGCACAATACAGTAACCCCAGCTTCTTGCACACGTTTGGTCACCATCACTCTTGTTGCAAGTACAGTTAGCATCAAATGAACAAATGTTATTATCCACCAAAACCAGCCAAGACACGGACGCAATTCAGTAATATTGCTCTATTCATATATCTGGCACAGTCCAAATAAACCAGAAGCAACTCTGAGAAGTTATTTATTTATATCTTTTTTTCTCCAATTATTTATGTGATCCTTTATGAACATTTTAGGGACTATTTTCCTAAATCTCCTCAGTGGAAGGGTACCCAACAAATCATTACAAGTTCAAGGTAAATGTGGGTTTGAAAGTGTTTAATTTTAAAGAAAATAATGAGAAATACACTATTTTCTAATAGCAATAGTGCTCCCTCAACAAAGGCTCTACTGTGAGGTCGTTGATCTTGACTTTTGTTAGTGTCCTCACATTCGGCTTGGGACGCATAACTCCAGATGCATTCAACTACCACATGTTAGAGCCTTCAAATCGACAGCCACTATCACTTAAATAAAACTGGAAGCAAAACGATTAAGTCTAACGAAATTTGCTAGATCTTCTGAGCGATACTTTCTATTTTAACAAAAAACAGTAAAGTGTTACTTTCTGCACCACTACAGCACATGTAGACAGATCAATCTGCAATGTTATTGAAAACCAATTCAGTCTGTTGATCAATGTGAAGGATTGAAAATTTTGAAGCAAGTACCATTCCCTTTCATATCTTGGCCGCTGAATTAAAAAAAGTAGAAATGTTTATATTTCACGCTCCAGCTCTGTCATAGAAAGGTCCTTCCAGTTGACAATAGGCACGCCTATGCCCTGCACTGCTGGGTTTAGATTTAAAGAGAGGTTTTAAAAATTACAGCCTCTCTGCCTATCAGTCACCGAGATGCTTGCACCTTATGTTCTGAGGATTAGCCCTTTCCCTCTCTCCTTGTTAACGTTGAGTCTCCAGAACTGCATGAGCGCTACTGAATAGATCAAATTGAAGCTACAGTATGAAACTGGGTTATTACCCTAGTTGGGAAGCGAGTAGCAGAACCAGGGGTGAGGTTAGTCCCTGGATACAGGAGCAAAATTGATTAGAGAGACGCTTGTTACAATGTTTCCTATAAGGAATCAGGTCTAATTTCAACCCACCTTTGACTCCTAGTTGAAACATTATTAATTTGTGTATTGTAGCAAATGCAAAAAAGATGGCTCTCTCAAATGACATGTATTTAGCAAATCAAATAAAGAGGGAGGGAAAGGCTAATCCCCAGAAGGGGTGTATGTCCTGTACACCGCTGTGGTGAGCGAGCAGATATTTTTCTCAGAGTTGTTAAAGGAGAAACCTGCGACATGCCAGCAGCCAGGTCTCTGGAATGTATCCATCTGAGTCGAAAGGACCTAAAATGCTGTCAGGCTAATATATCCCCCAGGAGTTCAAAAAAATGCCTGAGACAGGATGATTTTCTTTTCTTTTTTTTTTTTTTTTTTAAGCCACGAGCTACAGCAAATGTAAATCTATTATGCTGACTTTTCTATTAACTTCCTCAAAGTTACACAGCTGTTCTTTGCTTAGACACCAATGTCATTGGAACTGTAAAAGTATACATATTTATACATTTGTTTCCCCCCCACACCAGCAAGTGACAATGGAAAAAAGTGTCAGGCTCACAAACAGGTTGCTGAGACTTCACAGCACCAACAATGCGATTCACATCTTTACTGGGCAATAGAGCATTGTTCCTATGTACTAACTATAACAAAAACAAAAGGCAAACAAACAAAAAACATGCTTTGATATGTAGACTGACATTTTTGTTTAAAACGTCCATACAAAAAAATGCATCTGCTGATTACGTTTTGTTACCTGCTACGCCTCTACATCAATATGTAGGCTACCTGCTCTCCCTATAGGACGATTCCATCCACAACAATTAATCCACTTATAGTTTGCACCTAATGGGGGCTAACACGCAAAACGCTGGGGCAAGCGTAAGAGTCGTGTGTGTTTGTGCCTTTTGGACATAGCGGCTATCTTAGAAAGATGAGGCTGTTGTCCAGTGGAGATGCATACACCACACTGCTGTATACCAGTGTAGGGCCAGAAAGTGGTACGTGTACCAACACCTGACCTTGTGAACATCAGAAAATGGTTCGCTCTCAATGTTGTGATTGCCTACATCACAAATTAATAAGAGCACTGGTGTAGTCAAGCCAGAACACCACTCCGGTACTTTGTTCTACAGGCAAAACCTTGTTAAGAATTAACTTAAGAATCTTTACCAGTTTGTTATGAAAATGCTTATATGGTGAATTTCAGTGCCTGGGCACCAATTAAGCCATCTATTTATCATGGGGAAATCAAATTAGTCTTTCCATTGAATAGGTATTAGGAACAAAAACAAAAAAAAAACCCAGTCTGATAACCAGCGTGTATTTTAAATGTTTGCAGAGTCAAGAATCACACACATCATCTTTGTGATGCAATTAAGAGAGCATTAGGGACTTACAAACTATTGTACAGAACTATTTTAAGGCAGCCAACATTTTTTTTAGTAAAAGGCTGACTAAGAAGACAGCAAAAGTGCATCCTACAACTGTGACATAAACACGGGTTTAAAACTGCTCTGCAAATGCAGAGACCTGGGGATTGGAATTAAAGTCAGTCTTGCAACAGGCTTTGTAGGGCTCTTTGTGCCCTGGGGGTAACATTGTAATTTTGTATGGAAAAAAGGTGTACAAGCTAGGATTTGGTAGGGGAGGAATGAGGTGCAGGTGGGCTGGAATGTGTCCATACATACATGTCTGGTAGTTTGGTTATTTTGGGGCTATATTTATCATGCATATATATTTTATCATATATATGATAAAAAATAGCCAAGAAATAAACAAACCAAAGACAGTATAGACAGCTAGACGCTAGTTTCAAAACAAGCCAAATTTGTCGCAAGCATTACCTATTAAATGTTACCTCAGGTTCAATGTACAAACAAAACGTTAATTCGTATGATTTGTTTGAGAAAAATATTTTACGTGGCGCTCCGGTGTTATGCAGATTTCTGTATCGCCATAGAATTCTGCATCCCCGCAATATGCCATGCCTGTGCAGATGAAATTTTTCAAAGCTGGACGTGGATGCGTCATATTCCTGTGGCCGAGTCCCGCTGTGTTCTCAAGCACTGCCATTGAGTTCTGCTACAGTTTGCAACAAATATTGAAAACAAGACCAAACTAATTCTGTAGCAAAATAAAACAGCACATTTAACACCACTGTTTTTCTACACTATGCTCAGCCTCCTGCGTTGCTCAATACACGAAACCCTTGATTAAAAGTAACCTTATAAAACTTTTTTTTTTTTTTTAAACACATTAATTTTATTACATGTAAATATTGTTCAGAAACATCAAGCGTTCACGTATAGCGATCTTGATCTACGCAGGCGTCAAATCTAATACAAAATTCAGAATTCTATGGGGAAACAGAAATCTGCTTAACACCGGTACTTTTTAAACAGTAATTCACCCACAAAATCGTATGTTTACAATTTGACATAACCCAATGTGTTGCTCATCAGTTAAATGTCACATACATCGGCTGAACTGTGATAAAAAATCGATATTAAAACTAACTTTAAGAGCCAAACTCAGTGCATCGTAATCCTTTAAGATGGGCGTTTCCTTATTTTCTGAGCTAAAATCATTTGCGCATGCCCCAGCAAGCGCAGTACAGTTGTACCACTTAGCGGGTACTACAAAATAACAGCACATCGGTACTGTAGTTTGTACTTTCTCAGTTGAGAAGTTGAAGGGTTAATTTGTGTTGCCATTGGTATTCTGTTACGAAATCCCCCGCCGCCAAAAAAAGTGTGGAAAATGTTACAGACCAACAAAATCTTACATGGCAATAATACTAGCAGCCATCAGCCAGGTCACGCTACCAACACATGGGTCTACGGTGTTAATTATGAGTGAGTAAAGAGAAAGAATTGGGGTGCTCCTAAAATTATAGTGCTACAGTAAAATGTTAATTTACTGGCCAAAACAGAATCAAAGGTCAATCCAAAGGGGAAGACTACATCTATTTAGCCAATAAAATTAAAAAAAAATCACAAATAAATATAATTCCCATGCTGAATATAAATTAACATTTAGTTTAATACGTCCCGGGACCTATACAAGTTATCCAAGTTATATATAGTTATATAAGTGAACTATATATAACCATTATAGCAATATTACTGTTAAAAAGTACACAGAACCGTTAAGATAACATTGTATAACTAGATTACTACCGTATGCTGGATTAACAATTAATGACCATTATGCATACTTAAATAAAAATGTTATTTTAAATCAAGTCTTTAATTTAAAACAAGCCGGGTTTTGAGCTTGTCATCATTCCATCTCAATTTAGAGTATCGAGTCTCCTAATGTAGACATACGGTCCAGCATGGGGTTTCAACCAAGCGGTTCAGCATACAAAATTCAGTCCTATTTCCTTTTCTCCCCCGATCATATCATACATATGTATCAAGAAAGGAAGCCATGCCTGGCTATACATGATCAGATACTTAACTTACCTTTTTTGAATGGACCGTATTTGGGTGAGGGTTTTCAGATTTAGTCAATTCCTCTTCTAGATGAGATGAAGTCTCATCCCACTGGCGGCTTTCAAATGTACGCACTCCTTCCTTGCTAGTTTTTGATAAACGGTGCAATGCTAACTTGCAAAAAAAACTAAAAAAAAAGACAAAAAAAATCAACAACATATAATGAAATATAAGCAGTCTAGGGTGGAAGATGCAAAACTATTCTGTAGTTTGACACAGAGATAAGAACTCCAGTCGAAGGAATAAATTCAGCGATTCGATATGAAATAAAAACAATAAAAACGCAATAAAATGACATACAACAAACAAGCGTGGTCCAAGTTTTTTTAGTCCATGAGAAAGTGCAATTCGTAGTCTTGTTCTTCAGTTATTGGTTCTAGTACGACTACCACTAGTGCTATAGAGTTCCTGATTTAAAAAAAAAAAAAAAAACAACTCCCTTTTCACAACACCAAAAAACTCCGATTATTTATTGCTAGAAAAAATACAACGGGGTCCAACTGATCGTCGTGCCTCTGATGTTGTTTATGTCTCTTTCCGTAGGAAATGTAAACCAAATTAGCCGAGGATTTTCCAAGCCTGTACTACACAGCGCACAGTTATGTAGCTCTCCGCTTTTCGCTTTCCTCTCTCTGTCGCTGGTTGCGGGGCAGCAACTGCCCTCTTGCAGCTCCAACCCGGAAGAGCTCCAGCCTCCTCCACCACGTCACTGGCTGTGAGAAAGTGGCAGCCCCAATTTACACACAACAGTGAGTTTGAGATGAGCAACAGTGAGTGGCGTCTTAATAAATGTTGTGCTGCACACTCTCTCTCTCTTTCTCTTTCTCTCTCTCTCGAATAAAGTTACAAGCTTCGTTCTTTGTGGTACATATCGTTTTTTATTTATTTCAAAAGCAACTGTAGCTCACGTCTAGGTACCCAACATTTATATATTATTGTTTGCGAGTCATTCAAAAACGTATTTAACTAAGGCCCATGGGTTAGTAAAATATTATTGTGCAATTATATCTATTAATACATTGAATTAAAACACGATTTTCTATCACAATATCTATCACACAAACTGGGGTTATATGTTACCAAACAAACCACAACATTCTTCTGATAAAAAACTTTGCTTATAAATGTTTATTGCAAAATTATCCATATTGCCATTAAATGCAGAAATTATAAAATAAAACTCAAAAATAAATAATACATTGAAACAGCAAAAACAGGTGTTTCGTAAACATTTACAGAATTGTCTTATAACCCCAATTACAGAATGTATTTTATTCAGTCTTTACACAACATGAATAACATGTTTTCATTTAACATGAAACAGTTTGCCAGATATTGTGTATTAGTTAATTGATATTTCATACAAATGCATGTTGCTATTTTTTGGGAACAACTTGGCCACAGTGGATCAGCCTAGCCATCCAAGATGGCGTCCTGCAGCGGCAGTGGCAAGAGCCGGCAGACCAGGAGGTGAGGTGGCAGGTGGGGATACCAGGCTCTGAGAAAGCAGCGGTGCTCCATGTCCAGAACGGCACCCCAGAAATCGGGACACTGGAATTGCCAAAACCTTACATTGGCTCCAACAAGTGTTTTATGTGAAGGACTATTGCCGGCGCTACGATGAGTGCGTGGCATGGAAAGGACCCCCGGGCCGGTTGCACGCCCCACTACAGCAGTTCCCAGTCGGGGGGCCCATGGAATGTGTGGGGTCAACATATTCAATCCCTTCCCTCGCTCTGGCTGAAGGAACTGCTTCATACTGGTGGCAATGGACTATTTCACAAAGTGGCCTGAGGCTTACACACTAACAGACCAGGAGGCAGAGACAGTGGCAGAGGCGCTGCTGAAGAGGTTCTTCGGCCAGTTCAGGGTTCCCCAAGAGCTCCACTCAGACCAGGGATGTAACTTTGAGTCCCGGGTCTTTGCGGAGATGTGCCGCCGCCTGGGTATACACAAGACACGCACCACACCACTGTACCCCCAGAGCGATGGGCTGGTGGAGTGGTTTAACTGGACCCTCTCCGTCCAGCTTGGCATTGCCACTGCTCGTTATCAGAAGGACTGGGACATTCAGCTGCTGTCCAGGAGTCCACCGGCTGAACCCCTATGCTACTGTTGCTTAGCCAGGAATTCTGGACCCCAGCTGAGCTGTTGTTTGGCCACCTGCCAGACACCACTGAGGAAGCATCCGGGCTGGAATACACCAGGCGCTTACAGGACTGTCTGGAAACCACACACCGTTTTGCCAGCTATAGGCTGCAAGTGGACGCGAAAAGTACTATTATGACATTCGGGTATGGGGAAGGCACTTTTCTTGCCAGGGAGCTAGTGTAGGTTTACAGCCTGGACAGCACTTGGTAGGGCCCTGCCGGGTCCTGGAATGAGTTGGGAAAGATGTTTCCACCCAGGGATCACAAAGTTGTGCTACACAAGGATTGGCTTGCCCCATACTGAGGGCGGGACACTAATAACTTGGCAGATGGAGCTAGGGACACAGCTTCATTACTGCCCGGTACTTTAACATCACCAATCGGACCCTCCAGCCAGCTGCCTGCCTGGGTCAGGCCAGGTGGTAGTCCAACCAGCCCACAGCCACCGTCCAGCAAAACTGTTAGTATTAAATGGGTAACAAATGCCGATATATTTTGATGTGTGGTGCAGATAATCAATGAGGTGTGGCCATCTGATTTAGCAGAGAACATCCTAATCGGTATAATATATGATAATGTCTATGATGCCTGACTTATGGGACACTGTATATAGAACAGAATTGTGTGCCGTATCTGTAAAAGCTTAAAACTATAGAACTATATATTACGTAAAACCTACTCTTGCCCTTAATATAATGGTTCTTTTGCAACTACGAAATTGAGAATGTCCTTTTATGATGAAAGAAGCCATCTTTGTTTGTTGTATTCCAAGCTAAAGTGTTAACATTGCAAACCAGACGTCTATTATTGGCTGTGTTTTTTGTACAAAAGTCTCTTTAGTCTTTCACTGCAAGCAGCCATGAGGACCACAAAGGTTTAACATTCTGTGACCTTAGTGTTTCAGAATGTAAGGATAGATTGTGTTTCACAGGCCTCCCTTATCTGGAACTTCTTACCTTCTAAATTCTAAAATGCAACTAGACTGCAAATGTTTAAAGCTCTGTTGTATGTTGTACACACGAGTATCGACCCTCCCAGGATGGCTTTCTTAAAGGGAAAGTCTCTTTATAACTGTTCTGCAATTTCAAATAAAATATCTGAAATGCATGCTTGTCTTTACTTGTTCTAGCCACCTACATGTTCTGACTGCTGTTTTTTTAAATATTGAGTTATGCATGAGATTTTAAAAAGTGCTTATAATGTGTTATATGTTATAACACGTGATTATTGCCCATCCCAGGATAGACTTGGGTGTGCCCAAAATTGACTGAGATTAAAGGGCTGGGTAAAGTGATTTCTGTAAGTTAAAGCAATTGTGCTCTGCAGAAAGACCAATGTAACACATATTTTGATTATATATATATATATATATATATATATATATATATATATATATATATATATATATATATATATATATATATATATATTTAAAACACCTTGTGAACAATAATTCTTAGCCTTTCACAAAAAAAATATTATATAACTTCTTATCCCAGTCAAACACTTTTGCCCCCTACTGGTGCATTAAAAATGTAAACAACGTTCTAGAAATATTTATATTATGTAAATGTTTGTTCCCTTTAATTCTGTACCTGTTTAATATTACTTTGTGTGTTCTCTCTATCATTATCTTTGTGTTGTCTCTGCTTAGATCATTATTTTAGAAATGACCACTAGGGGCGTGCAACTGCAATATCTGGGGAATGACAGTCATTTTTCAAATCACCCCACTTCAGAAACTCAGCTTTTATAATTGGTTGAAAATCTAATAATGTTCTTAGCAGAATCAACAATTGAGAATGATTGAGGACACATACAGTATGGTAAGAACAACTAAGCTGCTATCACCCCAATACTGAGAAACCTTTATGAGGTTCTTTATGTAATATATAACTTTTAGTGATATTAATTACACAAAAGCTATAGTCATGAACACAGTTTATAATAGAAATAACAATATAAATGTTGATGCCAAAAAAGAATACAGTACTGTCATAAGCAGCTTGATTGATTAATGAGCAGCTTTGATCATGCGTCATTGATCATCACCTACCAGATACAAACCTTTTTTAATAGTGTTTAGGAAGTCTGGAATCACAGATTGGTTTAAAACACATCATGTTATTCACAATTAAAGCATTTCCTTGACGTCATCACATCATCAATTGGTGTTGTGGGTTCATCAAATAAACCCCTGCCAATTAACACATGGAGTCTAATTCCACCTATTACCAAATCATTCTTAAAATCAAGTCATTTACAAAAGTGTCGTTTTCACAAGCTATTAAACATTTTGGATAAATGTGAGTTAAATAAAGAGTTAAGTGTTCTACAAAGCACTGAATTAACATTGAAAAAACACAGTTCTTGTTTATCCTTTGCTGAATTCATAAAAGGATGACCACATTCCCAATACCAGGAATTTATATTGAGGTCTTAAGCAATAACCCCCTTTGCTCAGTTCTGTACGGACACATAGAAAGACAAACACTAGTTTCAGCCTATGCTTTCATACTTCTGAAACACCCTGAAATGATTTGATAATGTTATCATTTAAAGTGATTGAAGCTGATAAAATAATTCCATAACTTTTACCTGCCATGGACTTTCATTCACTATATACTTTAGGTCTCAAATGTGCAGTTTTTATACATTATAGCAGAGATTACTGTTTGAAATCTAACACATATTTGCTAAAACATAGATTTCTTTCGAAATGGATGGAATTATTTTGCTAACTACAATCACTTTAAATACAAGTCCCTCGCCCCAGATGTGCTCCAAAGCTAAAATTGGTACCCTGTATTATTTTTATTGTTTATTAATGATTTTCCTAATGCATGTTCCCAATCTGGTATTAAGCCATCTGTCGGCAATGCTTTTATAACAGTATGTATCTCTTGATGAATTGTTTCCCTCATTTATAAAGGAAAGCAGAATCAGATTTTAATAAGCTGTGCCTCTGGCTGACAAATAGCTTACTCCTGTTAAATGAAAATTAAACTAAATCAATGGTCTTTTATTTGAAACAGATCCATAAAAGTCGCTGTTGATTTATAGATTTGTAACCTTTAAAACAGCTATTGGTAATTTTACTGTGGCGTTCTAGTGTAAAAATTGATTTCAAATGATAATCTAAAGGCCATAATTCACGCAATGTGTGAATAATTAGTAGTTAATTATGGTCTGCTATTTAAGATGATCATTGTAGATCAGTAAATGCCTTACAGTACTATGCATTTACTGGCATACTTGCGGTTTATGAGTACTTTTCTCTTGGTAAAAAGGAATCCGCTTTAGCATCGCTTATTTTTCTAATTGGAATTTAAAAAAGGCAATTCTCAAAGCTTTAGCTGAGGAGTTATTTTAATAAATTACATATTCATAATATTGTTCTATAAATGTAAAATTACTAATGCCATTGATAATGCATAAGTCAAAAATGTTACAACTTATTAAATTGCACTTAATTTTTTTAACTAGAACAATGACTTTCAAAAGTAACTTGAGGTGTCTGTGAAGTTTGTAATTTAAACCTGTGATAACAGTGAGCTTGTGAGAGATTTTCAATTTTAAGCGTCACCAACTCATTCCTGACCAGTACTGATCATAATGCTTCCAAATCCTGTTTGAATAGAGTTCATAATGCATATCACCATAGCATATAGATTTGTTACGGAGTCTAAAAGGCTCATAATTCTATTAAAACTACCTTGCACTTCATCATCATTGACAGCATCATTATAATCTGGCTTTTATCTGCACTTAAAACAAAAAAAGTAACTAGGCTTCAAATATGTTGGTAATAATTCTGCAAATCTTAAAAAAACCTGCAGTTTGAGAAAGTTTCTAGAACTTTGTATCACACATGGTTTGTAAACAAATCTAAATGTAAGGTCCGAGCCAAACTACTTCTTGCTGATTGGTTGTCTGAAGAGGTGGTGTTGAGAACTGGAGTCGCTATGTCTAAAACATGGGACCATGCTTTGACAAACAATGGCTTTGTAAGAAACTTCTCAAACATTCTTTTCAATATCATGAATATTAAGCATTGCAGTAACTGTGTAAATCATATGGAAACCTGTAACTTTATTGGACAATAAAGCTACATTTGAGACCCCACCCCAAGGGTATAAAAGTAAGGACCCTGCATTAACAAAGTGGAGAGCGCTAATTTCCTTTAATTAAAGGATTTTGAATAATTAGCCCAAGAGAAATTGAGTTCGGGACTTTGTTACGCTCAATCTACAAAAACAAGTGGACCAGTCAAACTGGAACTGTCACAACTTTCTCTGCCTTTTGTGTTTCATCACCTCTGCCTTGTCATAGAGCAAATGTGGCTTTATGTTCAAACTGCTAGCCTGCGACCTTGGATACAATAGCAATCTCACAGGCTCCTGCTGGTGATTGCAGCTGGAAAAAGCAAAGACACAGAGGTGCACAGACAACCTCAGAAATTCTTGCCAAGTGTCAAAGGCCACTGGGGTATTCTGGGATCATACATTTAAACAAAAGGAATCTGGTTAAGAAGGAGAGCACAGCCAAACAAACAGCCAGGTTTTGTTGTTGTGTTTATCATGAATTAAAAAAAAGCAATGCGACTTCAGACTTTGTCTTGTGTGCTGAAGCAGGATGAACATTGTTCATTTTAACAAAGTTCTCTGCTTTTAGTGAATACAATAAAGATTAAAGAAAAACAGTAAAGAATATATCTGTGACAAGGTAGCATCACGGCCACTCTGTTAGTGGCAGCTAGAGAGACTCAGAACACAGAAAGATACAGGTTAAAGCGCGACTGCCTATGTTTAATAATAAATAATAATAAAACAACAAACAAAACACAGGAACAAAACAACAGAGGCACGGTGGCCAAAACAAACAGTTAAACAAAACAAAGCAAACACTTTTAAATATATCCCGTGGTATTAAGCCGAGCTGCCGCTTCCATTTAACCACGGCACTGTACTCCCCTAAACACCACAACACCAACGAACCTTACCTAACCCGCCTTTTCCAACATTAATTCACTAACATTAAGTTCCATTACCACCCGTGATCACCCTTTTTCATTTATTCAATTTACGGCTCAAGCCACATTCCCACGTGTTTTGACAGAGAGGAATTTAACCCCCTTCCTTGCCAACCCAATATTCCCCATACACCCCCACACCAGTGCACTGGCAGGGCTTTCACCCTGCCACAATGTCATAAGCGTGTTTCACCTATATGAAAGAAAATCATATGGTAGAAATTTCCTTGGTAGCAAAATAGTATATGGTAGCAATTTCCCTGCTGGTTTCTTCTCTACATAAACCTTTGTAACTAGTTTGGCTACATCGAGTATGAAATACAAAACCTTATTAGATAGCCTCGCTCAGCTGCTTGGGTGAGCTGTGAGACACCCTGTTTTGCTGCCGTGGTCAGCTCTAGCAGTGGAAACGGGGCATAGTTGATTGTTTGATTAAACCCTTTGATTATTTTCACTGATTGATGACATTCTTTAATTTTATGAACTGCGTAACTGAATTAATTCTTTATTCATCTAGCTATTCTGTATTCAATAAACCTGCATATTTTCCAGTGTTGTTATGTATTGTTATTGATACACATTCCTCATATATTTTCACTTTTGAAGTATTGGGTTTCCCAGTTAATTTAAGACTGCCATACTCCTTTGGTCAAACCTAGGGGATGATGGTCTTAAATAATTTAACTCCCTAAATGTTCATAACACTGTCCTAGTCCTAAAAGGAAAGCTGTGGATTTTCTACATTCCCGCTAATAAGTCCTGTATCTCCATCCCAATATTCAATGCAGAAATTACTGTCTCTAGTGAAATTCATCTGGCACTAGATCATTTTCTCATATCAGTCCATTAGTAATGTCAGTAAATAATGAGGTTTCCAATGCCTATTAATAGACTTTCATTTTCACTAGTAAATGATTAGTATTCACTGCAAGCAATAACAGACTACCATGCCCAAGATATTCAGTGCTTATGTTGTCCTTGAGATGCAGTATCTTGTTTTCAAATACTGAAAAGCCCACTGAAGATTATTTTATTTAGTGTAAAGAGATTCAGATTGGTCCCCTTGCCTTCTTATGATGTTTCCAATCACTCCAAGTGGTTCTTATTGGAATTAATCAAACATTGTTTTTGTTTTTTTTGTTAGTTTTTTTTTCCATAAAGTTGGGTTTTGTAATTTTGTGTAAGAAGCCTTCAGTGGGTGTTGGCCTTGGTTTTGAACGCCTTAGTCTGGGTTATGAACCTGAGTGGCTTATAGATTTCTATAATGTAATGTACTATTATAGATTGCTGAGCTTCCCTTAGCCAATCAGAGAGCATTCCGAGCATGTTTCGCTGTATTCCGCAACACATAAGAAACCTATGCAAAATGAATGTGCAAATTTGGTAAACTTTTAGAGGGCATCGCCCCCATCGGGAGGTACAATCTTACTGTGCCTCTCCAAAGCAGACATTCATTATTCATTCATGCCAAATGAGATAAAAAGCAACCAGTGAGAACTGAACTATATTAAACCTTTATTTACCTGCAACAAAAAATGCTTCCCAGGATGCCCATTAAGCCTGTTTTGACTCTTTGCAATTCACCACATCACAGCAGACATTCAATGTTCTACTTTGCTAATTGGGAGCATGCCAGGGCTTTGTTTCAAGGATTAATCCAATGTGTTTCTGGATTGATATGCAATCCTATTAAAGCAGGATACTGATATTTTCAATACATTCTTTTTGCATGACGTGACTACATTACAAAACTGCTGCCTCCCTGTGGCAGGGCAGAGCCCTGCTATTAAATAATGTTTGGTTTGTGTGTTGGTGGTGGTTCCTATCCCTGCCAAAAACATTTGAGAATGTGGCTGGAGCCTTTATTGAATAATTGGGATGTAAGGGGAGAAAATCCTTTGTTAGAGGGTGTGTTGGGAAAAGAGTGAGGTGAGTCTTGCTGGGTGCTGTATAATTTGGTTTTGGTCTGTGAAGGTGAATGCCCAGTCAGACACCGTATATTGTTTTGTGTTTGCATCTTGTATACCCTTTTTATTTTTCTCTGTGAGCAGTGTTTTTGATTTTATTTTGTTTAACAAATGCTCGCCCCAGCGCTTTACCCACAGCTACTATCTCTGAGTCTCACTAACCCTTTGTCATCTTGTCACACCCCCAATCAGAACCCCTCACGCTGGGGAAATTAAAAAAAAGGAATCAGACTTACCTAGACCTGAATTCAATCAATGTCTAGGTTACTGAGAGTTCTGTTTATTAATAACTCATTAGCTCATTGGGTTATGTTCTGTCTTACTGACTTGTGTAATGCAGCTCATAGGTAGCTATGTCTAAAAGGGCCACACAGGCAGACGTGCATTTGCACTTTCATGAACTACATCTAAAACATATCCTCCACTATCTTCACTTACAACAGACACTGGCATTGTTTCCATGGAAACAGAAAAATAAATCTCACCCTTTTCTCATGCTATTTTGGTCTCCTTCCAAATGGAAATAACCTAATTAATATTAAAATACAGTAGGGTATATTTACATGATTATGTCTGGGTTTCAGTTTGGCCTTGCGCAACTACAGGTATTGTGCAGCTTTCTTAAACTGTGTTTCCACAAAGTTTTTAGTTTGTGTTAAAGCACTGCAAGTGCAGCCTGCCTCATTTGGCCCCCAAAAGTATGCTAAACAAAACAAAAACCTATTAATTATTACTATAAACCTATTCTATACGTACAAATATAATATATACAAGTTTTCCTACAGAACCGTAGCTTCAAAATGTTTAGTACAGTACATTTTAAAAATACTGCTAGTACATCTACAATAGGCTACCCTACTCGTTCACATTTCCCACTACATAATATTCTTATAATAATAATAATAATAATAATAATAATAATAATAATAATAATAATAATAATAATAATTCAGTAAAACCCCGAACTGACCAGTCTAACAAACCCCCACTTTCAACCGGAAGTATGCAATCACTCAATCATGCGTGCAATGCAACCAGATAAGTGTTCCTACATAAGCATTCAGAAAGGTGAGGCAGATTTCAAAGCAAGTATGGGCAATTTTACTGGGAACATTTTAGTATTAAACAAAGCACAGGGTTTTTTTCAAGCCAAAGGAGGCTGAATGACTGAGCAAGCTGCACAAATGCATTTTGTTTAAAAACAAGAACAACGTTAACACAGGTTTTCCTGGATGTTTTGATCTGTGTTTTTTTTTTGCTACAGTTACGATTTCAATGGTAACTTCAATTGAGCCTTTTTCCATTTATAGTACTGTTTTAAAGACTTTAGAGCCATAACAGTATGAATATTGCATTACTGTGCTGTATCCTGGTATTATTCTTCAGATTGAGGGTGTAGATGGCAGGTGTACACATTTATTAAAACCATTGAAAACTCATTTTCAGAGTTACGGGCATTTCAGACTTATGAACAAACTCCATTCCCAAGGGGTTAGTAGTAACTCTGAGGTTGTACTGTAGTAATAATAATAATAATAATAATAATAATAATAATAATAATAATAATAATAATAATAATAATAACTACCTGAATTTGAATTCTGCAGGGACAGTGCAAGGCTTTTGCCAATAGAGTCTTCTTCCCAAGACACTATTTGGCATAACACCGGGACTTTCTGAAACTTTGTTAAACTTTGTCAAGCTTTTTGAACAAATTTGTGGAACCTTTTTTTTATGTTTTTGTTCTTCTAAAACAAATATTGCTCAATGAATTAGGTTTCAGAGATCTTACTTCAGCTCAAGTCTAGTAGGTGGCTGCTCAAGCCTGGTGCCGTCAGTAGCCTGCAGCAATAATAAAAACGCTGGCATCAAATTCCCAGCTATGCAAATTGAATACATTTTGGGGACACAAACGTGGCTCTTGATAGATGTTACTTAAGGCTAGTGTACAGTGTATTACATCTTATTGCTAAAGGACAGAAAATAAGCTTAAAGCAATCGGCTATCCGATCACCAAACATGAAGATAACAAATGTAAAGATGAAAAAAATCTGAGCTTTGCAAAGGGCTTCATTATTGATGCCTGACGACTGAATCGAGGAGGACTGATGCCTGATACCTGATACCTACACGACTGACTCGAGGAGGACTGATGCCTGACGACTGACTCAAGGAGGACTGATGCCTGACGACTGACTCGAGGAGGACTGATGCCTGATACCTACACGACTGACTCGAGGAGGACTGATGCCTGACGACTTGGGTCAGTCATAAGGCATCAGTCCTCCTAGAGTCAGTCGTCAGGTAACAGGCAATACATTTTACATCACCTGTGCTACATAACCTTTTCAAGTCGAAAAAGTCCCTTGGTTCGACATTGTCAATACGTTTTAGAATTTTGAATGCTTAAATCAGATCGCTGCGTAGTCTTCTTTGTTCAAGACTGAATAGATTCAATTCTTTAAGCCTGTCTGCATATGCCATGCCTTTTAAACCTGGAATAATTCTGGTCGCTCTTCTTTGCACTCTTTCTAGAGCAGCAATATCCTTTTTGTAGCGAGGTGACCAGAACTGAACACAATATTCTAGATGAGGTCTTACTAATGCATTGTAAAGTTTTAACATTACTTCGCTTGATTTAAATTCAAGGGAAGTAGCTTCCACACATTGTCTAGATGAAGACATTTCTGAGTCAACATAAACTCCAATCTTTTTCATAGATTCCTTCTTCAATTTCAGTATCTCCCATATGGTATTTATAACGGACATTTTTATTGCCTGCGTGCAGTACCTTACAATTTTCTATATTAAATGTTATTTTCCATGTGTCTGCCCAGTTCTGAATGCTGTCTAGATCATTTTGAATGACCTTTGCTGCTGCAACAGTGTTTGCCACTCCTCCTATTTTTGTGTTGTCTGCAAATTTAACAAGTTTGCTTACTATACCAGAATCTAAGTCATTAACGTAGATTAGGAATAGCAGAGGACCTAATACTCTAATCAGTACTTTCTGTTTTCTACATGTTAATCACTCCCTAATCAATATGCATGCGTTTCCTTGAATCCCTACTGCGTTCAGTTTGAGAATTAATCTTTTATACGGGACTTTGTCAAAAGCTTTCTGGAAATCTAAATAAACCATGTCATATGCTTTGCAATTATCCATTGTCGATGTTGCATCCTCATTATAATGGATTTGTTTGTTTGGAGCTGGTCTCTGTGTTTCATGGGGGATAGGTGCACAAGACTAACAGAAGCATTCACAATGAGGTTTTGTGGGGAGTTCTGCAAAAACTGGTACCACATTCAGTGCTTAAATCTGAAGAAAGCAAAATTGTCTGAAGTGTTCATATGTGATGCATGCAAATAATTCACTAGGTATCCAAGAAAAATGTAAAGGCAACCCATAGAAGAATGAGATGCATGGCACATTTTCAAACACAGTTGAAGTTGCCAGACAACACAATCTAAGAATTAAAACAACACATTTGGATAAAAGAACAAATAGATAAAATACTCCATATAATTACATTAAACTTGTTGTTTGTTAGTTTGTTTTAAGTTATGAAGTTATTAAGTTATGAAATCCCCAAAATAAACCACTGTTAAAAAAAGATTTTGTTGGGGGGATTGGAGTGTAAAACAGTTTGCAGAAATGTCATTTCTTAAGCATGTGAAGTTTTAATAGGTACAGTTGCTGTACAGTTCTGTTACTTGGCTGGTATTCAGTGGGTGTTAGTTTAATTCAAATTAATTTCAAATATGTTTACTTTTTTGTTTCTAAGTAAAAACTTTCAGTTAACTAAACTGCTTGTAAAGTTTCATTTTCAAAATTTAAAATTAAAAAAGGCCATTTTTATTTATTTATTTATTTTATTTGGATGAAATCTGGTTACTGCAATGGCTCCAAAAGGCCTGAATGGAATGTATTCAAATGTAACCTTACATATGAAGGTGTGTGGATTAGATTTCACTGACAATGCAAAGATAGCTGATGCCTGATGCCTGATGCCAGACGCCTGACGACTAACTCGAGGAGGACAGATACCTAATGCGTGATACCTGATTACTGATTAGGAGGGGTGATTCCTGACACGGGAAGGATTGATGTCTGACACTGTATTAATGAAAAATCTTTTTTTTTTACTTACCAAAAGATGCAGTGCTACTATGTTTTAAAATTGTTCTGCCTAAAAAATGCACATAGCAACAGCCTCTCTCAAGTTATCGTGATAATTTGCATTTCTTGAAAATTAAAATTAATGACAGCAGCTGTTGTGTTACAAAACGCAAGGGAAAGGTATGTTTTACTAATATCTCTGTTTAAGTGTTTATGATGTGTTTTGCAAACTTGTCAGTAAAAGTGCTTAGCTTATAAGATTTATCACGTCACAGCAACTAAGCGGATTTAAATAAATAAATAAATAAATAAATAAATAAATAATAGCCAGTGCCATTTGTTTAGAAACGTTTTCTGATACTTCGTGTTTACATTTTCTCTTAATGGGGAGTGATTAATCAAAGTTTTATTTAGAAAAACTGTCATTCCCACAGCCTTTTCTGTCGGATTTTCCACCTGTTTTATACATAAATTAAGGGTGCTTACAACCTAATGAATGAAACATGGCATGAAAGGGCAGGCTACATGAAACACACAGATCTAGAACTTCAGGAGGGTGAAAGCCGCACACATACAAAAGTGCACGTACCCCGGGGCACTAAAGCAATGCAAAACGTCTTGAAAAATCTCTAGTCTGCACAATAAAAATAATAATTATTATGAGTTGTATGAGTTTAATTGTGTGGTATAGTCTGTAAGACGTTTCTCGTTGATTTAGTGCTATGCTGGGGATGCTTGTCTTTCTCCGTGAGCATTTTTATTAATTAAAAAAATCTGAAAATTATTATTCTTTTTAATATTTATAGTGATGAAGAATTTGTGTGTTATAGTTTTAAAGACGTTTCGCATTGTTTTAGTTTTTGTCCGTGCAGTTTTGTCTTGGTCTGGCTTACTTGTTAGGTTACTTGTTTGTTTGCTTTTTTATAAAGAGAAAATAAAACAATGAAAAATGTATCACATGCAGTTTTCTCGTATCAGTTAAAATGTGTCATTATTTACCTGGTGTGGCAGGGTGCCGCTGCCCCTGTGCGTATTTTGTGTTATATGTTGTATGTAGTGTGTTATTGTTGGTATAAATATTGGTGCACGGGATATAATGTGAGGTTATGTAGCATGAGTGATTTAAAATGTATATTCGTATTTAGAGAGAGGATGGCACAATCACTTCACACCCAGAGTAAAGTGTGTATTTGTATGTGGGCACGGGGATTGCACAAATTAGTTCACGTGCTGGGATTCAAGTGAATGATTAATTAGCAATTGAATCCCAGCACAGCTGTATATATAGATGCACAAGTCACTCACTCAGGGTTGTGTGTTCGGGAGTGGAGAACAGGAGAGAGAAGGAGAAAATAATTAAAAACTACAAAAGCAAACGATTGCTACTTGTGCTGGAGCACCAGCACGATACTTGTTTGTTTAATGTTCGTCCACTGTGTGTTTGTCTGTTAGTTTGGCCACCGTGCTGTTTTGTTTGTTCAGTCAGTGTTTGTTCTGTTTTGTTCAACCTTTTTATTTTCTGTTTTACAATAAACCAGCGCAACAGTGCAATTCACAATTCACTCACCACTCTGTGTGTTTCTGTTCCGGGTCTGACGTCACCACTACAGCCAGCCTGTCCACACGTGGTTTATGGATTGCACTAATATTTTGACAATATGCTGTTTACGCATATGCACTAATGATCCGCAAATGCAATGTCCTTTTTGTGTAGTTTGTGAATCTCAACTGTTTTTCCTAAGAGATTAATTCCATACAATATGATACACTTGGCAATATCCTGGGACAAGGTGTTTTTTAATATAGAATAGCCAGTCTTAAAGTAGGCTACTACTATATAGGGCTGTGGCTGGCTTGTTTTTATTATTGGATACTGGAATAGATAGCTTGGGGCAATACGTTCTTCATATAGGAATTACACCTTTAATGACACACTATAGACACCTTTGGTGATGTCATTATAATACTTAATAGAAATACGTAATTTGTGTTGCTCCAAACTTATGTATTGTTTTAAAGAGACATTTGTCTATGCAGTGTAAAAATGATCAATGGGGAAAGACGCTCTTTATTGATGAAACAACCTTAATTAAAAACTGTATATTGCCGAAAGAGAAACGTAGATTAATTATTGATCAATCCCATGTAAAACATGCTTACGCCAAACTTTAGCTGCTTTTTCAAACAGGTTATTATTCTATAATATCTGTAGGAAAATGTTTTTAGATTTTATTAAAACCTGACGGAAGTGAATTTGAGGCTTGTTCAGGCAGGAGTGTTGTCAGCAAGAGTTCCATGTTCCGCCTCCTCTGGCTTTTCCCCAGACCCAGCTGGTATGTAGAATGTTGAAATTTCGACTTCTTAAAGGCGAAATTTCGACTTTCAAAGACAAAATTTCGAGTTTTTATTTCTCGCTCTTCTGAACTAAACCCCTTCAACTGTATGCTTATTTTTTTCCTATTTGGTCAAAGAGGCTTGCCAGGGCTACTCCAGCACATCTCTGGTAATAAAAGAGTACTTGGTACGGCCTTTAGTCATAGTTAAAAATTGTGAGCGGTTATGTCACAAACAGGATTTTCACTGCTGACGTCTTGGAAGCATAGGGTACAGCTTTCGAATATGTTTCCAAGCAAAAAAAAAAGAGTTTTGGGTCAACTGTACAGCTTTTTAGTGTGAGAAGGTGATTTACACACCCTTTAAAGTGGTACAATGTTTTAGATGAGCACTTCCTACAGCGTGAGGAATGTGCATGGTATGTGCGTGCTATGTCACATAAGTCATGACAATGGAGAGAGAATTTGGAGTGTCCATTTTTGTAACTGGGATTTCAAACTCAAACTCTGAGGAACTTGGGACAACATTCCCACAACGTGAGAGACAAACATTTTAACTGTTTGAACTAACCTAACAAAAGAGCAAAAACAAAACCCAATTACCAAATGAGCAATCAACTGAATCTCATTATCGAACAAGTAGTGTAGAGGATGGTGTGCTGGGTTGTGTTACTAGTTGTAAGTATGACCCACTCTCCCAAGAGAAGAGGTCAAAGGACTTTGGGACTTAGGAAGGGGGCGTGGTGAGTTTGAGGGTTTTCAAGATTGCGAGTTCTAAGAGTATGTATGCCTAACATGTGAAAATTCATTAAATGTTTTTGAGATTGAAACCTGTAGTCTGGATACTTTACAAGTAGCAATTAGGAAGAAATTTTCGAAGTGGCATAAAACAGCTCAGTGTTAATTGGTAAGAAAATAACCCTCAGTTTCCCATGCCTAACAAAACTCGAAACAGTAAATTATTTTTACAGATTCAACACTGTTTATCCCTTAAATAAAACACTGTATTAGCACAAAACACTTACTGTTGAATTGATGCTGTATGAATACAGACCACTGTAGCATTGCCAGATGGGTACTTTTTATAGAAACACCATTTCACTCATTGCTTTCTCTGTAATTAGGGACTAATTTGGATTGTTTTACAGGCTAGATACAAATCAGTTCCTAATGTATGTAAATTGGATTCATGAATGGGAAACCTAAATGGCTGTCACACAGAAATGTCTGATTTGTCATGTTCTCCTGTGTGCAATATACATGAAGC
Source organism: Acipenser oxyrinchus oxyrinchus (assembly GCA_030684275.1). Classification (NCBI taxonomy): domain Eukaryota; kingdom Metazoa; phylum Chordata; class Actinopteri; order Acipenseriformes; family Acipenseridae; genus Acipenser; species Acipenser oxyrinchus. The sequence goes on from CM060250.1 coordinate 31,770,997, forward strand.
ATGATCTTGGCATTCTTAGGGTTGGCTTTGAATGTACTGTACTTTTTCAACTCCTTCTTTGTGTTTTGATCCACTAATGCTGGTGTACATCACTAGTAAAGACAGTTATTTTCAGCTTAAAAAAGGGATTAGTCAGACCCGGTCTTGTTTTGACATTTATAGGAGTTCATGCAGCTATAATAGAGAAACTATTTATTTAACCTCAAACCTCTGGCTCCTGATCATTTAAATAACCCGAGCCTGGATGCATGGCTAGTGTGCGTTTCAAGCCCTACCACTGATATGGTACCATAGTGCTACAATGGATTACCAGTACTTCAATCACATATTATACCTACTATTGTAGCTGCAATTGTGTGATAAAGAGAGAGAATCAATGTTGTAAATCTCCCTCCCGACCAGAAAGGGCGCTGTGTAAGCTTGGTGGTATGCTGCCTCCTAGATGGGCCACCTTGACGGTAGGTGGAAACCAGAAGGTGACCATATTAGGGGAGCGCGAGTTGCATGTACCGGAAGGACTCCATTGCAATCAGCTGCAGGACGGCCCTCTATTGGAGAAGCCATGGCGACGGGTTGATTGCAGGGAGAAGTTTGTGGGTCCAAAGGGGAAGCAGCTACATCAGTACACCCCCTTGCGCTGAAAACGTAACTTACAGCCGGAGTACTGCTCGTTTGAGCACTACCCTCACCTCACGACACCAACCCTCACTACTGCTCCGCGGATTTGGGAAGCACACTTTTGTGCATAGGATTGGGGATTGGGGATCAATTTGGAAAACGTATTATTGTTTTATTTTTGGCCTGCAAGCCAGCCGTGTAGCCCCCGATACCATCACTGGTAGAGGGGTGGATCTTGTGTTTGGGAGAATCACTGTCTGGACATTGTATTTATTGCCACACCACTCACACTCATCCACAAATTGTTACAAACTGTTTTCCCATGGAATATCTTTTGGTAAGGGCAATAGCGTAATATAAAGATAGAATAAAGAGCCTTAATATTTTCAAGGGCTTCGTTTGCACAATTTGGTGATTATGGGCTTTATTTTTCCCTTTGTTGTTATTATAAAACATTACATTTCATTTTGGCAAAAGATCATTTTCTGTAATTAGACTGGTTTCATATTTTATTCTTCCTCTTAAACTACTTTTATTTCTGTATTGTGTAACCCTTAAATTGAGATATTTGAAAAAGCACTTTCAACACAATGAAGAGGAAGTGGAAAATCCAGCGGTGCTTTTACAGAAGGCTCAAAGTAGATTAAGAAATTGAATATAGCTAGAGGAGTGAGCTCCAAATGGAAGATAATGATGCACACAGTGTATTCTGCCCAGGCCGTAGAGAGAAGAAAGAGCACTAGTTTGGAGTGCTGTATCTGAAAATATTGTTTAACGCTTTTAACACTGTAGACCTGTAAAGAGATCTAGGAAAGATAACTCGCAGTGAAAACTGCAGAACAGTGTACCAATATTGGGGATGATTTTTTAAATGTATTTTCAGTATAAAACACAACAAATGTTGAATTAGTTATCATAGGGTTATTTTACAGTGAAGCTACTTAGTATTGAGACTATGCCAACAAAAATATCTTCTAAAAATAATTTCAAGCGAGGTGGGGCAGCACTGTGGGGCTTCAGTAGCAGGTGTGCGAAGATCAATAGAAGGAGGTTGTGTTGTTTGACAAATCATGTTTTACCCTATTTATTATTATTTATTTATTTATTGGCAGACACCCTTATCCAGGGTGACTTAGAGTTGTTACAATGTTTCACAATACAAAGTATCACATTGCAAAATATCACATTAGACAAAATCACCTTACAGATAAGAGCAGTTATAAAGAGGTCTGATTTGGAGAGATTGAGTTTGAGATGATGCGAGTGCATCCAGGAGGAGATGGCCGAGAGACAGGTAGAGATGCGGGAGGAAGTGTCAGAGTCAGAGGGGGGGGGGGGGGAGAGGAAAATCTGGGCATTATCAACGTAGAAATAATACAAGAAGCCATGGGAGGAGATGAGGGGACCCAGGGAGCAGGTGTAGAGAGAAAACAGGAGGGGTCTGTGGTATCAACATTGATTCTCTCTCCCCAAGATCTCAGCTGGCGGGGCAAAACATTAGGCAGCTTCGGCCGCCTATGAAGGACATTGTTCCTCGCTGGAGGTTAAACGTGGTGCTCAATGCACTCTTGAAGCCTCCATTTGAGCCCTCGCATTCAGCTGAGCTCAACTGTTATCGATTAAGCGACTGTTTGCTTGCTATCATGTGGGATGCAGGGTTCTCCTTAGCGAGAACCTGTTTAATTTTTACAGAGGCCAGGACAAGGGTTACGCTCCGTAGCGATCCTGCCTTTACCGAACACTATCTCGGCATTCCATGTCAACCAGTCTGTGGGTTTGGAGGTTCTTTCCACCTCCTTCCAGTCTGACAGGGAGCTGCAGCTCCATACGATGTGCTCAGTGCAGGCCTTGGCGTGCTATGTTGACAGACTGAATGATAAAGTGGAAGTAGGAGCATTTGGCAGAGGTGAGTGTAAAAGAGAAGGAAGAGAGGATCGGCAGCAGGGAGATTGGTTTTCTTTCATTTCTTTTCAGCAGAGGGCAGTTCAGTACGAGCCAAGAGTACGGAGGAGAGCCACAGCTGGGGCGGGGAGGTGGAGAGATGAGGGGGGAAAGGGAGTCAAGGCAGGAGGTGGGGGAGGAAGAGAAGGTGGAGGTAGACGAGTCTACAGAGAGTTGGGAGAAGGAGTCACTAGAGGGGAGGTACGAGAGAGCAACAGAGGAGAACACCGAGGGGGAGAGAGAATGGAGGTTTCGACAGAAGGTGACAGAGAGGTTCAGCAGAGTAGGAGGGGATGGGAGCAACAGAGCGAAGGAGATAAAGTAGTGATCAGACATATCGAGAGGAGTGACCGAGAGGGCTGGGGGGGAGCAAAGGAGTGAAGAAGGGGAAAAAATCCAGCAGAGTGGTTAGGGTTGGAGAGGTGGATGTTGAAGTCACCTAGTAGAACAACAGAGGTGGAGAGAGAGGGGAGGGAGGAGAGAATGAAGTCAAGCTCATCAAGAAAGTGAGTAAGGGGTCCAGGAGGGTGGTAGATAACAATGAGCAGGAGGCGATTTCAACAGCGTGAAACTTAAAGGTGCTAACAGAAAGAGAGGAGGGGGGGCAGTAAAGAGCAGGGAGGGAGAGAGCTGGTCCTGTTCCCCCACCCCGTCCAGAGGGGCGAGGAGAGTGGGACAGGATATAAAGAGGGGAAAGGGCAGTCGGAGTGGCAGTGTTATCAGGGGAGATCCAGGTTTCAGTGAGACCTAGGAAGTCAAGAGAGGGGAGAGGCAAAGGCAGAGATGAAGTCAGCTTTGTTGGAAGCCGAGCGGCAGTTCCAGAGGGCACCAAAGAGGGGGGAGGGGGTGGTGAACAGAGGAGAGGGGGAGAGGCAGGGAGATCAGGTTAGAGGAGTTATATTTGCAGCCAGAGGAGGAGAATGAGAGGAGAGAATTAGAGGGATATCAAAGTTAGTCATGGTAGGGAGCAGTAGAGGAAAAGAAGTAGAAATGGATATGGGAGAAGGTGGTGCAAAGAGGGAGGCAAAAACAGACAGGTATAGAAGGAGTGAGAGCATTAAATAATAAAAAGAAAAGAAAAAAACCTGGTCTGGAGTTGGAGCCTTCACGTTCGTTGCTTGGATAGAAAATTATGGGATTCCATACCTAGAATCAGATTGCTCTACTGTATTTTGTTATAAGCCCTGTGTGATCGGGATGCGAGTGGTGTGCTGTATACAAGGACTGTCCACACAGTGATTCTCCCAAAAACGTCAGTGATTATTAATAAATAACAAAAAGGGCCGCCCCTCTACCAGCGATGCTATTGGGGGGTACACGACGGGCTTGCAGACCCAAACAAAAATATACAATAAATACCCAATCCACGTCCACAGTGAACAAAACAGTGCTTTTTGAATCCTGGGGAGTCGTGGTGCTGGTGTTTTGCTTGCGCAGTGAAGGAAGTGCTCAGGGGTGTGTGCTGGCTTGGTAGTGGCAGCTCCTAGTTCTCTACTCCTCCTCTGCAATACACAAAACAACACGTAACAAAACAAATAACCCTCTGGCCGTAGGTTACGTTCTCAGCGCAAGGGGGCCGTATCTGCATAGCTGCGTCCCCTTTGTACTACCCAGCTCCTCCCTGCAGTCAGCTTGGTGCCCCGGTGTAACCAATAGCTGCTTTGCCCGCAGCTGATTGCATCTGAGTTGTTTCGTGTACTGACAGCTATGTGCCCACACCACGATGGCTGACTTCCTGCTTCCGCCCACCGTCAAATCGGCCCGTCTACGGGGAAGCGTACTACCAACCTTACACAGCGTCCTTTCTGATCGGGAAGGAGATTTACAACATTGATTCTTTCTCTCCTTATCACACCTTGCAAAACAGGAATTGTATACATCATTTAAAGAACAGTGCAAAAAGTAAAAGGGGAAAATATATATATAGTGGCTGTAATTATAAAGTGCTGCCATCTCCATTGATACAATGCCTGGAAAGCTTCTGGTCCTGACTGCACATACAGATTGCTTGTTATAACTAAGCAATAAGCACTTCATCTGCCCTGAGATGACACCAATTTTGCAAGTCCTAATGCTACATGATTCATGAATAATTCATGAAGAATAAGATGCTAGCATTACTGAGCTGACTACAAGAAGTGGACAGACTTTCTTACTCCTGAATGCATCCGAGAAAAAAAGTGAATTGCCTCTTAAGAGTGCTTCGGAAGAGTTGCTGCTCAACAGCATTCTACCATTCCATAGGCTAGAATTAAGACTTTCCGTGAAATAATGGAAATGAGATGCAAAACTGAGGATAAATTAGTGCCATCATTCTGCTTTTCACATTGATTATTGCTGATTACTTTGTAGTTAATGAGATTATTGAGCTATAAACACTCAACCATACAATGGTCTGTAGTAGTACTAAAAGGAATCTTGGTTTTAATGTTATAACACACTTTTTCATTTCCTGTAAATAGTATAACTTAATCTGATATCTTGAATTCTAACCCACAAGAAGTACTCTGACCCCATTAATCATTTTTAATTCAACTTCACAGGCTTCCTGTGTATTACCTTATAGCCTAGATTTGAGTCTGTTTATATCTTTTAACTTCAATCCTTTATAAAACTATAACTGCAAGCATGATAAATCACATACAAGTTTGATAAAGCATTGTAAATAACCTTAACAGACAGGTCACAGAGATATGCTGGTTGCTGCAAAGGTTGAGCAACAACGAAAACATTGAGACTCATAAAATTTAATTCTGGTACTGTCTAGAATACACTTATTTATTCTGGAAGTGTAATGCAATGCATGAAATTCCTTGTTGCAACAAATATGATCAAGATTAGATTAATTTTTCTATATTCCCAACTGGTCATTTATATATTAAAATTAAAGATGATTGATGTTAAATTATATGTACCAGTAACTTGAGAATTAACTATACCTTCCTTACACTGTTTTAGCTACAACAGCTGTGTGGCAGGGCGGTAGCCCTGCCGGTATACTGTGGGTGTGTGTGTGGGGAATACTGGGTTGGCAGGGAGGGGGCTAAATTCCTTCCTGCCAGAAAAAAAATGTGGGAATGTAGATGGGGCCATAATTGAATGAATAATGGTTAATGAGGCTCCAGCCACAGGCGTATAATGTTTTGTTTTGCTGTGCTGTTTGTTCGTGAGCTATGTGTAGACCTTTTATTTTGGCCACTGCGCCTGTTTATTTGTCAAATGTGTCTCTCTTGTGTCTCTTCAACAACTTGTGCCATGACGCTACCCTGTCACAAGCAGGATAGTGGCCCTAGAGACAGAGAAGAACTGCAGGTTTATTAAAAAAGAAAAAAATGGAAAAGGAAAGCGTGGGGGCGAGCAGCAGTGCCAATGGAGGCAGAAGGGCGCCGATGTGTGGATCATGTGGGGACTTTGGGCACGGATTCCAGGAGTGCCCATGGAGAGACCCCCTCTACCAGGAGGCCTACTTTCACAGTGAGGTAGAGTCACTGGAGGAATGGCTCCGCCTGAAAGCTCTTCAAGTGCAAAGTGCTGCCAGCATTGCCGCTGCCAGCGTTGCCACTGCCAACGCGGTCACTACTGGAGTGCCCTGCACCGCTGCCAGCGTGGCCACGGCTAGAGTGCCCTGTGCCACTGGCAGCTCTGCTGCTGCAAGTGTTGCCACTGCCAGCATTGTCCCGGCTGGAGTGCCCCACGCCGCTGCCAGTATTGCCACTGCCAGCTTTTCCACTGCCGAAGGAGGCGGCGAAGGGACCACCTCCACCACAGCCCCAACCACCACCCCTATGTCCTGACCCAGTGCTGATGGGTTATAAACTCCTAATCCGGGCTCCCAAACACCCAGCATTTGCCCAGATGTCACTCCACGGTTGCCGAGGCTCGCACATCTGCCGGCTACTGCACCTGTCCGGTTGCCAACCTACACTCCAACCTGCCCACAAGAATCCATACGGAGAAAGATGGACATTAGAGGAGGGGGTTGGTGTTTTAAGGGAATGGTGGCCGATTGTGGCCAGGGAGGGAGGGAGCTATGTGTGGTAGGTATAGTGTGTGTGAGGGGGTGGATGTGCCAACTTCAACACTTTAATGATTCTGCTGAGAGTGTCATCTTGCACTTTTGATACATATGAAATACTTCACACTGACAAACATTCAATTTCACTTCAGTTAACGTCTATATCCTTTGGGGTGATGTTCTTGTGTCAAGTAGATGTGTATAAAAAAAACAATAAAGCCATAAAACACTGGCAAAGATGAGAGATGCCACAGGGCTGGTCACTTAATATTATTATACAACGAGCAACAGAAATGGGTAGGCTACATCTTAAAGCTATTCCATTTTCTACAAAAAATGTGATTTCTGGGTGACAGTTCACTATTGTCGTATATAGTTTACCTTTCTGTGCTCTCAACCATGTAGGCTTTCCATTCCCTGTGGGTAGTTTCAGCTGCAAGCACACGTCTCTTCCTGCCTTAAACACTTGCCACTCTTTGAACCACACATGCTATTACCACAAGCAGAAGGAGGCTATGAATATCATATGCCAGCTCTATTGTTTGGGGAATCAAAACATAATGAACAAAATGAGTCTCTTTTTTCATATATGAGAGATAATGCGGATCATAGTGGAGATGAAGTCAAAGAAGCACCGATCAAATTTTGGTACTTTCAATAGAGAATTGCCAAGTTATGGCATTAACAGTCCACACACCCATCTCATTTTGGAACCTAGGTATGAAAATTTGACAGCTGCTCTGCACCCATCAACTTATAATATATTTTAGGAATCTATCAATTGGTAGACCTAGAACAATTACCAGAATCCTGAATTACATTTTCACAACATGCAGGATTATGTACATATGGGAACTATATTAATTCACTATCTTGTAAAGTGCTTTGTGATGGTGGTCCACTATGAAAGGCGCTATATAAAATAAAGATAGATTGAATAATAGATTATTAATTAAGTAAGTAATTAATTAATATTATTAACACATATAATTGCCTGGTGTGAATTCCAATACTATTTGTCATGTTGTTGATATTAGTTTGAAAATAAGTAATGTTAATTGTATTGCATTATTTTAGAGAAACTCATGTAACAGCCAACAGGTATTTTAAAAAAACATGTTCTGATATCATGCTAGGTTAAAGAAAGCTTAGTGTGTGTCCCTTTTGTTTTGCACTTAGGGTATGACTATGAACTTGCATTTGTACAGAAATATATTCTTCTCCCAAATATCCAATCTTGTTGCAAAAGATTCACTATTTTGGATAATTCCTAAAATATACTCTTCAAAAAAAGAAATGCATTGGTGTACTTTTTACAGCATTAGTATGGCAGTTTGCATAGTAAAATAGACAGTTCCAAAGAACCTTGTACATAAATCATTAAGACATTCAATAAAGTCACTTTCAAGGTCAAACAAAGTTCAAGGTCAACAGAAATCAGTAAAAGTTCTACCTTTGACTCATCCCAACCGTCAAGCATAGTGGTGGGAGTGTGATGGTTTGGGGCTGCTTTGCTGCCTCAGGACCTGGACGGCTTGCCATTATTGACACAACCATGAATTCCATGAGCTGAAGGTGAAGCAAAAGTGGGTCATGCAGCAAGACAATGATCCTAAACATACAAGCAGATATACTAAAGAATGGCTGCAGTTTTACAATGGCCTAGTCAAAGTCTGGACCTAAACCCCATCAAAATGTTGTGGCAGGACCTGAAGTGAGCTGTCCATGCAAGGAAGCCCTCAAATATCACTGAGTTGAAGCAGTTCTGTAAGGAGGAATGGGCCAAAATTCGTCAAAACCGATGTGAGAGACTGGCCAACAGTTACAGGAAACACTTAGTTGAAGTCATTGCTGCTCAAGGAGGTGTCACCAGTTACTGAATCTAAAGGTTCACATACTTTTTCACACGTGGATATTGAATGTTGAATCATTTGTGGATAAATAAATGTTGAAAAAGTATATCATTATTTATTTTATTTATGTATTATTGTTTAACAAATAAAACACAGCAAATATGACAACGTAACTACAATATATAGTATATAACAAACTAATGCAACATATTTAACATTTTGTAATATTCTTTTTAGATTCTGAAGCTGCAGGCCGATATGCAGAATCGTTCATTTTAAATTTTACCGTTTAGTTTAGGAATTATCATTATTTGTTTATTTAGCAGATGCCTTTATCCAAGGCAACTTACAGAGACTAGGGTGTGTGAACTATGCATCAGCTGCAGAGTCACTTACAATTACGTCTGACCCGAAAGACACAAGGAGATTAAGTGACTTGCTCAGGGTCACACAATGAGTCAGTGGTAAGGTGGGATTTGAACCAGGGACCTCCTGGTTACAAGCCCTTTTCTTTAACCACTGGACCACACAGCTTCCTAAAGGCAATGAAGCGTTCCTAAATACCCAGAAGTGTTGTGACAATAGTGACGTTTTTGTTGAGAACGCTCAACAGTACCGTTGAATTTAGGTACACACACAATTGTTTCAGAACTCATATTTTAAAAAAAAATAAGCAGCAGGCGGTTCTTAAAGTCGCTGGCTGGTTACGTTTCATTGTTTTTATTTTGCATTTCCGGTTATAGGGTAGCTGCGCATGAAGTTGTAGTTTTTTTTTTAATCGATACAGTACTTCTCATCAGATCATATAAATGGATGAGATGTTCCCCGGCTCAGGTATCTATGGAGCTCCATTTGTGACAAAACTATCCATTAATTTGTCAATTTGTTTGTCAATTCGTTTTTCATAATAATTACGTATTGTCATAATTTGATAATGTTGCCGTTTTCTTCAAAACGGCTTGGGTAAATGTGAAATCTACTTCAAAAATTTGATGCATTTTTTCTCTACATACCACAATGCTTTGTGCGCGGTGAGACGAAAATCAGCAGAGTACAGGATCTTATTCAATAGTATATCTTGTGAAACACCCTTCTAATAAACTGTAATATTATTGGCTGAAGCAGTTTTAAGTGAGGCTGGATTTTTATTGGTTAAAATATTAGTGTGTGCGCCCATTGGCTAGAAAGGTTGCAGTGTTTTCGGCACAGTGTGAGATTGACAGTTGGAAGTTTGTCTGTTTGTTGGCAAGTTTGTCTGGTTGATTGGAAATTTTCAGGTTCGTACAGCCTTTCGTATTAATGACAAATTAATTAGTAAATTAGTAACAAATACATTTATGAATTACTGTATGAATTGACTAATTTATGGATGAATTGCTGGACAAATTGACCAATTCATGAATTGACAAACGAATTGACAAACAAATTGACAAATTAATGGCTGGATAGTTTTGGCACAAATGGCGCTCCGTAGGTATCGTTATCAGCGGTGCCGGGAACGACAGGTCTGGTAATTCCTGCGTCTCCCAATTCCAGCATCACACCACCTGCAAAACTGGCGTCTCAGGGTCGGGGGAAGAAGCGACTGGCGAGTCCTGCAAACAACGACGCTACAGCTGCTGCAGCTTTCATCAATAACAAGAAGAAAAACACTCACATTTACCACGAGCACTGAGGTGCAGCAGGTACAGTACGCTTGCATTTCACAGACAAGACAACAATCACCCGTCATGGAGAATCAAATGTTAGAATATGAAGTATTTTTAAATGATCTAATCAGTGGCCAATTCTTATACTGTCACCCTAGAACTTGTATTTGCAATATTATTTAGTGATGTTATTACCCAGGCTTGGGGATTAAAATGAATGACCGTACCTAGATTTGCCTCTATTAAGATAAAAATATATATATATATATATATATATATATATATATATATATATATATATATATATATATATATATATATATATATATAATTTTAGCACCAAGTTGAAAATGCCTCTTGCACTCTCAGATTTAGTAATCATGCTGTGGGTAGTTAGTCATCCTTGACTAGAAAGTTCATTGGAGAGCATTTGACTTATTCGAATTGCGATTGGAGAGAGGTTGCAATTTCTCTGTGTCAGCCAGCACCTTCCTAATTATCACAAGTCAGTGTGGTTGATGGTGAAGGATGTGGGATAAATCCCTCTTTCTTTGACACTCTGCTGCGATAAATTATGCTGTGACAAGCAGAAGAGTTAGAAATTCTGGATTATTTCACTTCCAGAATTTCATCCGCATTCTCTTTCTTTCATTATCTTCCATTTTTGTCAGTTATTGACATATAATGATTTTAAATGTAGCGTTATTTAGGTTAAATGTAGCTGCCTGCTCCTCTCAAGCATCAGTAGGCTAACATTTCAAGTTTTATTGAATAAATGCAGGGTTTTATTTAATTTTGTGTTTGTATAGATTTTTGTATTGATCTCAAAGCACTGTGCTGTAACATAGGCCAGTCAAATTGTTGTATAACCCAAAACATACTAAAAGTCTACTAGAATATATCGGGTGGAAATGTTGAAAGTAATTTACATTTTTAAATGTTTTCTAATCCTCCCATTTTTTGCTGTTTGTAGTTGTATTTTTCCATGTTTTGTTTGTGCTGTTGAAAGCCAATAAACATTTGTTCACAAAAAAAGTAATTTCTATCTTTGTATCTTTTTTCTGAAAGAAGTCTTTAAGTAAACTTCAGTCAGCAACGGTAGATAAAATAAATACATAACTAATATTCAATGCTATCTGAATATTTAATACTGGTTGTGATCGTGGTTTGTTGTAGTACTTGAGAGACCTGTCAGATTCTTTTCAAACTGTGATCGTTTAGATTGATTTTTGACATCAAACGATTGCCCAGTATTTATGTTACAATGTCGTTTGAATATTTTAGAAGCTACAGTACTGTGCATGTGAAGTAACTTCCGGTGCAGTGCAAAGAGAAATGTATTATTTATCTTTTTGTTGTTTAGCACTAGATTCCGTGTTATTCTTTCGATTCCATGATTCCATCCATGAACATGGACAATACCTGCAGCTCACACCTCCACCACCAGAGGAAGACTACCTGCAGCTCACACCTCCACCGCAAGAGGGAGACCTGCAGATCACACCTTCACCACAAGAGGGAGACTACCTGCAGCTCACACCTCCACCGCAAGAGGGAGACTACCCGCAGCTCCCACCTTAGCCACAAGAGGGAGACTACCTGCAGCTCACACCTCCACCGCAAGAAGGAGACTACCTGCAGCTCACACCTTCATCACCAGAGGGAGACTGCCTGCCATTCCCACCTCCACGGGAGGACTGCCTGCCGTTCCCACCTCCACCGCCATGGGAGGACTGCCTGCCGCTCCCACTTCTACCATCTGGGGTTGCCTGTCCCAAGACCGCCAGGGGCTGCCGAGCCTGCAACCCGCAGAGAGGCCTGCTCGCCATCGCCTGGGGAGGCCAGTTTGCTGTCGCCTGCTCGCCATTGTTTGGGGGTTTGGGGTTCGTCTGTTTTGTCAGTCTTTTTTATTTTGTGTGTGTGTGTATGTATATGTGTATGTATATGTATATGTATATATATATATATATATATATATATATATATATATATATATATATATATATATATATATATATATATATATAAAACCCCAAACCAGACCTTGATGACAGAAACGATGATGAGTGACCTTTCATTTGTAGTGCCTTTAGTTCTTCCCAAAGTCTGATGAAAGTTCTTCAGAACTTCATTGTTCATGGACAATAATCTAAGTAAATAATCTGAATTGAATTTAAGTGTATCAGCTTTAATATTAAAGGGTTTGAAAAAAGCATTACAGGTTGGTGGGAGTTTGTACAAAATTGTACAAAAATGCATTACATCATATGTTGACAGCCCCTAATGCTTCTTATTACTGATGTCTTTATGTTAGAAAAAATAATATCCCTTCCAATTAGATTTTGGTAGACTTTTGATACGTTGCTCAGGGGACCTTTCTGAAATGTATACAAGTGGAAAAAATGATGTTGCAATTTGTTTTGGGTGGAGCCAAATAATCAGCTAGATTCTTTTTTTTTTTTATAAAAGCTGTTTTAAGTTCCACTAGAAAGCCCAATGTATTTTCTTACAATTTGAAGCCTAAACTCATGAAAAGGAATGAGCCCATGCCCACGGAAGACATATCGCTTCTTAGCATGAATGTTATGGATTTGTTTCTTAAAAAGACAAGGTACATGTTATCATAATGTGTGCGTTTTCATTTCATCGCTCCAGATATCAATGTGCCTTGATTTCGGCATCTGATCACGTTGCTCCATGATCCACCATTTTACAACAATCCTCAGAAATTGTATAGGGTACAGCAGTATTGATAGCCATTCTCAACTCCTTCAGACGCCTGTTCTGAGTACTGCATTTGTAATGTCCACGCACCAAAACATATCAGAAAGCATTTGGGGATATTGGCGGATACACAAAAAATGTGGTTTGGTATTACAGCGTCCACACTTCTGACAAACCGCACTACCTGATGCGATCTAATTTAAAACTGCTGTAGGGCCAGAAAGTGTTACATCAGAATGTGGTACGATGTAGAACAGTCAAGAAAAATGGCATGACAAGGCATTTATTAACTAGCTAACAGGGCTGTAAGCGATTGGTAAAAGCAAACAGATACTACTCAGTTATCGTTGTGATCCAAGAATCGTCCCATACCTTTTAAAGCCTATTGCACTTAAAATGCACATCTCTTATGATAATCATTTAAAAAGTTATATTGACACCTTTTAAAATTAGATCTCCAGCCATACAAGGCTCTAATCAAGGGTACATTGATTCTGAAGTGCTGTGACTGACGACTGCACAAATCACTACGAAAAAGACAAACTGTAGATCACCCACAAAATCGTACATATGTTTACAAATGTAGATGACCCAATGTGTTGCTCAGCAGTTGAAAGTCACATCAATTTGCTGAATTGTGAAAAATATAATTTTAAAAAGAACTTTAAGGGCCAAACTCAGTACATCATACCCCGTTCAGATGGATGTTTCCTTATTTTCTGAGCTAAAATCATTTGTTCATGCACGAACAAGAGCAGTACACGGCGTACCAGGTTTTAACGCAAGGTGGTCTCAAGTACGGTATTAAACGCTGCCTAGTGTAGACACTAACTGTATTTAGCACTTTTAAGCCAGTTTAAATGCAACTCATAGTTTAAAGGCATAGTGTAGACAGGGCCTTTTTTGCTTGTAATGTTTTGTGTCCCTTTTAGAAAAGTTATTGCATAAGAGTTTTTTTTTCTTATTTTTATTTTTTTCCCCCAGCAGCCATTGACTATGGATCCATCTGGAGAAATTAAAACCATGGCTGCAGATCCTAGCACAGCACCAGCTGAACCAACAGCCGAACCACTACCTTTCAAGGACCCAAACTTTGTAGTAAGTACAATACTTATCAGTAATAACAGGTGCACACACATACAGAGTGTCCTCGTAATAGATTCAAAATATGTGTTTAAAATAGAGATTCAGAATATGTATTGGATGCTAAGAGTGTACGATAAAAGTTTGAATATTGGTGCTAAATCAAGGAAGTAAATGTGTTCACCATGTAGAGTGTGACAGAGGGAGGGATACGATAAAACAACATTAAATTAAGGCAAGTTCAAGCTTTTCCCCTCCAGCATCATTTACTCTGTGTAAATTTCTGTTACATGCGTTTGATCAATCCATTTTATGTTTTGGTAACAGCAAATTGCCTACACTGGCATTGTGATTAGTTACTCATCCATCAGTATACACATGCTTTATTATGCCCTGATGCAGAACTATATTACTGTGTCGCTTACCTAAATGAAGAACTCCAAAAAACCAATAAAACTAATTTATGAAACGGTACTCCGGACTATTGCAAATACCATAAAAACCCAAGAGAAGCTGTTTGCTCTTTATTAATATAGTATTTTACTCCAGCAGTGGCTTTTTACCTGAAAAAAGTTCAACTTTATGATGTATTTGTCTTCTTTGATACACCACAGTGTAACCATTAGCCAGTCCCCCTGCAACACGTGGCCCTAATAGATGTATGAAAACCATTTTGTTCAAAATGTTATTGTTTACTTATCAAAGGGATTATACGATTTGCTCATCCCTAAGAGCTATATATTTGTATTAACATTAGCTGCACGCAGTCTACATTCATTTAGTCAAATCTCAAATGTAAACACCACAATCTGCCTTCTGGGACGACAGAGTGCACAGACTACTAAACTGTGATAGAATTTAATAAGCAGAACCTCAAGGAACAGGATTTTAGTAAATCAATTGACATCACTGCATGATTTTGCTGCTTTAAATTTAAAAAATGAGCCTGAATCATTACTCACTGAGGTATCATTTTGAGTGAAGATGCAGGAGGTTACAATTCATACAAATACACAAATAATAAAATATGTCATGATGTCAAATCGAAAAGCAGATACTGCAGGATCACATTGGCTGGGGTCCTGTATGTGCTGTTTGTCTCTCTGTCCATCTATCTGTCACAAATTTGCAATCTCAGGCTCCTATAGACGTTTCTGACTGCAATTGATGTTATCTGATAAACTCTAACATTTTATACAAATATCTGCAACGATTATGAGAAACTACTGTAAGTGAATTGGTTTTAAAGTTGGCAAAGACAACAAGCTCACTTTTGACCTGAGACCAGTTGCTGTTTTAATAATAAAATATATACAGTGGTTTGCAGAAGTATTATTTTGTTGGCACCTGAGCATACTCCACGACGCTTTCAAATTAGACTTTACATGTAGAATTAACACAAACTACTCCATATTGATAAAGTTAAAAAATGCATTTAGAATATAAATAAGTAAGATTTACAGAGAAAAACAGATTAATCTCAGTTGCATAAGTATTCAACCCCTTTGCTACTGCAGCCCTAAATCAGCTCAGGTGCAAATGCTTTGTTTGAAAGGTCACAAAATTAGTGAAATGGTTTCAGCCTGTGTGCACTCAAAGTGGTTTAACTTGTAGATAATTTCCCTCAGGTATATAAAGACTTTCAAGCTGCAACTCTCATAGTGATCCAACAAAGCAACCATGAAGACCAAGGAGCTTTCGAAACAAGTCAGGGATAAAGTGGTTGAGAGGCACAGAGCAGAAGAAGGGTACAAGAAAATTTCAAAGGTGCCGATTATCCCTCTCAGCACAGTGAAGTCCATCATTAAGAAGTGGAAGATGCATCATACCACCCAGATCAGGTCACCCTCCCAAACTGAGCAGCTGAGCAAGCAGGAAACTGGTTCGAGATGTCACTCTGAAGCCAACAATGACCTTGAGAGATCTGCAAAGTTCTGTGTCTGAGACTGGAGTCAGTGTTCACACATCAACCCAGTGGCGTAGCTAGGAATGTAAGTTTGGGTGGGCCGCAAATGATTACAGACGGGCAATATCTAGGCTATTTAACAAAATGCACAAAACTAGTATTTATAAGTTATCTAACCAATTCCGTATCCACAAGCAAAATCAGTAAAAGGCTAAAGATGTTTCCTGTTATCCCTGTGTATGCACCTGCCAATTTAAATAATGATTTCATTATATTAATCTAACTAGGAACAAAACATAGCTATCAGAAATAATACCATATTCTCCAAAAACACACACTCTACCAAAATATTTTGAACACCACCATCCAGTAGGCATAGCACCATAAAAACAAAAACAGGAATAGAGGCATGAGTTGAAGATAACATACATTCTCAGCTGCATCAGTTCACCTGAATTCAAGTTGATAAAATTAAATGTAGGTACTTGCATGATTTCAATGGGATGACTGCTTCACAGAAATAGGCGGCGGGGCTTGCTTTTGAAGATGATGATGTCAGAGGTTGGATAATGCATGAGTATGGGTTGTGTCGGTGGTTCATCAATGGCAGACAAATCCGAGGCTGTATTTGTTGAACTTGCGTTTTCACTGAATCCTGGTAATACTGAAACATTTGAAGAAGTTTTACTGATCCATGCCTGTACTGGCGCATTTGAAGAACTCAAAGGGGTTTCACTGATTCCCAGTACTGGCACATTCTTTGAAGAAGTTGAAGGGGTTTCACTGATCCCTGGTACTGGTGCATTCGTTGATTTGTCAGTTCGTTTTCTTTTTACAAAATGAAGAAGACTGGTTTGTCGGGACATAGCTAAGACATACAGTGCCGTGAAAAAGTATTTGCCCCCTGTCTGATTTTCTGCATTTTTGCATATTTTTGACGCTGAATGTTATCAGGTCTTCAACTAATATTAGATAAAAGGGACTCTGAGTGAACAAATAACACAAAAATTTGATACATATTTCATTTGTTTATTAAAGAAAGTTATGCAACACCCAATGCCCCCGTGTGAAAAAGTAATCGCCCCCTTAGACTCGATAACTGGTTACGCCACCTTTAGCAGCAATAACTGCAACCAAATGCTTCCTGTAGTTATTGATTAGTCTCTCACAGCGCCGTGGAGGAATTTTGGCCGCTCCTCCATGCTCGTTTCAGGTCCTGCCACAACATCTCAATGGGGTTTAGGTCTGGACTTTGACTAGGCCATTCCAAAACTTTAAATTTCTTGTTCTTCAACCATTCTGATGTAGACTTGCTTGTGTGTTTTGGATCATTGTCTTGCTGCATGACCCAGCTGCGCTTCAGCTCCAGCTCACAGACAGATGGCCTGACATTCCTGTAGAATACTCTGATACAGAGCAGAATTCATGGTTCCTTCAATGATGGCAAGGCGTCCAGGTCCTGATGTAGCAAAGCATCCCCAAACCATGACACTACCACCACCATGCTTGACCGTTGGTATGAATGTGAAAAAATGCAG
Source organism: Acipenser oxyrinchus oxyrinchus (assembly GCA_030684275.1). Taxonomy (NCBI): domain Eukaryota; kingdom Metazoa; phylum Chordata; class Actinopteri; order Acipenseriformes; family Acipenseridae; genus Acipenser; species Acipenser oxyrinchus. The sequence goes on from CM060250.1 coordinate 31,788,324, forward strand.
AAAATCAGACAGGGGGCAAATACTTTTTCACGGCACTGTAAATGTAACTACGGTTGACTGCAAACTAAACTAATTGGCGAAATTTTTGTTAGGTAATTAGCTAATTTCAAATGTAAAAAAATAGCTAAACAGCAACAGCAACTGCACAGGTTGCTTGCGTGCCTTGCAATGGAAAAAAAATGCCTCTGTATGTTGCAGACGCGCTGTAATGATGATACTATAGTATCAAAGACATAAAATGTCATATCTCGGCCGTCCAATCACCAATCTTTTTTTTTTTTTCCATAGTCATGACAACAGTAAATGTCCCCATGTAATTTGTCTACTGGGGTGGTAGGGAGGGACATATTTTTTTGGAAAATTAAAATTGTCAATCGCTCCATAACTGGGTGGGCCCAGGCCCCTCAGGCCCAAGTGTGACTCCGCCCCTGCATCAGCAATAAGCCAGTCCCTACACAAAGCTGGTCTATATGGACGGGTGGCAAGAAAGAAGCCATTACTCAAAAAGCTTCATAGCACGTTAAAGCACGTATAGAATTTGCGAAAAAGCATGTAGATGATACTGCAGACATGTGGAAAAAGGTTTTGTGGTCAGACGAGACAAAAATTTAACTTTTCTGTCTAAATGCCAAGCGTTAGGTCTGGCGCAAGCCCCAGACTGCACATCACCCAGTCAACACCATCGCAACTGTCAAGCATGGTGGTGGCAGCATCATGTTATGGGGATGCTTCTCTTCAGCAGGGACTGGGAAGCTTGTCAAGACAGAGGGGAGAATGGATGGTGCAAAGTACAGGCGAATCCTTGAGGAAAACCTGTTTGAGTCAGCCAAGACTCAAAAACTGAGGAGGAAATTCACATTTCAGTTGGACAATGGCCCGAAGCACAAAGCCAAAGCCACACTGGAGTGGTTGAACAAGAAGAGAATTAATGTTCTTGAGTGGCCCAGTCAAAGTCCTGACTTGAATCCATTCGAAAATTTATGGCAAACAAAAACCTAGCTCTTTAGTAAGGAGCACTAACTTAACCGTTTAGTTATCTTTTAACTACCCCTTTCTACAAGTCAGACAGCTAAGCTGTTTACTAACAAAACAAAACACAATATTTCATCAAACCTGGTGGAATATTGTTTCCCCCAGGTAGAACACCCCCCCCATATGTCATATCCTTTACACAGCTCACGTTTAAAAAAGCCCATGCTCTTTTATGGCTGCCTAATTGGAGACAGGTGAAAACCCTTGTCTCAAAATGGTCGCCTGGTGGAACTCTGGGAATTGTAGTCTTTTCTGACATTGGCAGTCAAAGACTACAATTTACTTGTGTGACCCAAATTCAGTGGAGTGGATACAGGCTCATTGTCATATATATATATATATATATATATATATATATATATATATATATATATATATATATATATATATACGTATATATATATATATATATATATATATATATATATATCTTTTATCAAGTTTTCTTTACATTGTCTCTCTCTCTCTACAGCACTCTGAGACTGGAGGTGCAGCTGCCAGCAAGAAGAACAGGACCTGGAAGAACCTGAAACAAATTTTCACTGCCAAGAGGGCATTGCCATGGCTACTAAACGATCCGAATTGTAAGCTGCTTACAGACTCTTACTTTGATACAGTGTTCACTTAATCCACTCATCTGTAGATACATGAATTATCAGATAATTGATCTCAGCTGGTGGTGTTTGACTTTCTGTCAAGTGCTTAAGCAGGGTGCAGCACCCTGTCCACATATAGGAAGCACAGGCCTGTTTAAAAGCCACAATCACCCAACAATCCTCTGCAGTCGAACACTTTCATAGAATTCCTTTATTTAATACTGTTTAATTGGGGTTGAAAGAGGGGTTACTTAGCCAAAAATCTGGAAATCATGTTAACACTCTTAATACTCTGTAGTCTCCTTACTACAAAAAACATATTGCATTATTGAATAAATATTCTTATGCCAAGTTTTAGTGATGACTTGTTAAAAGAATGAAATCTCTTTAGTTAAAAAGGGGTTACGCGAGACAAATAAATGCATGAACTAGATACAGTTGGAACAGCTAATTGACCATCCTTCAATCTAGCATTTCAGCCTGTATTTGCATGAACTCTATGATCTTTTCTGCGGCTTTCTCTCCCTCCCTCTCACTGTCTCTCAGTTATATACTGGGTAGACTTGATTTTTGTGAAACACAAGCAGTTATCATTTGTAAGACTAGACTGTAGATTTAATACATTTTGAAACATTTCTATGATACTACAGTTAGCACTCGGATATCCGTTACCCAGATACACGTCAGTCGTGTTTTACTGCCCTTGTATGAAGAATAAAATCAATCCCCATTATATATATATATATGTAACAAATTAATGCACTTGCCCGTCACACACGATTTCCGACTCCGTCACCAGTGTTGTGATACAAAGCTCTTCAATGTTACAATTTATTTGACTATCCGTCACAGCCCATGTTCTTTTTTTTTTTTAAAGCATGCCAAATCTGTAACTGCACTGTTTATATTGTGCAGTTACACAGCGCTTCCTCCAGTTTCATCTGAGGAAAATGCAGCCAAAACAAAGCGAAGAGACAAGCTACAGTTATGTAACAGTTAATCATTAAACAGTTTTAGATACTGTGATGTATTATTTTAAAATCTGTGATATTTAGTTGTGAACTGTGACATTAGGGCCTTATCGAGCACTATATTCTGCAATTTTGAATACTGACTTTGGATACTGTTTTAATTCTGGAAACTGTGTGTTTTTTTTTTAATTTGTTTTGTTTTGCTGTTGGGTCGTTAATGGGGAATTTTACATACTGCTACATTACATACCGGATTTAAATGTATGTACTGTATTACAGTCCACGTGTCGTCTCTTTTGGCAAGTGATATTTTCAGAATCATATCATTCTGAATTAAAATACTTCTTTTGAAAATATAGTACTGTACCAGCAAAACAAATACAGTACACCTAAATGGAACGGGCCAAAATGAAATAATCAGATATCGTCACGCGTTTTAACCGTCAATGAAGTCAACATTTTACAGGGTCAGATATGTGAGTGCTGACTGTATTTCATAACTCATGGATATTTATATGTAATTTCATAGAGCATATCTCGGCTCGAGGCTTGCTGGAGGCTTCTAGAATTAGGATGTATCATTAGGGTACTTTCCCTGCAGGCAGTGTCCAGGCATACAAGCCTCCAAGCCTTTGCAAGCTCAGACACCCAGGGAGGAGTATTAGAATACAGGCTTTTTGGAAAAAGGAATTGAAACAGGGCAAATGGTGGACCCAGACCCGCCTGTGTACTAGAAATCTGACCCGTATCTGACAATAAAGAAAACAGGGTAGAGTTTTAATGTACCGTAGAATCCACTGTATTCTCCAACATCAACCACCACAAAAAAATCTCTCCTTGATTTGATGTTAACTTGCTGGTGTATAGATCCCTACAAAATGACAGAGACTTTCCTTTCCATTCTAAGTGTAACTTTTTTAATGTAAATGTTTCTTTTAATTATTTTTTTCTTCAAATTCCAGATTATAATATTGGTGCCCCTCCCTTCTTCAAAACAAATAAGAAGTACTCAAATATTTCAGGACTTCCTGTGAGTACAGCTTTCCATGTTACGGGGCTTGCATTCACTGCATGATTGCGACAATCTTCCTTTTTTTGACACAGATACCCTGTGTTTGTGTCTTCTAAAGCAGTCTTCAGCTGAAAATCAATGATTTTGTTTAGGAAAAACAACACCTTTTTTATATATACAGATGATCCCGCTTTACATCATGATTGCCGTGCAGGCATAATTCGTGATATAAAACGGGTCATGATATAAACTGGGTTTCACGTTTGCCTAGGACCGCACATTACGAAGTGCCAGAAACTAGTTAATTTCTTTAGGGCGGAGGCAAATTTGGCAGTTGTATCAAACTACAAATGTAGTAGCAAAGTATCTGTTTATCAACCTTGATTAGATTGCAAATTTAATTTATGGGGAAATTCTGTGATTAATGCCATAAGCTGACATTAATAGCATCGCTCATTCGAGAGATGACACTCCTACAGAAAGAGGAGTAGTCCACCTTTTGTGGAGCGTAAACGGAGTTCTACACAGGTCATGGACAATTTAAGCTGGGCCAGTAATAAAGGCAGATTTAGAGAAAAATACCTCAACATTGGAGCATCCAAGAATCACTTAGAATAATTGCAAACAATGTAAAGCAGTAATGGGAAATACATAAAAAGGATCATTGGAAGATACTTGCTCTTTAAGTGAACAATGAGTGCATGTGGAGACAACTCCCCTGTTGATAACATGTCACTGTATTGATTGACTTCGCAGGCCAATTACACAGACCCCCAGAGGAAGCTGAGGTTCAGCACCACGGAAGAGTTCTCCTACATCAGAATGCTCCCCACTGATGTTGTGACTAGATACTCTCTTTACGAAAGGCATGCATCGTCCCATGATTGGGGCAGGACAGGTCATTTACTGTCTTTGAACATAAGAAAATGTATGAACAATAGAAGGCCATATGGTCCTTTACTACAGTTCTTAGTAGATGACTGATCTCAAAACTTTGTCAAGGTCTTGAAGAATTCCAATTATTCAGAATCAACTACATGGCAAGGTAACGCATTCTATTCCCTACAGAGACTTACGAAAAAGACTCACAGCTGTAATTGCTGCCAAAGGTGCTTCTACCAAGTAATGACTCAGGGGGTGAATGCAACCAACAAATGTCTTTTTTGTTTAATTAACTTTTGTGTCACAATAAAAAATATTTTGCACCTTCAAAGTGTTAAGTATGTTGTGTAAATCAAATGGTAAAAATCCCAATTAAATCCATTTTAATTCCAGGTTGTAACACTACAAAATGTGGAAAAGTCCAAGGGGGTGAATACTTATGCAAGGCACTGTATTTGTAGGTCTTTCCTTTAAGCTTTGGGATTAGTCTGGTCACTCTACTTTGGACTCTGTCCAAGGCCACAATGTCATTTTGGTAATGTGATGACCACAATTGAACACAATAAACAGTGAGCCAGCAGAATCCAACTGCAGGAAAGCTAATGCAGAATACATTTTCCTGCTATGGGCTGTTAAGTCATTTGCTACCCAGCTTTAATTTTAGTCATTCTGTTTTGATGGCAGAAGAGCTCATCTTTTCAGGTGTGTTTGACTGATAATGTAAGCTTTCCTATTTTATATGCCCTTCTTATTGCTTTTAACTATGATTTGCGATTCAATGGTGTGGCAGAGTGTCCCACCCCTTTGTTTATTATTTATTTATATTATGATTTATATGTTTATATGATGGCGAAAGCCAATATTATTCGTTGTTTTGTGTATACAGTTGTGACAGGATGACAGAGGTTGAGTCTCAGAGACAGTGTGAAAAGTTCAAAAATAAAGCTTTTAATACATAAAAAATACAAAATAAACTGGCACGAGGACCAAACAAAAAAGGTTTCAAACAGAAATAGACAAAATAAACTTACAAATAAATGGTAATGCCATCAAGATTCTTCAAACAAAAAACAAACAACAAAAGCAAAAAAAACCTTCCTCTCCTTCCGAACTCTCCTCCCTAATGGGAGCCTGAGGCCTCCTTTTATGCCAGGTGGCTGGGTGATAATTGAATAATTGATTGCTCCCACCTGACGCAATCAACCTGGGCAGGGAGGAGAATTTAACCCCATCCCTGCTAGTATTTACAAGGGCAGAGCCCTGCTCTGCCACAACAGTATATTTTAAAAACCTCGTGAGGATGCGTGACTGATCAGCTACTGATTATTTAACTAGCAGTCACGCATCCTTATTAAACTTGTACAGACTATGGCCAGAATATAAAAGCCTGCAGCTGTCTGCGCTCAGAGGAGGGTGTTCGAGAGTGGAGAACGAGTGAGGAGTTAGGAGGTAGAATGATTAAAATAGAGATAACAATTGCTAGACGTGCTGGCTAAAAACCAGCACGATACTTGTTTGTTTCTGTTTGTTTGGCCAACGCATCTTTTTGTTTAGTGGTGTTTGTTTTGTATACATCTTTTATTTGTTTTGTTATTTAATAAAAAGGCTGAGCGCCGTTGCGCTTCAGTTTCACCCTCCATTCATTGTTTTGAGTCTGTGTTTCTGGTCTGACATCACCACTGCAAGCCATCCTGTCACAAATGGGTATTACATTTTACATTCGGAACAGAGTGGCTAATGATTTCTGTTTCTAATTATTACTTGGTATATCTATGTTTTTGTGTAAGTGTTTATCTTGACAGAAACAGTTGACAAAACCTTACCCCCAATATTCATTCTGACAAGATTTTACATTTTTAAGTGAAGATTTGACATCCAAAATTGTACTGCAAAAATGAATTCTGAGGACTGTAAAACATTCAGCTAGCAGGTTTGCATCTCATCATTTCTTTCAGTGAATAGTTTGCACACATTTTTGGGCATTATTGTTTTATTTTATTTTTTGCTGACTTTCTCAAGTTGTTTTGAAATTTTAAAAAGAAAAGTGTAAATATGTAATACTAAAACTGTAATTAGGAACTTTTTTTATTAAAAGATAATTTATAGTTTTCTATCTTCCTTGTTTCTGAATACAAACTTAATACATATAGAGATGGAGAAAAATATATTGCTGTATGTCTGGAAGGAAGGTGTTTCCTCCTTTTGTGGTTGATGATACATCTAATACATGTGGTGGAGAAAGGGGGTTTCAGTATGGATGTAATGTGCTTGCAAAAGTAGAGCTGTGAACTCATGCAGACCCATGTGGTAAGAACATGTCTGAAGATGAAATAGCATCTATTTTGTGTGTGTTAAGTTTAGGAATACTTTGCTTGTGTTATTAATCAAGAAGACAACATTTTGACTTACAGCTGTTTTCACAGGCTACCTTATCTAAATTAACATTGGGTAGTCCAAGTTTCACTAAGGCATTTTTTCTGTAAGTTGGAACTCAACACATTTCCATATAGGAGCTTAAAAAAATACAGACCCTTAAATAAAGATCAGATTTTTCCTGATTTTTTTCCTTCTCAGTGTTAATGTGAACAAAAAGTGGTTGATTTCCAGCTGAAGCATCTCAAATATTTGTGGATAATTTCTGTTCTGTGTGTTTTTATATTGACTTCTAAACTTAGTCCATTAAAATATATTTCAGATACATTATGCCCTAGTGGATTAATCGGGTTAAAAGTCTTTAAAACACATAAATACCTGGACTGTCCTTTGGAATGGTGCTCAGTCAAGCTGAACTATGGGACAAATCCTTAGCTGTTAACACTTCACTCTGAATTGAAAATGTAATGCAGTTAAGTGTTATAGTGGCCATTCAAACGATAGGCTGCAGCAGATAAGGAAGCGATGTAAACCCTCCCATTAAGTTTTGATGGCGAGTTGAGACTTGTTTTGTGATAATAAACTTATCTTCTAGCAGCAGACAGGCAGTGCATAAATCTCATGTCAGCCTCCGGGCACAACATCCACAGCCTTCGGGCAATGTTCACACCTCTTACCCCTGCTGCACAAAGGAGAGTGTGTTTCACTCGTGGATGTAGACTGGGTGTGATTAGCAGTGTATAGAGGACTATTTCAGAGTAACAATGTAGCTCGGACAACAAGGACATGGTTTCTAATTCCAAACCTGGCTAGAGTTACTCCTACTGATCTGATTAAGTCCCTTGTGCATTATTGCCTGTATCAATTAAAGCTTCCAGTAGCTTAAGGGTCATGCAGGACCACTATTCTGGAGTTCTGCAATAGGAGTGGGGAAGACATGGTAATAGCTGTGAGTTTGTGTGTGTGTGTTTGTGTGTTTATTTATATATGTATACACACGGTTGTAGTCAAAAGTTTACATACCCCAATGGAAACTTATAATTTCTAGAAATTTCTCGAAAACAAAGAATTTTAGAAAAAATCTTTGGTAGCAGAAGTTTTGCTTTTGTGGATGAGGAAAAAAAGTTACAAGAAATAGATGTCTACAATTATTTATTTTAGCAATTTTTTTTGCAAAACTCCAAAAATGCTAATTCAAAAGTATTCATAACCTTTGATGCTATGATAGTATTGTCTACAAGGTGCTAGAACATTCAATATGATGATGCAGAACCTAATTTTAGAAAATGCTGGATTGTAGGTGAACATTCGTAGAGAGTATAAAAGGGTTAGGCATAGGGTTATTGATGTCTTTACCAATAAGTCTATATGATTCTTGAAATGTATTTTTGTTTACGACTGTAAGTCGTCCTCGATAAGGGCATCTGCTAAGAAATAAATAATAATAATATGGGAAAAAGTAAAGAGCTACGTGAAGACTTTAGGCAGAAAATTATTTATTGTCATAAAGCTGGAGAAGGATACAAGATGATTTCCAAGCACTTGAGCATCCCAATTTCATCTATTGTTCCTATTATCAAGAAGTACAAGACTCATGGTACTGTCACAGCGCTCCCTCGGTCTGGAAGAAAGAAGGTTCTTTGACCAAGAACAAGTAGAAGAATTGTGAGGAAGGTTAATATCAATTCGAGATTGACTGCCAAAGATATTCAAAGAGAATTGGCTGCAAATGGGACTGGGGTTTCCATTTCAACCATAGATTGAGTATTGCACGGTGAAGGTCTCAATGGTCGCAGGCCAAGGAAAAAAACACTCTTAGGAAAAGTCACAAGGACAATCACTTAAAGTTTGCAAAACGGCATTTGAATGATGGATATGAGGTCTGGTCAAAGGTTTTGTGGAGTGATGAAACAAAAATCGAGCTATTTGGTCATGGTGACAGTCAGCATACCCTACCAAGACAGCATTCGCTGGGGACGCTGTGGTCTGAGTCTCACCTGAATGAATGAAGACTGTGTCCAGACCAGCTGGTTATACAAGGTAAGCTGGCACTCCCTGCTTGTAACAGTACCTGATGCCAAAGCTGCTTTAGATCGAAAACATCTGTTTACTAAGCATGGTCACTAAATGTTTTATCCACATTGTTTTAGTGTCAATACTCTCAATCTGTTGTTGGTAGTATTATAGCATTGTGACGGATGGCTTTGTGGATGGCGTCAGACCAGGAAATGAATGAAAATCAACAGCAGACTGGGGTATGAATGAAAGCGCTGTTATTATAAATAAACAAAATAAAACACATTTTGTAAAGCAAAACGGCACGTTGCCCAAAATAGACAGAAAAAACACAAAGTATCGTGCTGGTTTAAAGCCAGCATGAGTAGCAATTGTTTACTTTCAGTATCTGTTCTTACTTGTCTCTTTCCTCCTCTGACAACCCACCCCGTTCAGCCAAAGCTGCATGTCTTTTATATTGTGGCCGAGGGGTCAACTGGCTTTTAGTTACCTATTTACCCCTCAACCACATTCGGCATGAGTTTTAACATATGCATGGTTAACAGCCAGTTTATCAATACACACTCGCTGTTGACCATCCATTATCACGATTTTATCTGAATGGGGCCTTTTAACCCCATCCTGGCTGTAAACAATAATAAAACAGCGTGTTTTTACAAAATTAAACAACACATTTTTAAATAATAATAAAACAAATAATATATTACACACAGGGTGTATCCCGTCACAAGCATTAACAGTATGATTTTCCTCTCCTAAATATGCAAATGCTGCATTTGATTACTAATAAGTGAATCGCACTTAAACTCTAATGCTTTTGATCAACTAGTGTACACATGACATTACTGGGTGATGGGTTGCATCTTCACTATTCTCCATGTGTACTTACAAAGGCTCTTGCAGATGCACGCTTCACTGCCACAATAGTTTTAGTTAATCGATTCAATGTTTTCAAGTGGGATTCATGAATGGGAAAGCTCTCCTGGAGGGATGCTTTTTTATTTTAAAAAAAATGTGGTGACCCCACAAATGAGCATCCTAGCAACACCGCACCTCACAGTTTTTCCTGTAACCAACCGACCGAACAGCGGATCACAATTTGATAAGTTGTCATTCATTTTTTCAGTCACCTGAGGGATTTTATCGCATTCACAATATAATCTGTAATTTGTAAAAGAGAATAAGTCATGCCTTCTCATTGGGGCCGGGACCAGGACCAGGTAAAAACAATCAAAAGTATATGAATCTGCAAAGCGCTTTAAAAAATATTCCTATATTATTTGGCATCCCAGCCCATGAGATAACACTTTTCACTTGTGAACCTTTTCAAAATACAGATCAATTAAACCAAAAAATATGTGGAAGGAGAGTTATTGAAATGCATCCTACACAGTTCCTATTTTATAAGAAGAAAAAAGACAAGCAGATTTGGAAAATATTAAAAGGTATTTGCAAATAGAACAGCTGAATATTTTTGCATTTGCTCTTCTTTCATCTCTGATATAGTTAGTTTAGTTTAGTTGAAAAGTGCATGCAGATGCACAGCTTTCTGCAGAAACATGTTGCAATCAGCAATGTGTCAGGTGTAGCAGGACCCTGACACTGCTGGTAGCTATTGAAATGAGCCTGCAGACAGCTTCAGGGGGCTGTTTCATTGTTGTGCTTCCTCAAACACCTGCTGTTCCTAACAAGAAAACTTTTCTGCTTTAATTTAATTTTTGTTTTACTTCCAATGCCTTATGATGTCTTAGCTCATGCCGACACAGCTGTTAACATGGATGGATTGACAGTGGATTGTCAAAGTTACCGGTTTGGATCATTCTGTACTGAACACCTGCTAATCAATGACAGTCCTATCTGGTCACCCAGTTACTTTTAATTTATCTATGTGGTAATTGGTCCCCTAGCTCCTGCTACGACCTGCTGCAGCCTCGTGTTATCGATGGGAAAACAAACATTTAAATGACAAAGGAAAAAAAGGATCCCTTTTCTTCTACGTCCTGTTTCTGTTATATTGGCAATTCTAATGATCTTGGGTACTACATTTGTGAAATAAATATAAACAAAATATAGATTATAACCATATAGGCACAGACAACTCATAGTATATTTATTAAACAGTCCAATGTGGTTGTTCTCAACCTGAGCCCTGCAGTGCGAACACATGCTACCCCTTCAAAGTCATAATCCATGTTCGCATCCATTTTTAAAATTTCCATTAGCTGGAAAACCAATCAGGTGTATTGAATCCTACGTGTGCTTACTTGTGCAATTTTGCTCATTTAAAGTTATTTTTCTTCTTGCATCCATTTTTTAATGACGTCTTTAAAACAAGTTTAGTCCTCAGTATATTGTATTAAAAAATTATATATTTTTAAATGATTTGAAGTCAGAAAATTGACCTTAAAATAATCATAATTGCATAAGCTGGTCTACATAGGATTCAACATATATGGAAAAAATAAGAATGGAGCAATAGACAAGTTAATTTATGTGTCACAATGGAGATTTTAATCAACTATAAGTTATACAACTCCTGTCTGGATAACTTTTGCCTGAACCAGTTTCAAACCCAGAACTCTGGAGGTGAAGGTCATGAGATGAAAGAGAAGTAACTCACTGCAAACCCTAGTCCCCACCCCTGTTATAAAAGACAGGATCTATATAATACAAATCTTCCAACTCCACTAAGGAAATGTTCCTTTAGTACATCTGCATCCTTGACAGTGTTCAGATACAGGTAAGGTGGCTGGATTCAAACCCTCCCCTTAGTGTAGAGAACTACACAGTAATTCCAGTTTCTGTAATTCTGTCTTCATACGGATTTGTCTTGAAGAGAGCTGCCATCAGTGAAGGCTCGTTTATAGTATCTTGAGGATTCTGTGTGGGTTCAGTGCCTGCAGCCAGACAGTAGTTCAGGTTTCCATGCTGTTCCCCATCTCTCAGCACGGCAGGCAGCCTGGTCTAGCTTGCACCTTCTGTCCACTGCCAGATGGAACATGCCATCTAGTTCAGTAGCTTCAGCAATTATCTGTCCACTGTCTTAATTGCACACTGGTAGGGGATGTGAGCTGCTGGGATGAATCAAACACATTTCTCCCAAATGGTGTGCTGGAAAAAAAAAAATTCAGAGAATGTTGTCTGTTTTTTTAACAGATTTTTGTTCTGCACACCATGATGTTCTACCCAAAATTCTCTTGAATACATTTTTATGCAGTTTTGATGAGCTCTGTTCTCCAGAATCGCTAGCCTGCCCACCTCTGCTCTGGATTGCTTGGCATAAAATTGCAACCGTTGAATACATCACCTTTCAGCAGCTGTGGAGAGATCTTCAAAACCCTAGATGAAAAAGCATAGCCAGGATCATCTCAATGATTGTAAACAGCAAATGTTGTGTTGGCTGAAGCCCTTCTGTTCCAGAAAAAGACTGACCTCTCCAGGATATGGCTTAGATGATGGCATGTAAGTGGAATTAATTTATCAAAGGACCTGCTCAACTCCAAAGAACACTTGGAATCTCCGTTCACAACATTCACTTCGGGTGCATTGGTCAAAGAGAAATATTACATGTATCGATAATACAAATATTACATTATTATGAATATTACATGTTGCTTGCATGTCTGCCATTTAAAACATATTTTATAATGAAGAAAGAAATAAAGTAATCTTTTTTTAAAAGATGTGAAGTGAGTGCTGGTCTTCTTGTAACATCATCGCTGGAAGTAATAACCCTGTTAAGGGAAGGAAATATTTTCAAGGAACTACATTCCCCAAGCAGAAGAAATCAAAACCTAAATATTTCATATCCTAAATGACATATAAGCACAACAATACCCTCCCGTGAAAGAATGGCATTGCCAAGGAGACTCAGAGACCATAAACCGCTGTAATTAAGCCCTTACATGCACAATTATTTACATTTAACATATAACACAAAACAACAAAAACCGCACAGTCCACCATAACGTTCCTTCACCAACACAATTCTAACTAACACCCGTGATCACCCTATTTATACACCTGTGGCTGCAGCCTTAATTAATCATTTAAACATGTATTCAACTGATGATTCCAGCCACATTCCCGCGTGTGTTTTTGCAGGAAGGAATTTAACTTCCTCCCTGCCACCCAGTACTCCCCACATATACACCCCCGTGCACTGGCAGGGCTTTCACCCTGCCGTCCTGCCACACCTCCACATCAGGAATTACCAGATATTTGGTACTGGTCTGGCCTTTAGGCTCGTTGCTCCCAATAAACTGTAATCTCTGGTAATTATCTCTGTGTTGTGTGTTATTGCTAACTAACCATTGCAACTGGGCTGACTAATGCAGTACTGTATTTAATTCCTTTTACTTTTCTACATTTCCATATTAAATCTCTCAGGAGCATTAGGATTCATGTATACCCAAAAGTACATTAACACCTGATTGTTAGTCTCCATGTGTGTCTCAGATTCACTGCTTCACAATACAGCAAACCTGCAAATTAAAAAGAGGGATCAATATTTAACAGGCAGCTGCAGTCTTGACTCCAATCCCAGTGGTGTTCATAATGCAATAAGCAAACAATCAATATCCCTGATTGGTGATGGGCAGCCAGAAATGTTATTAAACTCTTTATTTACTTGCAGCAGCTTTGGGGCTGTAAAAGGGAGATTGACAAGCTTTCATTACAGGATATGGTATATTTTCAATAAACAAACACCACAAACGGTCCAAAGCACTTGTCATATGATGACTACAGAGCCGATGGAGTGAACGAGAAGACAACTGGCTCACTTGCTAACATAAATATCTTGATATCCGTACACTAGGTTTACCATAGTATACTGTTTAGAATATGATAGTGTTTTGGCTACTATAGTATTTTTCTTATATAGGTAAGGCATTTCATTGTCGGTTTACTGGGAATTTATCTGTGAATGAAATTAATTATACTAAATAATGGAACCAAAATATACAGCAGTTTTCTGCTATAATCTAGCATGAAAATACTTTTTTTTTGGCCTTTGGGTCAAATTGAAGGTAAATTTCTTTAAATCCTTCGTCTTTAATTAGCAGCTTTAAGACATGTATATGTATATGTTATATGTTATATATGTAGAAAGCTGAAAGAAAAATGTATGGTACTTGCTTTACCCCCATGTTTCCAGAATTTCCCCAGTTTAGAATGTTCAATTATGACAGGAAGTCAGTGGGTGTCCTCTGATCCTACAACCAAACTACGTCAAGGGAGCACAGGACACATGAGCCACTTGGGAGGCCTCTATTAATTCCTTTGCAAACAAACATTTATGAAATACAGGATTGTTATTAATAAAGGTGCCATACCAAATGATAGACTGCCAGAAAACAGGTATAAAAAAATCTAATATGTTAATATAATATAATACAAGAGATTTGGCTAATGCATTATACTTTATTTTGAATAACTCAAGTGCTTCTTTTCATTTATACTTTGTGATCCCTTCTAGACATAATTGTTCTCACTCTGGGATCGCCACAGCAGCTTTCATTCCATGCCAAAAATGTGATCTTTTTTAATGAAAAATTAATTTATGTATTCATTCACTGGTCACTCTCAATTTTTTGCTATCAGATTAGGCTGTTCTGAGATTCTGTACTTCATTATTTAACATAATACCACTGTCAGCCTGGGGCAGAAAGTGGACTGTGAGCCATCTTTTATAAAAGTTTACTTTATCACTGAACTGCAGGCACCCTTACCTACAAATGTTAGTCTCAATGTATGTCACACTTCAGAATTTAGCATTTATTTAGATAATCTTGTGGTGTAGGGTGGCTATTTGTTAATTAAACTTGATGAATATTTTTTTATTATTTCATGTACATTGTTTGTTTAACAAATGCTAAAAAATGATAACTGATTCAACCAGAGATACCAGTGTATTGACCTCTTTACCCACTTTTTAATTTTACATTTGTTATTTTAAATGATTGCAATTGGAAGGTCTTTGAATTATGATGTTTGCTACAATCACTTAAAACATTTTTTTTTTAATTTAATTCTGCAATTTGGTCATCTGATGGCATTGTGCACAAAGCTATACCCTTTTGAAAAAATCCTATGGTTTTTATATGGTAACCACGGTTTAATTGAAGTTATTGTGGTTACTGTATTAAATACCATGATAACTATGTTTATATCCATAGTAACCATAGTACCAGTGTGGTTTGTCTGTATATCTGTATATAGAGTATATGCTGCTTTAAGTTTTTATTTATTATTATTTTATTTTTGCATCATCCGGTATAGGTGCATAAAATAGGGCCTGACTGGTAGTGATGACAGCAAATTAATAAGAAGTTAATTTATTGTATTATTTTAAATCACATTACTCAGTATTGCTTGTAAAGCTGGATTTTGGTGCCTGCAATGTGATACTTGTTCATTAAATTAAGTAAATTAAGTTGCAATTACTTTCAGATTATAATGACAATATTATAAACATGTATTAATTACTATATTTCTATATAGTTTAATAATCGTTTATTGCAAGCAACAAAGTGTTTTCAACACTCAAATCTAACAGTGTACTGTGCCTTGAGGAGGCATATGTTTAAAAACAATTATTGTATTTCCCAAAACAGTCACCAACTATTCCCTTATGGAGAATTCTTTGGATATGAAATTGACCTAATTTGACATCAGTATTTTAGTTTAATATCATTATATTAAACAGTGGTTTATATATATATATATATATATATATATATATATATATATATATATATATATATATATATATATATATATATATTCATAAAGGGAGTGACTATTGTTAAGTGTCTTCTTCCAGTCAGCAACTTTAAAATTATTTTGTTAACACAAAGTGTGTTCACACAACCCCAGTTCCTAGGTCTTAGCTACACCTCAGTGCTTTGTACTGTATGACTGCAAACCTGTGTATTTTATCTCAAACGCACAGAATTCAACAAGTTAACTACAAAATATAATGCTCTACTCATTTATAAAGCTTCATTGTGCCAGTCGCACTGGATTCACTAGGGTGTTAATGCTTCATGAATATGGTAGATTTTGCATATTCACTCTAATAACACATTCATGATTAACCCTAAGGAAATAGCCTGTCTTAAGAAATGCCTTTTTGCTTCTCCCTTCACACCAAGCCTTTACCACCCAGCTCGCCTCGAGTAGGGTCAACTTTAGTTAATCCCACATCTGCTATCATTAAAGCTGCTGCCACCTATGGGGAAAAAACAAAAGCAGCTAAAGATTGTTAGAGATTCTATCTAAGAAATAAAAGGTAATAGGCTGATAGGTCCTATAAAATGCTGCCGTTTCATTGTCATGTCACATAAAATTGTGCAGCTGGATATTGCATGTTTCTTTTAGAAATTCTACCACCTCATTGTCTAATCAAAAACACAACCATTGGCATTACTATTTGGAATCCATATCATGTTATATTCTGAGATAATAAATGTATTCTTTTTATAGGTTGAGAAAAAAGGTGTCACGTCTAGTACCAATCACTGCATTTTAATTACAGTGATACTAGGTCACACTGTAACATTTTCAACATAACATTTTGTTGTTTTTATCTCCGAGGACATCAAATTGAGGTATGATGAAGAATCTGCGTCAAGAGATGATCAGGTATGCTTGATATAACCATTTTGTCAGACATGAGATATCTAATTTTCTTCAAATTATAACACTTCTCACATGGGCCCTCAGTGTTAAGTTGGCTCGAGATTGCCATTAAGAAGTTAAAAACGACATGTAAATTCTAATACTTGGCTTGATTAAATTCCTTTTTTAGGCTGACAAAGAGCACTTACTGTGTTCTAAGTGCACTGGCCTTAAAAAGAGGATTGAGGAACTCGAGGAAGACAAGAAATGTTTGTCCAGTCAGATACGTATGTGCCATAAATGGTAAGCTGTATCCTATTTTGAGTAAAGTATGTCTTTGTGGTCCACTACTACAGCAGAGCCTATTCTGAATTACCAGTATTGGAGAGAATTGTAGTAGTTGATTATCCATGTAGTGAAAAACCACGTGGCAGTTTTGTCATTTCTAGTATTCAAATGACAAAATATGATCACAAGTATTAAAATATCTTGTCATCCAGGAGATGCCTGATGATGATTTTGATAAGAATATGCTTTACCCTCTGCTCTGTTTTTATCATAGACTTGCAAAACTTAGTTGGAGAGTTGAGACATTCCCTGAGTGGACAGCTTTGTCCACAGAACTTGACATTGCCAAGACGTCCTATCCCAGCTGCAATAGCTGTGCCCCCTTCCCGTTCTACCTCAGCCTCAGCTTTTGATTCAAGCTGATTCAATTCTGACAGTTCTAATGAAACCATGAGTGATCATATATATGTTAGTAACTGGTAACTGATTGACATACTTGTTTTTTTTTGTCACTAGCATTTGCTTCCTTGAATTACAGGTGTTGATTGGTGAGGGTATCGAGGTCTGTTACGGAGGTGCAACCATCGTCAACCAACAAAGCTGGTCTGTGATCTTCTCACTGTTGCTTTTAGCCACGATGAGATGGCCACTCACTCCTAAACTGGACAAAGAGTCAGTTCAAAGGAAGAGGTAAAGCCACCGCTCAACACCAAGAAGGTCAATGCTATTTTTGATAGGTACATGTACACCATATGATGTCTCATTATTTATTAGACTTTGTGTGCTTCAATGTGTAATTTGTCATTTAATACTATGAGTCTGGACAATGTTTTGCTTGTGTAATGCATCACTACTTTAAAAGGACATTGTAATTTTCTTTGAATTCACATCTCATTTTCATCAGCAAGGGTTTATAAAGCGCCAGTAGAGGTCACTGTGTCAACATGATATACATTGTATGCAATAAGGACTACCACCAATGTTAACACAACAGTCATAAATAAATTATCATTGTTCCGAATTTGGTTTTCCCTTTCTTTTTTTTAATTGGTAATCTACTGACGCTGCTGACATGGACTCTTCAAACAGGTTTTTATTTTCCTTTCTCTTCTTTGTTTCAATGTTCTCCTTGATTGATGATAGGCATGTGAAGGTTGTGTGATGTGCACCCATCACAGTGTTTTTATAAAGGAATTAACTTTTTGCATAGTTTAATAGTTTATTTTCCTGGTATTAGAAGACACCTGAGTTTTGAATTGAATTTACTCAACATGTTTCCAAGATGTGGCAGTTCTTTCTAGAAGTGTCTTATAATTGTGTTTCTCTTCCAGCACTGAAGTAACACATGAAGTTGCATAAAAAGATCAACTCTAGACTAATGTTATTGTATGTAGTTGATTAACTGTCTCAATTTTGCATTTATGTAGCAATTAAAAAATGTAGATTATGTGTTTATTCTTTGTTGATGACTGTAATGTTAGTATTTTGTATAATGTTGTGTAATAGGTTAGTTAAATCCCTATGCAGTGAGTTGTATAAAATGTTCACCACTTGATTAGATGTTCAATTATTTGTCCCTCATCACTCCTTTACAGGAGATATAAAAATAACTAATTAAACTAATTGATTTAGGTGTATTAAATATTCTGCCTTGTTCAGTCAGCTGAAAAATGTTTAAATACTTATACTCGCTCAATCAGAAATTGTTAAGATAGATTTTGCCGTGTTAAATAGAGAATTTTTTTTTATTTTTTATAATAATAATTTTCAGTCTTCAGTACCAATAAGCCATAACAAATTGTCTCGACTCATATCAAGTGCCACATTACTCAACTATGGTTGTTTAAGATAGACATTGTGTTTGACTATTGTACTTTAAGTCAACTTATATTAAAGTTAAAGTTAAACCCCTTGACCATAGTATAAAAGCCTGCAGCACTCCATGTTCCTGGTGGGTTATAGGAAGGAGGAACGAGACCAAGGGACGTCGGCCGGGTCTACATCGTGGATGAGTGGTGCTCTGGTTGTGGTGAGTTCGGGCACACAGTGGCCATCTGCCCCTCCCAAAATCAGGGAGAGGTGTTGGCTGCCCGAACGAGCTGGGACCAGGCACCCTGGAGAACCCAGAAGAGCCGCCACCCTCAAACACGAGCTGAGGAAGAGAAGGAACCGGCCCAGGAGAGGAAGGTGAGGAGAAGGGGGAGAGAGGAAGGAAGGTGTGGGAGCAAGAGGAGTGGTGCACCAATTGCCTGCGTTACAGGCATGAGGAGCTTCCAGGACATGGACCTGGAGTGGGAGGAACCCGAATGTCTTGCGCCCAGAAGGGGGGAGCCCGTGCGTCCAAATCCCAAGAGCATGTTCTTCCTGCATTCTAGCCCGACATCACCACTCAACCATCCCTGTCACACATTGTTTACACTGTATTATGTACTGTGGTTATACTATGGTTTGCACTGTAGTATAGTTAATAGAACCGTAGTAAATACTACAGTGCAAATCGTGGTTATAACCATAATAATAACTATAGTAAAACCAGAGTTTCTGCCAAAAAAACATTGTTATAAAAACTACGCTTTTTATTTTTTATTTTTTTAATAGAAAAAGCCATAGGATATTTTTGTAAGGGTAAAGGTACGTTACAGTGTTGCCTACTGGTGGCACTAGGTGTATCACAACAATAAGTGCATGGTAATTAGTGAATCAGAATGTTTTATATGTAAAAAAACAATATGTACTGCTATTATCTGAAGGACAATGATGACACGTCACTGAAAAAGTATTTACACCTTGAGCAGTCCACAGGTTTTAGTTACACCTTTACCTGGGGAACTTTCTTTATAGTCTTACTTTCTAACAGGAGCTGGCTCCATAACTCAGGGGTTAGAGCACTAGTATGGAGATATGAGGCCAGTCTGTCCTGGGAGTCAAAGGGGTAAACGTCAGTTAATCTAAAACAATTTTAACAGATACAAACAACTTACATATTTCATATGCCTTTATCAAAACTTGGAACATGAAATAAATTAGTGTGTCAAGCAAATGAGATGGTGTGTGGTTTTTTTAATTTGTGAGAAGATTGGCCAGCTGAGGGCAACTCTGTTAATAAGTTTGAATGGCGTAGTGGAAAGTACAGTGCATCTCAGTACTGTCCTTGCAGTCTGAAGAACACTGATGACTCATCACTACCTCGTCAAGGTGTTGCACCTTGAGTAGTTACCCTGATGAGACAGGAACTATTCCTGAAGCACTTTCT